>OY992531.1:69674030-70245934 GCA_963921185.1 Dasysyrphus tricinctus
TTTTCCAATATAATTATTGTTTAAATTTTGTGAATCATCAAATATTATATTTAAAAATCTTTTACATTCATTTTCATACATATCATTTGTCTTTTCATTTGTTTTTTCTACTATCTTTTGTAGTTTTAGTTTAGCTTTCTTTAAGAAATCCCGCCCTAAAATAGCAGGATATTACATTGTTTCATCTGACACTACTAACATTTCTATAGGTATACTTTCATTTTCAAATATAACATTCAAATTTAATTGTCCAATTATGGACAAAGGACTTTTATTTATTCCGCAATATGAACCAAAGTTTGATATATTTTCTAAATTAAATTCATTTTCTTTCATAAAAATACTTAAATAACTTAATTTAATCAGGCTGACTGGACTGCCGGTATCTTATAGCGAATCTAATGATAAATTTATACAATTAATATGATCAGATAATATAAAAATTAAGTTTCTTACGCAATCTTCTTCGGAATCGGAGTCAATATATCCGATTGCTGGCACCTTCTTCCTCTTTGGGCATTGAGCCGCCAAATGCCCCATCTCAGCACAAACGTAGCACGCACTTGGCTTCCTTTTCTTCTTTCTGCATTCGGTCGCCATATGTCCCATTGAGTTGCAGTTGAAACAGCGAACTTGCTTCTCGATGACACCTGATGCCTGTCGTGATGTTGTTGCTGTCGGCATCATTTTCGGCTTGGCTGGACATTTAATTGATTTGAAGGCTTCCAGCAACTGCGTCCTTTTGGTGAAGCATTGCAATCTGGCACTTGATGCCTGCTTCTCGTCCGGTATTCCTTCGATGATATGCTCTATCATTTCGTCTTCCTTTATTTGAAGTCGGCTGCCAAGGATTATTTTTTCTTGAAAGTAACCCTGAAAGGTCTCACCCTGCAACCACTTTCTCAGCTCAAACACTCGTTTCCGTTGCAACTTAGATGAGTGATCGTCAAAAATCTGTCTCATCTCTAACATTAGTTCAATAAAAGCCACAGTTGTCACATCTCTTCTTGAGTGAAACCATTTGAGTGCCTTGTCTTTAAGTTTAAGAGACACTAGCACTCTCACGTCACTGTCATTCAATTTATAAGCAGTGCGAACATTCTCCAACTGCTTCTCAAAATGCTCAAACGAATCGCCAGTGCCTTTAAAGTCGACAACGAGCTCTTTAATTTGACCTACATTTTTCGTTTCTTTGTGCTCATTAATTTTTTTCAGCCACTCATTTTCTTTCTTTAGCAATTCATTTTCCTGTTCTTTTAGCTTCATTTATCTCTTCATTTGTTCGATCTCTTTTGCTAATCGTTTGTTGTCGTATACGTTCTTTTGTCTTTCATTTGTATTCTTACTGTTGGCTGGCTCTCTTTCATTTGTGTTCTCCTGTTCATTATTATCGTCGTCTTCATCATCGGTATCGTTGTTGTCTGCTGCTCCATCGTTGTCTTCCCCGTCATCTTCGTTTGTGTTGGTAAGTGACTCAGAGTCACCGCGCATATGCGCTGGAACTTCCATGAGTCTCAATATTAGCTCCGCCTTGTTTCCATTGGTTTTCAACCCCAATGCATTCAACCACGATTTTAACTGTGGAACGGTGTATTTCTTGAAGCTATTCACATCTGCCATCGTATGTGTTGTCTGTGTTGTTTTTTTTTTTCGTTAGCTTTTTCCTTGTCTCTTTTAGGGCGAGGCTCGAGTCTCGAATGTATTTCAAATAAACTGCGCACGCTGACGCCAACGGTCGTTTGGGTTTTTTCGTTTTATGTATTTTTTGTGTGGATTTTACCAGCTCACTCGCGAGGGCCAGACAGAATATTAAATTTTATATGTTTATGGGTACGATGCGACACAACTTAGGACACGTAGCTACAGATATAGATACACTCGCGATGGGTTCTTATTTTTTCCGTTCAATTAGATTCTTCTTTTTTTTATTTTAAACTTTCGCTTTCTAATTATTATTTTATATTTCTTTACCGATGGGTGAAATCCCACTTCTGAATTTTAAGCTTAACTCTTTCTATCATTTGTAATTTCGTTTCTTCCGTAACTTTTAAATAAAACGCACCGTTCACTTTGCTAGTCAGAATTCAACTAACTACATTTCATTTATTGATCGTATATATTCCTACCTATCCGGCAGCCAGCTTCCCCTCTTACATTACATATTCCAGGTTACTTATTGTTCGTTTTCTCTTTTTTACTGCCACAGTAAGATGATAACTCCAAAAACAATAAAATAAAGGATCACGAATTTATTATTAATACATGAGGACGAAATCCATTTTATTCCATTTTTACTTTTTCATTTTGTTTAGGTTTATTCTAAAGTTTCCTATGACTTAAAATTATTCAATTACAATTAATTTCTAAAAAAAAAAAAGAGACGGACACAATCCCGAAATTCTTAATCCAGAAAACCCAAAATCCCGAAAATCCAAAATCCCGAAAACCCAGAATCCCGAAAACCCAAAATCCCGAAAACCCAGAATCCCGAAAACCCAGAATACTGAAAACCCAGAATCCCGAAAACCCAGAATCCCGAAAACCCAAAATCCCGAAAACCTAAAATCCCGAAAACCCAAAATCCAGAAAGGCCAAAATCCCGAAAAAAAAAATACTTGAAAAAAAAGGTTACAGCCATTACTGTGACTTTATTGACAAAGTTTTAGGCCAAATTCAAATTAAAAATCTGATATCGATAGCGATACATGATAAAGTATTTTAAAACATGACACAATGAGTACCTACACGTTCACAACATCGATACCTGATACGCTTTAGCTCCTTTCAGTTTTTCTTAAAATAGTGTGGGTCTGGCCTTATTGAATCTTAATCAAATAGTTTTAACAAATTAAAAACAGTTATGCCTCACAAATCTGAATTTTAACTGAATTCCGATATTTTAATCGTTTTTATAGTTGCATAGTTGCTTTGTATTTAATATTCTGAATTTAAAGAAATGCTTTTTAACTTTTATCGTGTTTTGCTTGTTTTCTGACTTACATAGGCACATTCTTAAAACTTTCGAACACTAAGTTTTTTTATAAAAGATTGGTTTTAATTTATCATATCATTAAAATGTTTTTATTAAACACACAAAGTAAAGAAGTACTTAATTTCGAAGTAAGTGCATGCCATCTTCATTTAAATTAAAACGTATAAAAGAATATTCACGTAGTGTACATACAAACATTTATAGGTACATATGTGGAAAATCTATGAACATATTAAATTTAGGAAAGGTCTTTACAAGTCTGATTTATTTTCGTTTTCTTCTTTATCTCGTTATGTTTTACTTAGTTCTTCAAAGCTAATTATTTTTCAGATGAAAATTTTAACACAGTTTTTGCTTTTCCCATACAGGTAAGATACATTATAACAGAAATACTTTTCCTGAAATTGAAATCCCCAAAAATTATATAAAATGAAAAATTTGCGCAAATTTTTCATTTTATATAATTTTTCGGGATTTCAATTTCGGGATTTCGGAATTCTGGGTTTTCGGGATTTTGGGTTTTCGGGATTTTGGGTTTTCGGGATTCTGGGTTTTCGGGATTCTGGGTTTTCGGGATTTTGGGTTTTCGGGATTCTGGGTTTTCGGGATTGTGGATTTTCGGGATTTTGGGTTTTCGGGATTTTGGATTTTCAGGATTTTGGCTTTTCGGGATTTCGGTTTTCGGGATTCTGACCCCAACCCAAAAAAAAATTATACCCATACATCGGGTTCATTGAACATTGACTATTCGTAATAAACGAAAATTTTATCTTTTTTTTATTAAAAAAAAAAAATCTTTTTACCGAATCCGCCTTCATCTATCTTGCACCCTTAACCATTTTAGGACATTAACGTCGTAACCTGAATATTTTGTTGTTTGGTTAAATCAATCTTTCTTATTTGTATCTATGTATCTTTTTTTTTTTTGTTATAATAATACGTGTTTAAAGTTTTTAAATTTAATGTACATAGTATATAAGTAGATCAAAATTTATATTTTTCATAAAAAAAACTTATCGGAACTCCCAAGAAATGTGCACACTGCTTGATGATCTGGCTTGATTGATGAAAAATGTATATTATTTATAGAGGTAAGGGGGCAAATGGGGGTAAAGACTGAGGCAGCAAGAATAACACTATTTCATTATTTTAATTTTTTTTATAAAGATTTTAGGTGACTTGATAATTTAACCGCGATGGATGGGACGTTACATATTGTTACACATTACTGGATAGATATCTTTTGATTTTTTTTTTTTTTTTTGTAAGTAATTTTAAAACTATTTCTTTTTTTTTTTTACTATCTTATTATGGAATTTTAACTTCGTTTTCGTTTTCTCATTAATATAATTTTATTCTTAATTGGTTTTTCTATTATTTCACGCATATACGAAAAAGATCCATTTATAAAAAAGGAACTACGAGGATCTCACGACAAAAGAAAAAGTATCTTATTTCAATCACTTTGCTTGTTTTCCTTTTAATTTTACGTTGCTTTTCCTTTAAGGATTTTTTGTATTCTTTGATATTTTTTTTTTTCTTATCAACTTTGGAAATTTTCTACACTTTTCTTTTTTATTAACCTAATTTTACTCTTATTTCTTTTTCTTATTAATAGTTTTTCGCAGATATGCGAAACAGATCTGTTAACCAAAAAAAAAACTTCAACGATCTCACTATACTAGAAATTATTTCAATTTGTTGAAGATATATATAATGTCCTTGACTTTTTTTTTACCAAATCACTTATTTTCACTTTGATTTGGTTTTTCCTAGTACTTTATCCTTTTTTTCTGTTTTGTAATTATTACTATTTTCCTAGCTTAAATTTTATCACTTAGATTTTCTTTTAAGGTATTTTTGCTCTCTTTGTTTTTTTTTTTTTTGTTTTCAGCTTTAAATTTAACTTTTTCTATTTCTTTGGGTCACTAGGTCATTTTCGTTCACTTTCTTTTTCAGGTTATTGTTCTTTTTTTGTTGTTGTTAAAACTTTTCCTTTCAGCACTAAGGTTCTTGTCACTGTGATGTCGATCTTTTCTTTTGGATTTCGAATCTAACGGATTCCAGATCTACCCATATTTAAAAATGTATATTTTTTTGTTTTGTTAAAATTTGTTTCGTTTTACTTTCTTTTCACTTTATGGTTCTTGTCTCTTACCTATTCTTATTCCTTTTGACAACTTTTTGTTTTGCGAATTCCTGGTGTTTCTCTCTGAGCCTAGAGATGTGCAAGTGCAATATGCATTCTCAATAAGAGGAATCACAGGGTTACGGTTTCCTAATTGAAGGACAAAAAAAATGTTTTCTTTATCGTTTTTTTTTTTTGTCTTCTTAACATTCTCCTTTGCCCTTACCTAAATGTGAAGGTAGTAAATGTGTATCGCATAACCCAAAAAAAAACAATTACGATGTCTTTGGTCATGGATGACGCAATTCTGGTGTCTCCGCACTGACTACCAAGAGACGGTGTCAGGCAAATCTGCTTGCAAGCAATTCGCAGGAGTAAACGTTGAGAATGCCTATAGAGGATAAGATGGAACTTCGCAAATCGTTGAAAATCCAAATAAATGCCGAAGCAGATATTCAACGAAAGGCTGACTTGCGAAGACAGTACCGCATTGCACATAAGATGGTCTATCGTTGTGTGAGACGTGACGAGAGGGTGAGGTTAGATGCGGAAATCGCTGCCAGAAGAGGAGATATCCAGGAATTGTACCAAATAGCCAAAGATGTGATCGGGAAAAAAAGCAACACCAATCATCCTGTAATGGATGTGGATGGCACACTTTTGGTATCAATTGAGGATCAGCTTCGTAGATGGAAGGATCATTTTTGTGCCCTGCTAAATGAGGATTCAGTTGAGCAGAGTGCTGAAGTGCCCCAACTAAACGAGATGCGCAGGTCCTATAGGGGTATTGACATCGAACCCCCGTCAGAATCGGAAATCCTTACATCAATAAATCTCCTCAAAAACAACAAGGCAGCTGGACTGGACGGAATACCAGCTGAATTCCTGAAAGCCGATCCCGTAACAGCGGCTAGTATTTTACATCCGTTGATACAAAGCATTTGGGAAAACGAATGCTATCCCAGGGATTGGAAGGATGGTGTGAGTGTTAAGTTGCCAAAGAAAGGTGACTTAAAGAACTGCAACAATTGGCGTCGTATCACCGTTTTGTCCATTTTCCCAAAACTAATGGCAACCATCATTCTCGAGCGAATAAAGGATAGAATCGAGTCTACACTCAAGAGGCATCAAGCTGGCTTCCGCAGTGGTCGATCGTGTGTCGACCATATCAACACCCTGCGTATCGTCCTCGAGCAGTCGATGGAATTTCAATCACCGCTTTACCTCATGTTCGTGGATTTTGAGAAGGCCTTTGATCGAGTTAACCGAGAATGTATATGGAGATCGTTGCTTGGAAGAGGAATTCCACCCACAATTGTTGCCATTATTAAAGAGTCCTACAACAACGCGAGGTGTTTTGTTTTGCACAATGGGCAGCTATCCTACTCCTTCGTAGTGCAACAGGGTGTGAGACAAGGGGATGTTTTATCGCCAATTCTCTTCCTGCTGGCAATGGACGACGTATTGACGGCCAGTGTTGGTACAGCTGAGCGACAGGGCATTCAATGGAGACCGTTCGAAAGGCTCAGTCATTTAGACTATGCCGATGACATATGTCTACTGGCAAATAACATCATTGGGCTGAACGGGATGTGCCAAACGCTGCAAGTGAAGGGAGAGTCGAGTGGTCTAAGAATAAACAGCAAAAAAACAAAAATAATGCTCACAGGCCGCTCCACACAGCACAAAGCAGCGTATTATTCTACAGGAGACGCCAGTTGAAGTAGTGGAACAGTTCAACTATCTTGGCAGTATTGTTTCTGCAAACGGTGGTACGGATCTGGACGTTAAAAGTAGAATGAATAAAGCTCGTGCTGCCTTGGGTACCCTGTCCCCAATTTGGAAATCCAGTCAAATCTCCTTACGCACTAAGTTGAGATTCTTCGAATCCAATGTCAAATCCGTGCTGTTATATGCTTGTGAAACCTGGAAAGTCACGTCTACTATTTAGAAGAAAATGCAGGCTTTTGTGAATCGCTGTCTTCGCTACATCCTAAAGATTCGCTGGCCACAAATAATATCAAATGAGGAATTGTGGCGCAGGACAAGTCAAGAGCGGATGGACGTCGACATAAGAAAGCGTAAATAGCGTTGGATTGGTCACACACTGAGGAAACCAAACGATGAAATTGCAAAGCAGTCCTTTGAATGGAATCCTCAGGGTGCACGGCGGGTTGGAAGACCAAGAACAACATGGAAATCAACTGTCTTAGCGGAAGCAGAATCCCAGAGAAAGACGTGGCCACAGCTAAAGTACCTTGCAGCAGACCGTGAAGGATGGAGACGTTTTGTTCACGCCCTATGCCCCAGCCGGGGTTACAGGACACGATGATGATAGAGGGAGAAATGACTTGTTAAGAAAAAATTGCACCGGGGTCTGTGTATTAGTTCTTACCTATGTATGTTTTATTATTTTTTTCTCGAATTTTTAAGAATTTTTAGTTGCACCGAGCGGGCTTTTGTTTTTCTTTACTTATTTTTTATTTCAGTTGGTTTTTTTCTTTCTCTACTATTTTTGTTTGTTTGGATATTAATTTTCTTTTACTTTTTCGTTCTTTTAACGCCACAATGCTGAGAATGCGACTTTGTTGGTTGAAGCTCAGATTGGAAAAGAAAGAAATGGTGCCACGCGGACATCAATTTTCTTTAGTAAGGCGGAACGGGAGGGAATGGATCAAAAACGGATGTCAGTAGTTGGCACTGGCTGACTCGGAACGTAGTGGGTGGCAAATTTCTGAACGCACCACTTACAGAAAACTTAATTCATTAAACACAATTAATTATAGCCTCGGACTCAAGCATGCGCGAGCAATACATGGATTTTTCGACATGTAATCACTTTATTTTCTTACTAGATCATTTATAATATAGGTGTTAATTAAAACTGCCAATCATTATACTTATGTGAGAGACTAATATTTGGTTGAAAAACGTTGAATATAAAGACAAATTTGAAATGTCTATTCATTTATTTTAGTAGCAAATTTCTGAGATCGTTTCCTACAAAATCAAAATGCGGCATCTTCTCCCAAAAAAAATGCGGCATCTATCCCTTAAGTGAGGGAGAGATGCTGCACTACCTGGCGACATAAAAAAAAGAGCAACAAAAAAAAAACATCACACCAACCACTTCTCATAACACTATTAAACCTATCAAAATACTTAAACTTGAAAAAAACACTCTAAAACTTGTTTCCGCATAGACAAATTGCAACAAGCTGAAAAATTTCACTAGTCAGAGGGAGAGCCTAAAACAAAACAACGAGGAAAAACTCCCGTTACACATTCGAAGTCACCAATTTTTTTGTATGCGTTTTTGTTTGAGTATCTAACGATCAAAAAACAAAAAAAAATGTTTGCGTGGACAGTTAGATATATCAATTTAGTTGATATAAACTCAACTTACTAGGCTTTCCCTTAGCACTAATACAAATTATTTTCTCTTTTCTTTATTGCAGGAACTTTTTCGTGCAACTGGAGAATTGCCAAATCGACAGTGAAGAGCATCAGGGCTGGAGTGCTCAAGGGTCGAAGCTTGGACCACTTCTATACAACATCATGACCTCTGACCAACCAACCTCAAGTGAAAGCGAGAACCTTCTCTTCGCTTATGACTCGCTAACATATTACTCATCATTATCTCGATTGACAGCTGTCCGAGCAGTCGAGGCCCACATCCGCAAACTTTTCGAGTTTAACATCAAATGGGGTATCCGGATCAACTCATTCAAATCGAAGCTTGTCTGCTTCAGAAGACCAGGAGGCAGAAGAGGCTGCTCAGCTGGAAGCTGCAGAAGCATCACCCTAACACTCGCAGATGGAACCAGATTACCCAGCAAAGCGCAGCGCCAAGTAATCTAAACATGCCTAGTACGAGCAAGGGAAGGCGAAGAAAAAGTTTTGAAATGTGTACTGATCGCACTAAAAAACGTCGTGTTCAAGAACTTGTGTCGCAAACTTCTCCAGAGGAGTTGGAGTATGCGGCAAAGTTGACTGGTCGTGCTTCAGGTTCTCCTCGCAAGAATGATAAGACCCTAACTCGTCAACAAACCCTGGCCTTATACTTAGACTTGGGTTTATCAAAAAGAAAATATTCTTTACTTCGTTCCGTTGTAAACAGTTTACATAAAGATTGTTTTCCAAGCTGTTATAAGTTGCAAACATATAAGTCAGAAGTTGCTGTTGTTTCTGAATCCACCGCTGACGCAAATTCGCAATCTTTATTAAATAAAACTTCAAAAAGCATACTCAACATTGTAAAAGAAAATGAAAAGGCATATGAAAATACAAGCCAATCTTTTAATCTTGTTTGTAAGTGGGGCCTTGATGGCAGCTCCGGACACAGCAACTATAAACAAACTTTTGAAAATTCACGAACGGATAGCAGCAAAGTAAAATGGAAAAGGCTATTATTATTAACTTGAAAGCTATGAAACCTCAATTGGTAACAAAAATATTTCGGTTTACTTTAAAATATTGTTGACAATGCTTGATGGAAGTGCCATAAATGCATTGAGTGGAGCAAATGCAGCTCAAAAGTGTTACATTTGTGGAGCGAAACCCTCTCAAATGAATTTATCTTCAATTGCAGAACGAGCGCCAAATGTCCAAAATTATAAATACGGCATATCATCTCTTCATTCCTGGATAAGATGCTTTGAATGTTTGCTTCACATCGCATACAGATTACCAATTCAAAGTTGGGCAGTTCGTGGCCAAGAAAATAAATTAATATTTGATGAGAGGAAAAACCAGATACAAGAAAATTTCAGGGAAAAATGGGGCTCCTTGTCGACATTCTAAAGCCCGGTTATGGAACAACCAATGACGGAAATACCGCGAGAAGGTTTTTCTCAAACCCAAGGCTCAGTTCTGAAATTACTGGTGTGGACAAGGACCTGATTTTTAATTTTGGAATTATTATTCGAACAATTGCATCTGGTCATCAGATAAACATGGACAATTTTGTAAAGCTATTGGAAGAAACAAAAAGCATATACTTAACAAAATACAGTTGGTATTACATGCCAAGCAGCGTGCACAAGCTTCTTATTCATGGGAAGGACATGATAAGCTTTTTCGAATTACCAATTGGTGTTCTTTCCGAAGAAGCCTTGGAAGCAAGCCATAAGGAAATAAGAAATGCTAGACTGTATCACACCTGAAAAACAACGAGAAATCATACAATGAGTGATTTAATTAATTATTTTCTGATTTCATCTGATCCCCAGCTTTCGCATTTGCGGTCAAAAAATTGCCATATGTCAAATTATGATCAAGATATATGCCCATATTTATTAATAGACGAAACAAATCTTAGTTTTCCCGTTGAATTGAACCCCGAAGACTTAAATAATACATCCGAAACCGACACCGAATTATAAGTTTTTTTCTTTATATTGCTATTTTCTTTTTCGTTTTTGTATTCAAATAATATTATTATTTATTGTTATATTTGTCATACATATAGACCGGGAGGCGGCAATACAAAATTCTCACCCATCGAGATAAAGAAAAATTTGGTTATATTGCATTATGTTGCCACTAGGTGATATAGAAAAACTTGGTCGTCCACCCTGAATCCTGGTCAGACCGGCTGGCCAACCAAAAGAAGTGGTCATATTTTAGGGGTGCTACCACCCATCGAGGTAAAGAAAATTTTACTTACATAGCGTTTTGTCTTTGTTAGGTGATATAAAAAAGCTTGGTCGTCCAGCCCATACCCTGGTCAGATCGGCTGGCCGACCAAAAGAAGTGGTCACTCTTTAGGGGTGCTACCACCCATAGATTAAAGGATGAAACCTACATCAAATTAAAGGGGCAACTTTCACCTATCAGAATTTCAAGGTCGTCCGGGGCATAGCTTGGTCACTTTCTCTGGCCGACCAGATTTATGCATTTATCTAAGATTATGCCTGGTCTTTCACCAATTAAAGTTTGAAGCATTAGGTTTGGACATTCAGTATATAACTAATGTGTACAAGTGAGTATCGCATAATCTTAGATAAATGCATAAATCTGGTCGGCCAGAGAAAGTGACCAAGCTATGCCCCGGACGACCTTGAAATTCTGATAGGTGAAAGTTGCCCCTTTAATTTGATGTAGGTTTCATCCTTTAATCTATGGGTGGTAGCACCCCTAAAAAGTGACCACTTCTTTTGGTCGGCCAGCCGATCTGACCAGGGTATGGGCTGGACGACCAAGCTTTTTTATATCACCTAACAAAGACAAAACGCTATGTAAGTAAAATTTTCTTTACCTCGATGGGTGGTAGCACCCCTAAAATATGACCACTGCTTTTGGTCGGCCAGCCGGTCTGACCAGGATACAGGGTGGACGGCCAAGTTTTTCTATATCACCTAGTGGCAACCTAATGCAATATAACCAAATTTTTCTTTACCTCGATGGGTGGGAATTTTGTATTGCCGCCTCCCGCTCTAATAGGAATCATACAAGAAATTTAATTATTTGTTATTAAAAGAAGAAATAAAATTAATAATAAAATGAAAATCCTAAAAAAAAGTTCGCTGCTCAACTCTTTTGATGAAATGATCTTTAATTTCCTTGCTAAAACTTTTCCATTTATTTGGTTTTCATGTTTAATTCATAGATTTAGGTATAAAAAGACGTCCCAATGCAACTTTGCGTGATTTCAATAACTTAAACAAAAGATATGAGTTTTGCCGATTTCCCCATACATTCGTCCCACTGTGCATCGCCTCTACCCGCTGATGAAAAGGAGAATAGGGTTAAGCCAGCAGACAAAAGTTCTAATATACAAGCAACTTCTGAGACCAGTTTGGTTCACTATCTTCAAAACAGCCATATGAAGGAACTACAAAAAATATTCGAAAGGAAAATTCTGCGCAAACATTTCAAGAACGAGCAGCTCTACTTTGAAGCCAAGGTAGTCCCACTAGACAAGTACTTATTGCTATCTGCAGATAAACTGGTCAGAAACATCGCCAACCACCCTTATCAACTGATGAGAAGGATGATAAACCAACAACGACATCTGGAACTAAGGTACCTAGGCACCTAGGAAATTCTGGATATAACTCCAACAACCAACGATGAAGCAGGACACTTCTACTCTGAACCAGGGTCAGCACATTACCGTGGACAAACGCCACCTCTATACCCCACCCTATATAAATGCACTGCCACTGTACAACTTGGACTGACCAGACCAACCCGAGGACGACAAAGTCAAACCGACTTTTATATTTAGTTTTCATATATTATAAATCTTATGGCCAATTTCATAAATAAATACTAAAATACTACTTCTGGATTTCATCAGACATTTCGAATTTTTAAGTTTCACCAATGTAGAAAAGGGATATTTTAGGGAAATTTTAATTTGACTGAGTTTGCTCGAATCCCTGCATTAAAAAAAATTGGTTGCTTCCCTCGCACAGCATTATTGATGAGGGACAATTATTTTGACAGCAAAATACCAGCTGTTGTTGACTGGAATGGCTTAACAAAAAAGTCTTTTAAAATTTAATGAGACAAAAACGAGCTCAGTTTACAAGGGCATTTAAGATCTTCTTAAATATAAAAGCATTTAGTAAAACCAAAAAACATCATTTAAAGGTTAAAAGGATTTCTAAATAATTAAAAGGCAAAAAAAAAAAAAAAAAAAAAAATCAGGCATATAGGTATGTGTTATAGAAATATTAAGGCAGAAAAGAACACGCGAACATGAACTTTGAATTGAAATAAAAAGTCTTTTTCTTCAGTAATTCACTGAAAGAGAGATACAAAAATCAAAAAGCATAATACAAATAATAGAAAGAAGTTTTGAATGAGCTTTGGCACTATGAGTCCAGTCAAAGCGTAATTTGACCTTACGCGAAGATTCATGGACTGTTTTTTTTTTCATGTATCGATAGGGGCTTATGTGAATAGCTTGAAAGTAAACTTGCACAATCTTATATCTTTTTTACGAAAGCTAAAACGTATTTTTTGCTATTTTTTGGTCTTTTACGAATAATTTGGTATATTGCACAGAAAAAACTAAAATATCTATTATATTATAAAAAGGTTACTTACTCGTATAATCTGACAAAAGCTCTCAACTATCCGATGAACGTTAAGTCAGCTATAAGGGGTCAAATTCACGAAAATAGAATTTTGCTGAATATCTCGAACATGGTGAGTTTTGGAAAAAAATGTTTAACAAACGGATAGCTGAGGCAATTTTCCAAAAAAAAAGTCTATCAAAGTTTCTTCGTAACATTTACCGTTAAGATTTTATAAAACTTCAAACTGAATTCACCTGGTACTCAACCTCTATAATGGACACGTAAGTGCACGATATAAGAATAAACATACCAGTCTTTTCAACATGAGTGGTATTTGTGTGTTTATTTTTTAAATACAATCACAACAAAAACATAAATGTTAAAAAAAGAGCCAAGTTCTTATATGTACAAGAAACCTGTGCGTAAAAAGTCAGCCAAAAAAAGTAATGAGATCTAAAATATATGCCAAGTTTTAAGTTCATGAAGTTAAATGTCAAACATCTTAAGTAGAGTAATGTCGAAACAATTCCAAATCATGACATAAATTTGGTATTTAATGATTTCTGATTAAAACTTGGTGGATTTACTTGGCAAGTTTTCTCTTAAATACTTAATCACAAATTTAAAATGTATGAAAACTTGACCAGTGAACCCACAAAATTTTAATCAGTAATCATTAAATACCAAATTTCTGTCATGATTTCGAATTGTTTCGACATTACTCTACTTAAGATGTTTGATATTTAACTTCATGAACTTAAAACTTGGCATATATTTTAGATCTCATTACTTTTTTTGGCTGACTTTTTACGCACAGGTTTCTTGTAAATATAAGAACTTGGCTCTTTTTTTAACATTTATGTTTTTGTTGTGATTTCACTCCTTTTTGCAAGGATTTATTTTGCCAGGTGAAAATCAAACCTTATCGCTCTACAAAGTTTCATAATTCTACGACAACCGAAAGTGCTCCATATAAATAATAGCAATTCTAATAAAGTGGGTGGATGGCACGCCCCTGAATGAAAAATTCCAAACTTTAGATTTTTTTCCCTTCTAAGTACTGCAAGCCCTGCCGCTCTACCAATTTCCATCGTTCTACAACAATCAGAAGTGCTTCATGTAGTTTATAAGAATTTTTAAGATTGTGGGTGGATGCCACGCCCCCTGAATGGAAAATTCCAAATTTTCGATTTTTTCCTTCTTATTACTACCGATCTACCAATTTTGATCGTTCAAAACAACCGGAAGTGCTCAATAAAGCCTATAAGAATTTTAAAGAATAAGTGGATGCCACGCCCCCTGAATGGAAAATTCCAATTTTTCAATTTTCATCTTTCTAAGTACTACAAGCCCTACCGACCTACCACTTTTCATCGTTCTACAACAATCGGAAGAGCTACATATAATTTATAAGAATATTTAAGAAAGTGGGTGGGTGCCACGCCCCCTGAACAGAAAATTACAGATCTTCGATTTTTTCCGTTGTATGCACTACAAGACCTACCGTCGTGCAAAATTTCAAGTTTCTACGATGTCAGGAAGTGCTCCATAATTTTGATGATCTGTCAGTGGGTCAGTGAGTCAGTCAGTTACGGTTTTTGCGATTTTTGAAGTCCTATATCTCGTGAATTACTAATGCTATAGAGTTGGAATTTGGTGAGCCACCTGCGTTTGATCAGCTCAGCAAATACTGCGAATTTGAAGTTTCTGACTTTATTGGTACTGAAGTCAGAGGGGGGTTGAAAATCGCCTGATTTTGTTGCAATATTTTCACCGCGAATTTAGGTAGATTAGGATGATTAGGATGACGAATTATTTTACTTAAAAACCACGAACTGATTATACGAATCCAATTATAATAATACAAAAACAAAACAAACGAATTAATTATTTTACGATAAATTGTGCAACCGGCACACGCGATAGATAAGATCGAATTAACCAACTGTCAAAACGATCAACGAAGAGAGGAATAGAGAGACAAGACAAAATATTGCAACAACACTGCAACAACGATGCAGCCAACCGGCTAGTCAGCTGGGGGTGGGTTCGCCGAATTTAAATGCGAATAAAAAAAGTAAACAATTCGAGTCGATTAAAAAAAGATTACGATGGTAAAAAGGTAAATTAAATGAAGGTAAGTACAGTGGTGTACTTACGCGATAGGGTGGGCGCCAGGAAACTTTTTATGGTTGTTTGCCTTAACCAGTAGCTGAAAATGTTTCTTCAATAAATTGAAAGAAAACACAAGGATTTGAATCCCTGATGGGGAGTTTAAAAGTTTATTAAACAAATGTCTGGGAAACCGTGGCTTACGCCTGGATTAAAACCCAGAATCTTTTCAAGATAAAAATGAAATATAAAAGAATAATTTTGTTCGAAGAACAATTTAAAAAAAAGAAATAAATGAAACAAAGTATAAAAGTAAATTAAGAACAAAAGAGAACAAAGACCAAAGAATGGACCGCTATCACCGGTCCCGAAATAAAAGACAAAGAAAAACTACGTTACAAAGGGGGTCACGAGTCTCACAATTTTGAGATAACAACGAATTTAAAAAGGCCAACCGAATCACTATTTTTCAAACACTTAAAACCAAAACGAATTAACTACCAAAATTACACTACTTATCTTTTCCTTTATTGTAGCAAAACTCCTTCCTCTTCCTTTTCCTCCAGTATTCTCTTCGCCCCGTTCTGGCGATGGTTATAAAACTCCTTTCCTTAAAGCGAGTTTTACTCTATAATAAAATAACTCCTCTTTGCAATAACTTTCAAAACACTTTAATAACTATAATTAATTTATCAAACAATTTTCCAAAATTTCTCAACTTTTTATCTTTTTCTTTCTACTTTCTCAAAATCAAAAAAAACCTCTTTCGGCTTAACCAGTCAACCAAGAAGTCGTTGTTTCTGCCTAGCCTTTGTCTTCTACCGGCCTCTCTCTCGCTCACACATTCTCACACACATTCGTATGGTTTTCGATTTCGTGGAACTCTGTTACGGTTCCACTCCGAGGTTGAGTTCCAACGAAACTATCTCTCACTCACACATTCAATGGATTCCCCAAGTTGTTGGCGTTGTCCCAAAACTTGACGAATCCAAGGCCGGAGCAAGACATATTCACAATAATCTATATTTGAGAAAAGAATAAAAAAAAACTATAAAAAGTTGAAAACATAATTCTGAGCATTCTCTCAGTTACTCTACGTTTCTAACTTTTTGAAAATTATTCGAAGAAGGCAAATATTTTCTTTTAACAATTTTGAGGAAACGAAGGAGGAAGGCAAATACTCAAATCAAACTAACTATCGCGCAATCTACTACTCGGTGGACCTTTGTACAGATTTGGGGAATGAAGGGAGTAGCGTTTAGCGTTCCATTCTTTCAAGCGGTCGATGTTTATTAAAATTAAATTTAAAGTTAAACATTTAGGTTGGGCTTGTCGCCATGTTTAAAAAGAAAAGTTAAATTTATGTTGATGTTGCGTTGTTTAAAATCTACATTAAGTGTGCAATGTATGTCTCCGTTTTCAAGTTCCGTTAAGCTTCCTAGCTCAAAGTTAAGATGGCGTGTGAGTCTCCAGCCCGTCCGCTGGCTCAACACGAAAGAATAAAGATAAATGATGAACCTAGTTTGTCATCCTCCCCGAGCAACTCTCAAGCTCCCAGAGGACAACGGACAAAATTGTTGGTAGAAAAATGGGATTGGTTTGGGGTGGAGGGGAAAACAGACAACGAGAGTTAAACTATGACCAAACAACATAGTCGAAAGAAGGTTTGAAGAACCGATCGAAGAGAGGTTTTTGTTGCGGTAAATCTTACCGTAACAATTTTGTTCCTGTAAAAAGGGTGTAGTGCCGCGAACTTGGCTGGGCACTACCGTGCCCTCTGATATACATTTTAAATGTTTAAGACATTAGGTTATAACATTAGCTTCAAAGCTTAAAATAGAAATTAAATACAGCATTGAAATTTAAGTGCAGTTTTTTCATATTTCCTTGATTCTATTAATTTTTCCTTTATTCGACAAATCACTTATGATTAACTAATGATATTGTATACAACAAAACAACTTAAGTAACTTATTCCAAAGTAACTCAATAATAAAAATCAAGCATGCAATTCCATTAAACCCAAGAAACAAGTAAAATGCAAAAGAAAACCGTTCAAAAACTAAACCTCTTTGTTTGTGGTCGTCATCTTTCTTTCCAATTTTCTCCGGTGAAGAAAAAAAATCATTGATTTCATCATAATTTTTCCTGTAATAATTTAAGATACCAGCTTCTTCCAATCTCTCAATAACTTCATTGATCCTTGGAACAATGATTGAATGCTGTGGGAAGAACATACATATTTGCTGGTCAAAAACTTTTTCCAAAATCGAATCTCTACGTTCCTCCGGAGTAGACAAGCTGTAGATATATGTATGTGAATGATGTGAAAATTGCAGATTTCTTGCTAGTATCAGAAAGAATATTATAATCAAATGAACCTAGACTTTCAAAACAAATATTTTCGAGCCCAACTAGCTCATTTATAAATGTAGCATAGTAGTTGTGGGCATAGATTGTGTAGTTTTCAGCTATGAGCTCCTTAAAATCATGAGTGGGTGGTGTCAGGCTTGTTCCGCGATATACGTCAAATAATTTACCTAAATAGGCCGTCCGAAGAACCAAAGCTCCCGCACTAAGAACTATAAAAACAAACCGTAGACAATTTTTCTTTGGCAAGTTTCCGAGTGGTAATCCAATGGAAACTGCCAATATATCCAACAATCCCACACGCTGAAACTGCAAAACGCCCACAAATCTTCTAGTCTTTTTAATATAAAAGATGCATCCAGTGATTATTGCCAAACTAAAAGCAATACAGGTCCATATTGTAGAATCGAAGGAAATCAAAAACCAAACGTATCCCTGAAGAGCATTCGTCCGATATCGAGAAGCAATTACCACCCAACTCATTGAGTAAGGTACGCTTTTCGAAAAAAAACGGTTTAACTTAGCATCATTTGGATGCAACCCGAAATCAACATCAATTTCTCCGTTTTCCAACTGTGTTAAAAAAAATATAAAAATTTATTTTCTGACAATAAACATAAGAAGAAACCAACCGACTGATGTGGTCCACTACGGTTCTCAGTGAGCAAAACGCGCTCTCCTTGTAAGGCTTTGATAATTTCGTATGTAAAATTAAGTCTAGAAGCCAATTCGTTAAAAATTACAACCTCCAATTGATATACCTCAAAGAAGTACGAGCTGTGAAAAATAGTGTTGCGAGTCTTCATTCGTAAGGGACATCCATAAAAGTTGTTGGCCTTGGGTGGAAAAAGCGAAATGTCATCATGTTGCATAGTGTTTTGATTGAACTGGAATATGATAAAAGCTTTTGCTGATCGGCATGTGAGTTCCTGATACGGATAGAATGTATAAAACGAAACTTCTTTTGAAGCTGTTTCAATTAAAATGTTAACATTAGCTGCCATTAGCCTTAAGAATTCTGAGAAGATTTTCTCTAACAGATCCAAGCGCCCTGGGAAGTAGGAATCTTTAAGAACAATTAAATAAAAAAGCTGTGTGTCCCTGTGATAGTTTCTGATACATGGAAGAAGACGTCTTTAAGCAAAAATTATGTAAGTTTGTTTGTAGTACAATATATTTGGGCTAGGTTACTCACCGAAAGGATTCATAAGAATCGATAAACCATAGATTATAGTCACTTACGGCCTGCCCATTTTCATTGTTAACATGAATTTGAAACCGGAAAGTCCAAACATTTTCCACCAACAGATTGTCCACTACATCAAGAAAGCTTATGGTGTTCTCATCGTAGTCAGTTTCAATGACCACATGAACCAGATCAGCTGTTTTATTAAAAGAATTACCAACTGCAAATTTAACTGCTTCCGGTAGGATAGATTTGGCTTCCACAAGATATACTTGAACGACAATAATTGAAACAATCAAGCGCAAAACCGCCATTGTGAATAGTAAACCAGTGCAGTGAGTTGTATTAAAAGAAAAACATTTTATAAAAAAAAAAATCGTTTCGATAATAGGAAACCATTCGAACATCAGCATATTTAATATTTTTAATTTGACTTGAGTAAGAGTTGAATTTTTGCTTAATTATGGTCATGCAATTAAAGTTGATTTATATAATACTCATGACTTTTACTCTAAATATAGAAACCTTTTAACTTTTATGTGCTTGCCCTAGCTTAGGCACCAGTTAAAACGATCAGGAAAATCCATCACGAAAAATTGAATATTTTTTCCTGATGGTTGTTTATAGCGAACAGGAAAAATATAATGTCAGTTGGCAAGCTGAAAACAGGGGAATATATATATGCACACAGTCAGTTGTCAGCTGAAAAGAAAATAGAACTCAAATCATTGGACCGATTTGCTACATTTTATTTTATATGTCAATCAGGTGGCAGGAAAAATTAAATTTCATCAGGAAAATACATACATAAATACCGGTTCGTTATATACATATTTCACGACATGATTTTCATTTCCCAACGCACGACCACTAGGAAAAAGGATTGAGATGCGGAAAAGTGCTATTTTTGTCTTTACTGTTGCATTTTATTGCTATCGACAGTTAAAAACATCACAGTACGCACCAAACAACAAAAATTAACGATATCCAAAATTATATTCGTAAGAAACTTTCCAAGATTTTGTCAATAAATTAGTTAATTTTATTTTTCACTCAAAGTGAGTACCAATAAACATTTCAAACTGAGTACCAACAATTCACGTGGAGAATCAATTATATTTTCTTTACGATTATTCACGTGGATTTTGAAGCGGTATAAATTTTTCATTTCACAAGAGGTGAGTACTAGGCTTAAACAAAAAATAATTAATTAATTGAAAGTTTTACTAGCAACAAAATTTTTTTGAATTCATTTTAATTGATTAGTGTAGCATTTGTATTTCAAATCAAATAAAAACATCGTAAATAATCCATTCGAAAATGTTTCCTGTTTCGTTTTCCTGATTACTATAACTAGCCATATACAGTGGATTTACAATTGAATCACTGAATAGATGAACAGTACAAACGAACGAACGAAAATATTAAGGAGCACGGTTTCATTGTAAGCCAATTTTAAAATCCAAGTTTTTGTTTAATCAGTTACCACCCCCCTGTGGCAACACCCTAATCAATAACGGAACGAGAGCTGAAGACCAAATAAAAGTGTGTTCTCCCAATTAATCGCTGGGGCATCTTTCCTTTAACACAACAAAGTTATATAGGAATTCTAGATTTATAGGAAATACAGTAGACGCTCGATATAGTGAAGTAATAAAAACCAGGCCTGTTCACTATTTCGAGATTGTTCACTTTTTCGAGAGGGAGCTTTCTAAGGCTTTCTAAAGGCGAATTTGATCCAAAATGCTTATTTCGTTCGGGGTAAATGTTTTTAATTTTAATTAAGAATTAAACAAGACTTTCACTCAGGTATAAATAAAAAACAGAAACAATTCCTCAGAGATCTCAAACTATGTAAAATGCTTGCATGAAACTTTGATACAAAATTAGTTTTTATATACAATTTTGTGTGTTCACTATTGTGGATAGTTCACTATTTCGAGATTAATTAAATCGAGCGTCTACTGTAATTGCATTTGGCATGCTTTTTGTTGTCTTTGTGCCCTTTCACACGAGGAAACTGAGTTGCCAGAAACTTTTAGTTCCAAGTTGAGAAGGGCAGGAGGAAAGAGGGGTGAACAAAATCTCCTCGGTCGAGGATTTGAAGAGATTTTTTTGACATTTCCTTTCACATTTAGGTTTAGGTGTGTTCAACCAATAGACTTTCAAAGGAAATTTCAAAAATTGCCTGGAGATTTGTTTCCTCGTGTGAAAGGTACACGAGATTTTTAAGGAGATTAAAAGAAAACGTCAAAAAAATTGTTATTGAAAGCACAAAATGCTCGCTTGGAGTCTGAAGTCGACTCAAAAGAGCTTACTTCCAAGGCCAAAGACGTTTGCAATGGTCTCCTAGAGGAAGAATTCATTGCAACTATCAAAGATGCTTACCCAGTCAAATGTTATAAAGAGGGTATGGCTAATGTTGTGGAGCAATTAGCCCATCGATCTGTCGCAAATAATGTGCTACAAAATTGCAGTAAGCTGAAAGGCTAACCCATGTCCGTCCACAAAGATTTGTCATTCAATGTTCGCCAAAAGAGAAGATTCCTGGGCCAAATCCAGTCATTGATCAGGGTGCAGCTGATGTGTAGCGTACACCTTTCTACGAGTACCTACCTATACTATATTTAAATAAAAATGAAAAATAGGTCACAGAAATTAACATAATATGCCTAGTGTAATCAGGCATCAGATATCGATCGATCGATCTTCGAATTCCATATGCTAAATACGAAAATCAAAAACGAGTATCGAAAGCCCACTGAACTGTCGTGTGTGTATATGCTTTTGTCGGAAGTTAGCCTTTCTTCGACATTTTTCGATCTAAGCATGGTCTTTTCAATCTCAACTCTCAAGGTGATAAGAAGTCCGTCCTATATACTTCTTAAGTCGGAATAAAAACCAGAAATATCCAGTGATTG
Source organism: Dasysyrphus tricinctus (assembly GCA_963921185.1). Lineage (NCBI taxonomy): Eukaryota > Metazoa > Arthropoda > Insecta > Diptera > Syrphidae > Dasysyrphus > Dasysyrphus tricinctus. The sequence goes on from OY992531.1 coordinate 69,695,770, forward strand.
ATTTCTTGGTAAGAGCTAATTTTGTTTGCAAATTCGACCAAATATTCATTATTTTCTACTTCAGTTACAAACTTATAATAAACAACCTATTCTTCAGAAAAAATCAGATCCGACTCAAAATACTTACGAAGAAACCTTGGTTGAGACTTGAAGCACGAGAGATAAAGGGATAACTTTACCCGAATCTCCTTTAAGAGAAAACACAGATTTAAAACGAATAATACTTATTCTTTAAAACAAAAAAACAAAAGGTACGTTTGTTGCAGTTTTAAAAAGTATTTTTCACCCAGATTCTAATCTGCATTAATACGTCCGCAAATTATACAGTCCAGATCCATATTCTCATGATCGTGATAATAGCATACCATTGCGTCAGTCCGCACAAGAGATTGGAACACGTGGTACGGTGACCAAAATCTTCCTACACGTCATCAAGTCTATGGATAGTGCAGTCAACAGCTAAACCTGCAGCTATCAAAAGAAGAAATATAAAACACAAATCTTAAACTAAAATACTCGCCTAAACTAAACTTAAAATAGTGAATTTAAAACCTATCCTAATTCCTATATACCTGATCCTTAATTGTGTAAAATTAATTTTTGAAACTTAATCCTAAAGGTGCTATACAAACTCTATAAATATATAAAATCAAAAAGAAAGTGAAAAAAAAGGAACTGCCACAGAAAATATATCAACATAACCTTAAATTTACAAGTTGGACAAAGCCAACACCCGAAGTTCGTCGAGGGAAAATTGTGGCCACAACTTTCACCACCGCACCGGGAATTTACCTGTAAGTATTTTTATTTTTATTTTGATTTCATACTTACGTACATACTCATGATCCACATTTTGAGTGTAAATTTCAATTTCATATCTCGTCAATTATACAAAATCCATATTAAATGAAATCCCACTCAATAAAGAAATTATTTGTAAAATTGTAAAATTCTAAAATGGGTCTTTTAAATTAATAGTGTCCTAAGCTACGTAAGAGTGATATGGTGAATTTGTGAGTGGATTCTAAAGGGACTATCTAAACATTCCCAAAAAAAAAGGATAGTCATGGTGTATCTAATCACCCATTTAGATACTTAGGGGAGGGTATGGCAAAAGGTTTCACACCATCAGGAACCTTGTCAGTTGGTGTTCTCTTCAATCCCTTTCTTTTATTTGCTACCTCTCTTAAAACTGTTTTTCCTCTCATTTTCATAAATTTTCCCCTTTTTAGTACACAAATAATACACAGGCACGAAAAAATATGTGTGCTTAGGAATGATGCAGCAAGATCCCACCCCACCGTCGAGCTAATGCCTGTGCGATCACAAGCGTGCCTAAAGCTGCATGAGGACAAAGGTCAACCCACATCTTCCAACAACGTCAGACCCACCTACCTGAGTAAAATTTTAATCACACATTGGCGCCCAACGAGTAAGGCTTCATTATTGCTTTTGCAATAATGCCTTCAGACCAAAAGCAAAATAAAATTTCAGAAGTTTCAGATTCCAGCTTTGTATTTTATACATAATTCCTTGCTTTATTTACCAATTTTAATAACCAGTGAGTCCCCTTGCTAAAAATTTAAAATTAAGCAGTGTTGTCACTGGATAGTAGACGTAGTTTTGTTTTCAAGGAGTCCGATCATAATTAGCTGCCATTCAGCAAAAAGAAATTATATCGTTGCACTTGGTAAACAGTCTGCATTTGTTTATTTTTTTTTGAAACGTCATTTATGAGTCCACGTCATAAGTTCAATAGAACCTGATCGTGAAGCAATAAATGACATTCTCTCGTCTTTTTTTTTTAAGTAAACGAAAACTCATTAATTGGTGTTTAATTTCTCTGAGTCCTCAGTTATAGATTAGCAAAAGAGCTTTAAAGTCCAGAGAAATTAATTAGAACAGAAACTTATTTTTTATCTCCTTTCTTTTCTTTTCCCCTTTCTTTTGAACATACAACTGACTTTAAACCCTCACAATAAAACCATTCACTTCTGAGTAGCAAAATCGAGAAAAAAAAAAAAACTCTTAAATTTACAACTGTTTTGATTAAATTATTAATTTTAAAAGAGACAATGAGTGAAAATAATAAATCAATTAACGGAGCAATTCCGAAAAATCCGCGGTATCCCAATTCGAAGAGAGGCCCCAAAACACGCTCTTGCAATGACAACCTTGCAAATTCACCGATTAACAGAGCCAACAGAAGCTTTGGAGCTAGTCTGAATCCCGTTCAGCACTCTCCTGTAGCTAATGCTGCCCGAGACTTGTCTCTTAATTTAAACGACTCAATTCAACTTCAAAGCGAACCTCTTTTAAATAATAGTAATAATTCCAATAGAGAATTCTCCTTCCGATAAACAAAAGCGTTTATCCTACTGATAATACAGCATCAACGAAAAATACAACAACAGCTGTGAACACCAGCAGCGGTAGCATTCCAATAACTTCTCGTCATGAGAGAAATGATAACACTAATTATGTTGCGAATAATGTATTATTACCTTTGCTTAATGTTGATAACCAAGACAATGTCGCAAGTGGATTCAATGCGCAAGTCAACAACGGAATAAATCTGCCAGCTGATCGTCATGTTGATAACAGCAAAAACCATGACCTACCTCGAATTCAAGTTGTAAACAATGGTTCAGTTCGTATGCAAAGACTCGATGAGCATATTGAAAATCTTATTACAAAGACTTTAGAGTTAAAGCTTCCAGAACTCATTCAAAGTAGTATTCGAAATATTTCGTCTAACATTAATAACAATACTAATAGTGAGAAATATAGTACTCTTAGTTTTTCCCAACCTAGACAAAATAATGAAAACGATAAAATCGGCTTTGACAACATTAATAATCTTAATCAGCCATTCAATCAAAATTTGAATGATTATCTGCATGGTGGAGCATATTCTTATTTTGATGCAAATGTGAATAGGGTACCAAACAGAAATTTTTCATTAAATGATGACAAAACGTTACGGATAGATCGTTGGGGGGTAAAATTTGATGCCACTTCCAAGGGAATGTCAATAGAGGATTTCGTGTTTCGAATAGAAACTTTAAAGAATAATTACAGGTATTCGTGGGATGATGTAATTCGGCAATTTCATCTTCTTTTGAGCGGTGTAGCGCAAGATTGGTTTTGGCAGTATTTAAGAAACAACCCAAGAGGCGATTGGATTATGCTGCGTGATTCTTTGTTTAAGCGTTTTAGGAGTCATGAGAATGATTTCCAAATTATTAAACAAATCATGGATAAAAAGCAGATGCCACAAGAAAACTTTGAAGATTATTTTATATCTGTGCTTCAGCTTAAAAGCCAACTCAAGAACCCTATGAGAGATGATGATTTGATCGATATTCTTCGATCCAACATTAATACCAAGTTAATAAACTTTATTTATCCAATGAGAATTACCTCATTAGAGCACTTTAGGGATGAATGTAAACGTGTTGAAAGAATGCTTAGTGCTAGATACCCTGTTCAAAATAGACCTTTTAGGAATATTCATGAATTGAACGATGTGAGTGAAGACGCATATGCTGACTTAAAATTAAATAATTGTGAATCTGTTTCGGCTATGCAGAAGCCACAGAACAGTGTAAACAAAAATACCCCTAAATGTTTTAATTGTAAACAAACTGGACATTTGTTCATTAATTGTCCCTCGACTTTTGACAGATTATTTTGTTACCGATGTGGAACTAATGATTTCACAGTTTTGAACTGTCCAAAGTGCACACAAAAACAGGAAAACTCAAAGTCGAACCTGACATTTACGGGAATGTCTCGTTCGACACAAACACGTCCCGACCTTACAAAGTAGATTCTTCTACAAATACTTACCCTGATTTTAAAGACAATACTAAATTCCCAGATGAAGACATTGGCCATGACAAAATAAAACCGGATATAAGTAAAAATAAGATTGAAAACGAATACAAAAGAAGCATTTTTCGAAACAAAAGCTATGAAGAAAGACTTAAACATTATAATGAATTAAGATCAAAAATATTTAACTTAAACGAAATTAGCCATAAAATGCCACTTAGTAAAGTTGCGAAAGTTCGTAAAAGATATCACAAACGTTCATTTTATAATACAATGATAAGCAGCTGTATATTACGCTCAAATAATGATCCAAGGCCGTATGCTAGAATTAGTATTAAAGGAACAGAAATAAATGGTTTGTTAGACAGTGGTGCGACTCTTTCGTGTTTAGGCAACGATTCGTTAGAACTTATTCGTGATTTAAAAATTCCAATTATAAGGTTTCAGTCATCGATAAAAACAGCTGATGGCAAATCTCAAGCGATAATAGGAAGAGTAAACGTTGAGGTTTCGTACGGCGATCAAACCCATAACCTAGATTTATACATTATACCATCACTTTCTCAGCCATTATATCTTGGCATAGATTTTTGGCAGAAGTTTAAAATCGCACCGAACATAATAAGCGAGATAGCCAAAGATTTAGATATTGGAAAACCAAAAACTAAACCAGAACCACACGACTTAACTGACGAACAAACCATGTCACTTCAAAAGGTCATTAACCAATTTCCATCGTTTTCTGAATTAGGCCTTGGCAGAACAACAGTAGGTATGCACGTTATTGAGACCAATGAGCAGGAGCCAATAAAACAAAGGCATTACCCTGTTTCATTACCAATTCAAAACATAATTTTTAAAGAGCTCGACAGGATGCTTGCACTCGGAGTAATTGAAGAGAGCAATAGCGCCTGGAGTTCGCCCATAGTTTTGGTCCAGAAACCAGGGAAGGTTCGTCTCTGTTTGGACTCCAGGAAGCTTAACGCTCACACAAAAGGAAGTGCATATCCTATGCAAAATATTGAAGGAATCATAAGCCGGTTGAAAGACACACATTACATAAGCAGTGTCGATTTAAAAGATGCCTTTTGGCAAATTCCTTTAGAAGAGTCAGCAAAAGAGAAGACAGCATTCACTGTTCAGGGAAGACCACTTTACCAATTTACGGTGATGCCTTTCGGTCTACGAAATGCTGCACAGACCATGTGTAAAGTGATTGATAAAGTGATCCCCAGTGAACTCAGGGAATATGTTTTCCCTTATGTTGACGACCTCCTCATAATTTCAAAAGATTTTGACACTCATCTTCAAATTCTTGAAAAGGTCGCCGAACGCTTAAAATCCGCAAATTTGACAATCAATGTCGAAAAATCACACTTTTGCTTCAAAGAGTTAAGATATTTAGGGTATGTTGTTGGCCAGGGCATTATTAAGCCAGATCCCGGTAAGGTTTCCTGCATACAAGAATTTCCAGTACCAACTTCGCAAAAACAGGTGCGCAGATTTTAAGGAATGTGCGGGTGGTACAGGAGATTCATTAGGAATTTTGCTGCCATAGCAAGCCCTTTAACAGACACCCTTAAAAAAGTAAAAGTTTTTGTAATGAATCCTGAAGCACGAGCATCCTTCGAAGCTCTAAAGACAGCCTTAATTTCAGCCCCTTTATTGAGTCACCCAGATTTTTCCAAGCCGTTCGTTATTCAATGTGACGCTTCTAGTTGTGGTATAGGTGGTGTGTTATACCAATATGATGAAGACGAGAACGAGAAGCCTATAGCTTTCTTTTCTGAAAAGCTTAACAAATGTCAACGTAACTATAGTGTTACGGAGCAGGAATGCTACGCGGCAGTGCAAGCGGTGAAGAAATTTAGACCATATGTTGAGGGTTTGCCATTTACTTTAGTGACAGACCACGCAAGCCTTAAATGGCTTATGAGCCTTAAAGATCTTAGCGGCAGGTTAGCACGGTGGTCACTAAAGCTTCAGGCATTCACCTTTGATATCAAGCATAAAAAAGGGTCACAAAATGTAGTAGCCGATGCGTTGTCGCGGGCATTCATGGATGAGCTTTCGTTTGATTCGGATACATACATGGCAGTTGACTTAGAGTCATCAGAATTTAATTCGCCAGAATACCGAGAAGTTATTTCAACAGTTGTCAAAGACAAGTCAAACTTTCCTGATATAAAAGTAGTGGACGAAAAATATGTTTACAAACGCGAGTTTCCAAAAGAGGAAGACTGCTTAAAGAGTGAATGTGAATGGAAACTGTGGATACCCATAGGGTTGACACAGTCCATTATAGAAAATTCACACAATCCACCGAATTGTTCACATGGAGGAATGGTAAAGACGTTGGATAGAATTAAACGCTTTTACTATTGGCCAAACATGACAGCTCAGGTAAGAAACTTTGTGAAAGACTGCTCAACGTGTAAAGAAACTAAATCCGTAAACAAAACTTTAAGGCCTCCTATGATCACTCATACACAATTAGATAGACCATTTCAGAAAATTTTTATAGATTTTATGGGTCCATACCCTCGAAGTAAACGTGGCAAAGCTTTTATTTTTGTAGTCCTAGATGGGTTTTCAAAGTGTGTATTTTTAAAGTCGATGCCAAAAGCGAATGTAAAAGCTGTGATTGAGTTTCTAGAACAAATTGTTTTCAGTCAGTATGGAGTACCGGAAATTGTCCACAGTGATAACGGGAAACAGTTCATTGCGAAAGACTTTCAAGACTTTCTGGCTAAATATGGATGTAGGCACATGAAAAATGCAGTGTATTCGCCTCAATCAAACGCAGCAGAAAGAGTCAATCAATCGATTTTATCTGCGGTGCGAAGCTATATCAAACAAGATCATCGCGATTGGGACAAACACCTGTCTCAGATACAGCAAGCGTTGTGGACATCAGTTCACCAGTCGACTGGAATGTCTCCATATTTCATTTTATTTGGTAGGCATATGATAACCCATGCAAGCATGTATAAAATACTGCGAAATCTTAATGCTTTAAATGAAAGTGAACTTATGTGTTTGCCTCAAAACAGTAAACTTGAAATCATTAGACAAAAAGTTAAAGACAATCTTGAGCAAGCGTATTCTAAAAACCAAAAATCTTACAATCTGAGAAGTTCAAAACGATTATTATTGCCAGGCACAGAATGCTATCGACGAAATTTCATTTTAAGCGATGCTTCTAAGAATCTTAATGCTAAATTATGTGACAAGTTCGTCAAATGTAGGATTGTCAGACAAATAGGCAATTCCATGTACGAGGTAGAGAATTTAGATGGAAAAATAATCGGTATTTACCATGCTAAGGACTTGCGATCATAGCTCAGTCGATAGAGCATGATTTTCAGGGTCATGGGTCGAGGCCACACGTTACGAAAGCTATCAAAACTAATTTAAAGTAATACGTTTTTCAAGTTTTTTAAAAATAAGAATTATTTCCAAAATACTTGATTTTGTAGCGTGATTTTGTTTCTACGAGTACCTACCTATACTATATTTAAATAAAAATGAAAAATAGGTCACAGAAATTAACATAATATGCCTAGTGTAATCAGGCATCAGATATCGATCGATCGATCTTCGAATTCCATATGCTAAATACGAAAATCAAAAACGAGTATCGAAAGCCCACTGAACTGTCGTGTGTGTATATGCTTTTGTCGGAAGTTAGCCTTTCTTCGACATTTTTCGATCTAAGCATGGTCTTTTCAATCTCAACTCTCAAGGTGATAAGAAGTCCGTCCTATATACTTCTTAAGTCGGAATAAAAACCAGAAATATCCAGTGATTGATTTCTTGGTAAGAGCTAATTTTGTTTGCAAATTCGACCAAATATTCATTATTTTCTACTTCAGTTACAAACTTATAATAAACAACCTATTCTTCAGAAAAAATCAGATCCGACTCAAAATACTTACGAAGAAACCTTGGTTGAGACTTGAAGCACGAGAGATAAAGGGATAACTTTACCCGAATCTCCTTTAAGAGAAAACACAGATTTAAAACGAATAATACTTATTCTTTAAAACAAAAAAACAAAAGGTACGTTTGTTGCAGTTTTAAAAAGTATTTTTCACCCAGATTCTAATCTGCATTAATACGTCCGCAAATTATACAGTCCAGATCCATATTCTCATGATCGTGATAATAGCATACCATTGCGTCAGTCCGCACAAGAGATTGGAACACGTGGTACGGTGACCAAAATCTTCCTACACGTCATCAAGTCTATGGATAGTGCAGTCAACAGCTAAACCTGCAGCTATCAAAAGAAGAAATATAAAACACAAATCTTAAACTAAAATACTCGCCTAAACTAAACTTAAAATAGTGAATTTAAAACCTATCCTAATTCCTATATACCTGATCCTTAATTGTGTAAAATTAATTTTTGAAACTTAATCCTAAAGGTGCTATACAAACTCTATAAATATATAAAATCAAAAAGAAAGTGAAAAAAAAGGAACTGCCACAGAAAATATATTAACATAACCTTAAATTTACAAGTTGGACAAAGCCAACACCCGAAGTTTGTCGAGGGAAAATTGTGGCCACAACTTTCACCACCGCACCGGGAATTTACCTGTAAGTACCATATTGTACCACAATATAAAATTTCTTTGGCAATTATTATACATTTACTTTTTTTTTTGTTTGATAAAATTACAATATTAAATCTACCTATACTAAAAACTAAATTCATTTATCTTAAAAAAATAAAAAAATATTATAAAATTGGATTAAAACAAAAATTAAAAATCTTACACACATTACATTTACCTACCTAACCTAAAATACCTATTTTATTTTTATTTTGATTTCATACTTACGTACATACTCATGATCCACATTTTGAGTGTAAATTTCAATTTCATATCTCGTCAATTATACAAAATCCATATTAAATGAAATCCCACTCAATAAAGAAATTATTTGTAAAATTGTAAAATTCTAAAATGGGTCTTTTAAATTAATAGTGTCCTAAGCTACGTAAGAGTGATATGGTGAATTTGTGAGTGGATTCTAAAGGGACTATCTAAACATTCCCAAAAAAAAAGGATAGTCATGGTGTATCTAATCACCCATTTAGATACTTAGGGGAGGGTATGGCAAAAGGTTTCACACCATCAGGAACCTTGTCAGTTGGTGTTCTCTTCAATCCCTTTCTTTTATTTGCTACCTCTCTTAAAACTGTTTTTCCTCTCATTTTCATAAATTTTCCCCTTTTTAGTACACAAATAATACACAGGCACGAAAAAATATGTGTGCTTAGGAATGATGCAGCAAGATCCCACCCCACCGTCGAGCTAATGCCTGTGCGATCACAAGCGTGCCTAAAGCTGCATGAGGACAAAGGTCAACCCACATCTTCCAACAACGTCAGACCCACCTACCTAAGTAAAATTTTAATCACAGATGAACATTAAATCTCAGAGATGATCGTATGGAAATTCATGGTTCGTTTTTCACCTGGGACAGCAACCTCGGTCCAAGATGTGGAAAAAGCGATGGGTTTTCCATTTTGGGTGAAAAATTTGACATTTTAAGTGGTTCAAGATCACAGTTTGAGCAAAACAAAAACATAACTCGAGCTCATGCTGCTAATAAAATGTCTGAAGGTGTCAATGGAGCCGTCAATAATATCTCCCATACTATGGCAGTGACATCTTCTGGTGAGCATATGAATCCGCCGCAATTCAGAAGTTCTAAATGATTTTCACCCATCACCGGACTATCGTCGCAATTTGCAACTCCATGAGAATAGTTGCAAATCACCAACAAAAAATTCCCAAATCAAGACTTTCTTGTCCAATCATCTTTCGTGATCTGATCCAAGAATTCTTTCCATGCGTGAGCAAAAACAAAGAAAATGAAAATGGGTCTTGTTAAAGTAACAAATACCATGTCCCACAAAACCAGGATAGTAGTTCAATGAACGCATCCAGTCCACCTCCATCATATTAGTGTACGACAAAAGGAAAAAGACGAATCAAATCAAATTTACACGATCAAAGTCCCCGTCCCAAATCGATCCAGACTAAGATCGAGAAAAATATTCTTGACGAATGCACTTCCAGCATTTACCAATCTCGAATGGTGAGAAAGAATTCGATTTAAACGCGAAGGTGAAATTTCCCTAACAACGTAGACCTTAGTGCAGATTTGGGGAATCGAGGAATCAACTAACAAAATCATCTTACTTTTTGTTACAACGACACGCTGCGTTGGGCCCTTGGCCATTCTTTGATTGGTGACAAGCGTTGCCAGTATTGACATATCTGTCAAAGTAAAGTTGAATATGTACCATCTATTACACCTTTCGTGTGGACCGCCTGTTACACACTACGTTGGGCAAGAACCATCCGTCACATGCCTTAACGAAAAGTGGATTTTCCGTCTCACTTTGTGTTTTTTGTGATGTTCGTGGATCACATGTCACAAGATTATTCTTCAAATACCTGTTGGAGTGGTTTTCCAAGATGTTTTAGGCCTCTAAATGCCGAACGGACGCCTAGCAGACGCATAGGTCTCCTATACGCCCCGCCTAGCGGATGCAGAGCGGAGGCCTAGTGGACGCCTTGCGGATGAGTAGTGGAGGCCTAGCGGACGCCGAGTGGACGCTGAGTGGATTCCGAGTGGACGCTGAGCGGACGCCGAGTGGAGCTCTAGCCAACTATCATTTCAGTTTATATTATTTCGCCAAGGAAGATTGGATCATCCAGGAGGGCTTAGCTGACGCTAAGCGGACGCCGATCGGACGCCGAGCGGACGGTGAGTAGATGCTAAACGGAGCACTAGTGGACGCTGAGCGGAGGCCTAGCGGACGCCTAGTGGAGGCCTAGTGGATGCTGAGCGGAGGCCTAGCGGACGCCTAGAGGATGCCTAGCGGACGCCTTCGAGAGGCCTAGCGGACGCCGAGCGGACATTGAGCGGACGTCGAGAGGACGCCAAGCGGTCGCCTAGTGGAGGGCTAGTGGACGTCTTAGTGGATGCCGAGCGGATGTCTAGCGGATGTCTAGCGGGCGCCCAGCGGACGCCGAGCGGACCCCTGGTGGAGATCTAGTGGAGGCTTAGACGACACCGAGCGGGAGCCTAGTGGATCATTTCTTGTGAAGTTCATTCATTTAAACAGAAGAGAAGTTTGTCATCAGGGTCTGGATGGATGCCTCAATTTCGCCAAGGAAGATTGAATCATCCAGGAAGGTTTAGATAAAGTGGGTAGCGAAGGCTTCAGCTTTATCCTAAATCGTTGCTTTAGTCCATTTGTTGGTGATTATCGTCGATATTGATATTCTTGAAGGCATCAGGTTCAGGTTTCATTGACTGCATTCTATTTAGTAGAATTTGTTGCTGTTGTGGTGTTGAGTGTAATTTCGCAACATAATATTGACGCACTGAAGCTCATTTCACACTGCCTGGATGCTGGTAGCTGTTGATTGTCTTTAGTTCTCACTAGTGGATAATCTACAGACGTTTCCTTAAAGTGCGTATCTTTTTCGGAGTAAAAAGACTACGAAGAGCTTTCGAGAGTAAAACTAGCAAGGGGACACAGTCACGAAATTGTCTCACAGTGGGGTTGACAAATATACGGGAGTCACTCTCGAGAGTTTTGTAGTCAAAGTAACTTAAATGGAAACGCCCCTCGTTGCCTTTGCACATAAGGTTTTGGATATACTATGGCACTGGGGGAGGTGATGACATCCACTTTTTACTGCCTGAACAGAATGGAACACGGAGATGGTATAGAAGTAAAAAATGCTGAAACCTGAACTACTATTTTAAAATACTACTGCAGCATTCTTGATATCTATTCCAGCTCTGTTTCCCATTTTGTTTAAACAGTTGACGTCTTGGGCTGCTTTTGGTTTTCCACTGCGTTTGCAATAGCCAGCTTAAGATAGTCAATGGCCTTGTCAATTTCAATGTTCCACAGGTTCTTTTTTTAGGGTGGAGTGCTTATGGTGTCTTCAATGTCTCTCTGAAGCCTCGTTACATCCAGTCTTCTGTAGTTGATGAGAAAATGTTGCATTGGTCGCTAGGAAGACGGGCTGCTGAAGTCTGATGGTTAGTTGAATTCCTTTCAAATATATCTCAATGAATTTCTTCTTGGTTCAATGGTTAGGAATTCATAAAATTCTCTCCCATCACTTTTCTTCCATACAATTCTCATACAAATCTTGTGGGACTTACTTGAAGTCAAGATAGCACCTGCACACGTTGTAAAAGTTCTTTCAACAAAAAGTTGAAAAGTTCAATAGCTCTTAAGGAAGGCATACATTATTATTTTAAATTAACAAAGTCACAGGTGAGTGCTTCGATGGAGAAACCATAAATCCTTCCACTATACCTACATGTCGTATCCTTATGTTTTTCATCTTAATATTTCTCATTATGATTGTACATCTTGTGCATGGTTTAAAATACCTACAGTATTGTTCGAATTTAAGTATCCTAGCTTACCTAGCTATTCAGTGCAAAAAAAAAAAAAAAAACAACCTTCAAGGAATGTGGTTTGGCTTAGTTACACCATTCTCATTAAGCGTTTTGTTAAGTTCAAACACAAACTTGTATGTTGTACATAATATCCCTATACACCTTATACGTGCACATAAAATAAGCCCTTTATTTTAGAACGGCATTATGCCTTAAATAGCCTTATCCAACTCTCACTTCCTGCGATGATGACATGGCTGCTTCCGGTCTTAGAGGGTTTACTTTTCTCTATTAAATACTTTGATGATGCTGTGCGTGTACACGAACGGGTATTATGATGTGCCATTATTTTTCAAACTTTAACAATGAACATGATGGATGAAAATGTATCAATCGATAACAAAAGGATTTCGCAATGCGGCTGATGTTGTTATGGGACAAAAATATTTCATTTTCAAAAGGAGTAGAGAAAGAGGTGAAATATTATGTTTAATGTTCATTCATTGAAAAATTGGTCTCGTTGATGCTCGTGAACAATCAGCAAACAGCTGTGGCTATTAATAATTTTAATTCACGAAAAATAAAAGGATTTATGTGAAGAAAGTAGATATAGGCACTTTTTTCGAATATAAAAAGGAAATTCAGAAAAAAAAACCAAAATACAATCTACGACTGTATGTATACCTACCCATGAGAGAAACAGAGCTAAAGGAATCAATTTGAAGGTAAATTGTTCAAACAAAAGTTTATTCTCGTTCGTATAATATTAATAGCTGGCCACGTGTCATACATAATAACAGGGACTCACCCGAGTGATTGTTGTTGTTTTCATTTTTATTGTATAAATCTATTAAATAATAATAGCATCATAATGAAATATACTTCTGCGACTTACATAAAATTTAAGCATTTTAGTATCTTCCAGAAGAAATAATTGGCTTTAAACAGATTCCCCTCCTCTTTAATTTTGTGGTTGTAGGTGTATATACCACAGAAAGTGTGTATGTATTGAATTTTCGAGCTGGTATTGAATCATTAAATTTCTAGGCTCTAAATATTAATGTAAATAATATAAACTCGAATCTAATTTGATGTCGGCATGAGCATTCATTTTTCCAAAACAATGGTCGTAGGTATCTGATGATGGTGCTATCCTTTGAATCCTATGCCTATCTATGTCATCATCATCTGTTGAATTAATATAATGACGAGGACAACGATAATTGGGCTTTTATTAGTGTGGTTGGACCAGAAGTCAATATAGTTGTTTAGTTAATAGGAATTCATGAATATTTAGCAGAAGCCCAGCAGCATTTGCAATTAAGTATTTTCGGATGTTGTAAAGGACTCAGATTTGTTATTCCACAAGTTAAATGGATACAAATGTTGCAAATTTTTAAGTAATTCATAACGTAATCCAACTAAAAAAATTTTATTTAAAAAATGTAATTATTGGTTTTACTTTTGAATGACATATGAAATGGGGATGCCTAGCTATATTGAAGGTGGATACCTATACCTATACGTGTGTCTATATCACAGTACACAGATTTGTGTACTGTGTGTCTATATAAATTCAAACTTTGTCGTTTTCGGTACTTTGTCGTTTTCAGTACTTTGTCTTTTTCGGTACTTTGTCATTTTCGTTTTCGGTACTATGTCATTTTCGGTACTTTGTCGTTTTCGGTACTTTGTCTTTTTTGGTGCTTTGTCGTTTTCGGTACTTTGTCGTTTTCGGAACTTTGTCTTTTACGGTACTATGTCGTTTTCGGCACTTTGTCATTTTCGGTACTTTGTCATTTTCGTTACTTTGTCATTTTCGGTACTTTGTGTTTTTCGGCACCTTGTCGTGTTCGGTACTTTGTCGTTTTCGGTACTTTGTCTTTTTCGGTACTTTGTCGTTTTCGGTACTTTGTCTTTTACGGTACTTTGTCGTTGTCGATACTTGGTCCTTTTCGATAAGTACTTTTCCTTTTTCGGAACTTTGTCTTTTTCAGTACTTTGTCGTTTTCGGTACTCTGTCTTTTTCGGTACTTTGTCGTTTTCGGTACTTTGTCGTTTCAGTAATTTGTCGTTTTCGGTAATTTGTCTTTTTTTGTAGTTTGTCGTTTTCGGTACTTTGCCGTTTTCGACAACAATTTATTTAAAGATATATTACGACAATTGCTTAAACAAATTCCATACCAAAAAACACAAAGAATACAAAGTTTTCATAAATGGCAGTGCTGGATTTACTATTATAAGATACTAGCCTTTACCCGCGGCTTCGCTCGCACTCATGTTTATTTTCGTTTCTGGTTGTCGATCGATACAGAAATCATTAACAAAAAAAAATATTAATTTATTTATTTCAGTTTATTGGTTAATAGAGATGGAGATAAAATCATTACAAAATGAAAAATATTTACTGCGCGGAGTCATAGGTTCTACCTCGCTGTGAAATGAATATCCAACTATTAGTCCAATTGCTGGTATCAAATTTTTTCGGTGCAAGCATAACCAAAATATGAGTTTGAGAATCTGTAGGTGCATGCATCTTAATATTGAGTTCAAAAGTGGAAATTTTTTCGACACCCGTGTTGAGGACGGGCTGTTGAAAATATTTTTGTGACAGGGTTACAAACACATCAATTAATTTTCAAAAAACAGGAAATGATCCTCTGTCATTTTCCCTAAGTCTAAGACTTTAATTTTAACGATCTGATAAAAAGAACTTGAGATATAACCATTTAAAGTGCACCATATCCAGAAATATTTGGATATTTAAAAATTCAAACACAAAATACGGCCGATAAACTTTGATTTAGAGGGTTATAACTTGAGTTCTATTACTCATATCTTAAAATTAAAGTATGTGGACTTAGGAACAATTCCAGAGCATAATTTCTCATTTTAAATAAGTGAATTGAAGTGGTTGTACCCCTGACACAAAAATTTGAAAAGTGCTATTTTCAACCCCTCGTCCCGAGCACGGGCGTCAAAAAAATCCTGCCAGACTTTTGCATTCGATATCAAGATGAGTGAACCTATACAAACCCTCATAAATGCATATGTACTCATATTTTGACAATGCGTTCAACAACAGAATTTTCTGCCGGCTCTTACACTATATTGAGGATGCTGCTGTATACTATAACTATACATAATGTATATTCCATTTGGCGTAGATAAACATAAAAATTCTGGCCAATGGGCACGCGAATATGCTACATTATGTATGCAGCTGGCCATGTAACTTTTTCCATGCTTTCCTTAAGAAAGTGGCCATTTTCGAAAACGTCAAATCAAAGTCAATTTGATCGTCAAATGACCGTCCTTTTTTGACGCAGATTGCAATCGTCATATGCAATCGTCCTGCTGGCACGAAGTCGGTTTAATCAACGTCATTCAATTTACTCGCAACCGTATTTGATGTTTACGAACACGATCTCTGGTTTCTCAATTATTTTTCTGTTCAACCCGATTTTTTTTACTGCACAGCTGCACCGCAGATGATGGTTTCGAATATGTGACTTTAGCAGTTTGCGTTAAAGCAAACAGCTCTCAAGGCAGCCTCCTTAATTCTTCATTTCTTTTTAATCAAAATTCATCATAATTGATTCAGCGGCTTAAGCGTGAAAGCGTCACAAACAAACTCACTTTCACATTTATAATATTAGTAGGATAGGGAATTTTAAAAGGGTAAGTTTAGAGAAAGCGATTTAAATGAGTTATTAAGAAAGGAAAAATCACAAAATTTTGAAATCGCCACCATTGTTCAGCGACAAAAAAGTGACAATTTTTTACACATCCTTCAAATAATTTGGAGGGAGTTCATTTTACCCTATGTCTAGGGGTGGTAGCGCTTACTTGACTGTCAAGTAAGCATTACCAGAAGTTATTTTTTAAAGAATAATTGCGACAATTTTTTTTTCTTTTACGATATATTTAAGACAAATTCTTACATATTCCTTTTTCTTTCTTAAGTTCATTTTACCCAATTTTGAGGGGTGGTAGTGCTAACGTGATTGTCAAGTTAGCATTACAAGGGGTTAATTTTTAAAAAACAAACGCGATTAATTTTTTTCTTTCTTGACAAATTTACGACAAATAATCCAGTTAGCTATTAGATTTTAAAATTTTTGAAGTGGTAATGCTTACTTGACGGACATAGTTTTTTTTGCACTAGATAACATATTCCTCTGGAACAAACGTAACATGTGTAGATAATTGTTGGAAAAGCCACAAAGGCTCTTATGATATGCAGGAGACTTATAAAGGTAAATCATGGAGCTTTAAACCATATATCTGCTTCCCTGTACTTAAGAGCGCAAATGATTTAATCGGACCATTCTTCTTTCGCATTCGTACATTCGCATGAGTTCTGAAAGATCTTGACGTACACAAATCCGCTGGCCTCCTATCCCTGCGAAAGCCTTTCCATCTATCCTTCTCTACAACTCGCGTCTGTTAAAAAATGGGTGGACAACAGCATTTGGCCAGCCTTTCACAAAAAAAGGCGAATAAAAAAATCTGATTAATTTACAATCTAAGAAATATCTTGAAGAACGAAAGCTTCTTAAGTGCCTTTCACATTAGCTGCGAACTACGAAAGCGAATAAACTTGATTAGGCAATTCCAAGTGCAAATATCAACATTATTTGTGTTTAAACTTTGCGACAAAGTGAATAAACGATCCTATCTACATTAAAAAAAAAAACATGAACAAAAAAACTAGTTTGAATTGTTAAATTTAGCAATTTTATATTTATTACGCGACCAACGAACTATTTTCTGCGAACTGTCAAACACTTATTCGCAATCCACAACATCAGGATGCACTCCACAAATCCTGCGAATGCAAATTTCGCTCGAATTTAAACTCAAACTTTTCTTAGCACTCATGTTACTGATTTATTTTGTTTGACAATTCGCGTCTGTTGGCGACCACTTATGTGAAAGAAATGTCAAAACTGAAAGGGATTTAATGATTAGCAGTACGATTTTTTTAGAAACAGGTTCACTGAACCTCTGATGGTATATCTCAAAGAGCAGTCTTTCCATCGTCTTGAAGAAAGTAATATTATTGCACTTGATATGATATTTTAAAAGCATATATGATAAAGTTTGGTATCAAGCTATGTAACTTATCGAAATGCGTATATTTGTGGTATCGATAAATCTCTTGCTCATTGAATTAGAAGCAGTATTATTGGACTTTTTTAAGTACGAAACTCACCAAAACCGCTGCTAAATAAATGTAGTAAGGTATTCTTCAAACGAGGCAAGAAATTTGTCTCCCATTCTGATCTGGCTGTAATATTATAAAGCCTTTATTCGTTTGACACTGGGCAGCTGCACCTTCAACCTATTTGAATCCTTTAGATAGAATTTAAAAGAGAGTTTTAGATAATGTTTTGATAGAAGTATAACCAAACCGATAGAAATATGACCGAAATATTTGCATCTCTCGCCACTACCCATAACAATTTTTCATGTCATTCATTTAGTCCAGTAAATAGAGGTAAAAATAGGGGGGTTACCCTACAAAAGGTCGGGTAGTTCTAAATTTTTGATATATTATATGGTATGGTTAGTAGATGAAAATTCCAAAATTCCACAACCACGCCCCCTCCGCCCCCATCAAAATCCTGGAAAAACTACAAAAAATTGGCACTTTTCTCAGTTTTTTGCTTATAACTTCTTTCCGGCATATTGTTACGGAAAAAAGTATAAGGAAACTTTGTAGACAATAAAATTTCCTACAGATATGATCTAAAAAGTTTTTTTGTACAATCACTTATATCGGCGCTATGGAGCTCCCAAAAAATGCTAAAATTTTGTAATTTATAAGATATTCAGTTTATTCCCTCTTTACAGCACAGTAACTCCTTAACCGTCAAGTTTAGGACAAAATTGGTCACAATCAATCTTGTAGATAATTTAATTGGCTAACAATTTTATGTAACTACAGTTCCTCTAAGTCGAACTCCCCCTAAGTCGAATTTCCCTCTAACAAAAATTTTGTTACCATGTTTGTTTTATACTCCTATCAAATTTCCAAACTTATTTCTTTCTCTCTAAATCGAATTTTTGCAAAACTCTCTCTAACTCGAAGATTTCGACTTAGAGAGAGTCGACTGTATTTTCATTTTGTGACCAATACAATATGGAATACTGTGAGTTTTGAGAAAGTGTCTTTTATTCAAACGCTTTTACGAACTCACTTTCTTTTCTGTCTGTTTTATACTGTACTGTAGTGTACTGGAATCCCGTAGAAATTTTTTTACCGATTTGTCTAACCACCTTAATCCATTGAAGTATACATAGGAGAATCAGAAAACTTGGATAGACATCACGATATTCTGAACCCGGTGTTTTAGTCGCTAATTTTGGAGGTAGTGCCCAAAATTCCATTAAAAACTAAACCACATAGGTACTGGTTTTGATGAAATTTATAGACATGATAATTGACGAGATGAAAAACCAATACATTAACTTCCACCCACTGCCGCTCTCACTTTTTTAAAACATAATATTTTCGGAAAAAATTATAAAAATTCGGGTGTTGTTCAGATGACCCATGAAGGGCCGAAACCACAAGTGCTCTGGTGATGGCTTACCCTCTGATCCAGAGGTTTGATCGTCCTTATTGCCTTCAACTTGGGATTCAGAAACTCAAAAGGCTGGAGCATTGTTTCCCATTCGCACAATCTAGTTAAGCCAAGTCGACGTATTTTGACTTTTTGGCTACATTGTCTTTGAACAGCTCATTGAGCTCACGTTTGTGCCTTCTCCTCCAAAAATCCGTCGAATAATACAAGTATTACTTGCGAAAGAGCACAGTATCAGTTCTCATTACTGATATTCATCTTACCGAGAGTAGGAGTGTCTTGAGCGTAAGAAGAGTGTTGAACCTTTTTTGACAAACATAGATTAATAGCAGTGGTTTCCAAAAGCATTTTTTCGTCTCGACTTGAAGTTCATTGGTCATTTTCAGAATTTTTGATCTTCTACTGGCATTCGTTTTAATGTCCTTCATCATAACTACCTACAATTTGTATTCCAATGAGTAGGATGGAAGACAAAACTTGCTCCGTTACAAAAAACGTGGACAAAATATGCATAAATTTACCAATTGCATTAGGTTAGGTTAGATTAGGTAGAGCTGGATCAATACTGACACTTAGACCAAAGTTGGCCCGTTGTGATACCACATGAATCTTGAAAAATCTTCCTCACTCGTGAAACCATTTAGAGCTCCTGACGAAACGTGCAAGACTGTAAGGGCCAGTTTTTCAGTTCAGGTTTTACTCTGAGTTAAGTCAGAGTTAGTTAATCCTGAAAATAAATTAACCCTGAGTTAACTCAGGAACAGTTTTTCAGTTGAGGATTAACTTTATCTTTCAGCTGTCAAAATTCTGAGGCCAACGATGTGCGACACTATGGATATCACCCCTTTACGCATAGGAATATAGATGGCGCCACAACGAATTGCACTGGTAATAACTTTCAATATCGAAATCGACCTTCAATTTTATTAAGTGAGTTAACTCACTTAATAAGACGAGTTAACTCGGAGTTAACTTTCGATTTCATTTGACTGAAAAACACGTTTTTGGAGTTAACTCCGCTTTAACCCCAAGACTAGGATGGTCTCGCACTGAAAAACTGGCCCTAAACATCTTTGCTTGCCAGATCACTAGGATCGTTATAGTAGTAACCTCCTAAGTGGAGCCTACGTCTGTGGGAAAGAGCAGGGCAATTACAGAGAAGGTAAGAAATCGATTCTTCTTCCTCCTCGTCCATACAGCTTCTGTAAAAATCATTTAAAAGTACGCCAAGCCACGTTGCGTGCCTACCTTTTAAACAGTGCCCCGTTATGAGACCTACAAAAGAGCTGATGTGTACTCTGCTTAGAGATTTTAAACACTTGGAGCGCTTTAAGTCAAGGCTTGGCCAAAATTGTTTTGTCGCCAAACAAGTAGTGATGCTGTCCCACCCAATGTTTGTTCTCTCCAAGGCTTCTTGCTTGAGCAAAAGTTTACACGTAGGGATGGGCATACCAATATTTAGCTTTTCAGGTAAAATGGGTAGTAATGTTCCATTTCTAGCAAGCTCATCAGCTTTACAATTACCTGGAATGTCACTATGATCCCGCACCCAACAGAGGTGAATATTAAATTGTTGCGTCATCTCCAACAGAAATGATCGACAGTTAATAAACCAAGAGCTAGCGACCGATTTACTCACCTCATTTTAGCAAGGCTAAGACTTTGGTCATAGAAAGATTGAGGCCCAACAGTTATAAAAATGCCCGTCTTACACTCCGGTACCCTCCATGAGGCCTTAAGATTAAGGCTTGAAGTTGTAAAAAAAAAGTGCCCATTCACCTCATTTTAGCAAGGCTCATCTTTTAATATATCGTTCATTGATTCAATATATACGCGAAAATAACAATGTAAGACGTTTTAGCCCTCCATGACATGCTGTAAGACGCTCGTGTATATGTAAAAAAAATGACCCTATTCACCTCATTTTAGCAAGGCTGGTATTTACACATAATTAAGATGACATAAAAACAAACACACATTTCAAGTGTAAGACGTTTTTTCGGTCAATAACCCTCCGTAAGACGCTGAAAACTAAATTTCGTTTAAGTCAAGATAGCCCAGTAAAAATAGATTTTTTCAAGGAAAAAAATTTGTAACAGGCTGATTTTTGGTACACACGTTGGGATTGGCGTTACTTATAACCTGTCAAAAGTCCTCAAACATCCAATGCCCGCTAGTCCCGTTAGGAGGGTCAAAGGTCACGAAAATGGGTTTTTGATAAATATATCGAAAACGGTAAGTTTTAGAAGAAAAAATTGTTCTACAAACATGTAGCTGAGGTAATTTCCAACAAAAAACATATAACCCAAATTGTTCTTAGCATTAACCGTTACAAAGTTACCGTACTTCAATGATTCACAGTATTCCAAGAGAATGCTTTTTCTTACACACCACCAGAATGGTCGAGCGCTTTGTGCGTTTTTATTTATTGCGGTATCCCCAGGAGGCCTTTTCCACAACGTTTGATTAATGAATGTGTATTTTTAAATTAGTTTTTCATTGAAATAATATAAAAAATCTGCATTGTATGATTTTTTACAGCAAGTTGAAGATGACATTGATTATAACAATGTGATATACATACATCATAGATGGAGGATTTATGCTGCATCGTCTTGCTTGGAGCCGGTTTGCTATAGCTACATTAGTTATGTTCAAAAACGTTCTGGAAAAAAAGTAATGGTTGTTTTCGATGGTTACAAGGATCAGTGAGCAGCGTCGTTGGTGTAGATCAGCTCCATTATCAGTGTGTTGTGGCAACAACAAAATAAAACCGCCAACAAAATAATATTCTCCCACAATAACACTCGCGACAATATTAAATTTCAAATGCTTTCCCACAGTAGAAACTGCAACGACATTATTATATTTTTTTTTCTCAAACTTGTATCATATTGTAAATGGAACTTAGAATTAATTTTTGTAGAGTAAGCATATTTTGTGTATAAAACTAAGAAAATCTGAATAATAAATTTACTTGCTATTACAACGGCAACCAAACACATCAATTCGTACTTTATTTCTTGACTTCCCCCCACCAGAGGTAAGGGGTCACTTAATTGCGAATTGTCAACCTAACACAGTGGATATTTTATTTGATGCATCAATGATGGTTCCACCTTCTCAACAACAATTTCTTGTGAATGCAAACAACAAAAGTAGTTCAATTGCTATGATTTCGAAGAAATTTGAGGCAACGAATATTTCTACGAGGCTGGACGATGCCGACGTTTTGATTATCGAAACAGCTAAGGAGCAATCCAAAACGCGCACTGCTATTGTTGTTGGCGAAGATGTTGACTTGCTGGCAATACTGATAGCAAGAGCTCTTCCTGACAAGAAAATATATTTCAAAAAACCTGGCAATGGCTTAGCTGAAACAAAGGTATATTCGTCGCAAAGCTTATTCATATACCTACCCAAAATGTCAAGTAAAAAATCTATGTTTGCATTAATTTACAAGATTCAACTTCGGCTTTATACATTAAAGCCAAACTAAAATTCTTCAAACTATTTGAAAAAAGTGAATATCTAATGAAATATGGAGAAATATTTGCCAAACCCAATAATTGTTATCATACATAATATTATTTCCGAAAACGTTTTAAATATACCTACTCCTTGCATTTTACAAAGCACCAGCAGAAGTGGATTCCATCGATACTCTAAGGTATTCAACATTTATCAGATTGACAATGCAACTTTTGGTGCTGCTAAATATCATTTATATATACGGTATACCTTCAAGTTCAAACTTGGCTTGGGCACAAAGGTATGAAGCCAGAAGACTGGGGTTGGACATTAACAAATAATATTTTAGACTCAATAACAACTTTGCTTCAACCAGCTCCAGATGAACTCTTTTGTACAATATTTTGTAACTGCCGTAAAAATTGTGGTTGTCGAAAAGCATGACTACATTGCTTTCTTGATTGTGGTCAATGTCATGTACAAACTCTATCAAAATTGATGTACAAGAAGAAGAATTGAATGATGACATGGAACAAATACATTCAATGCCACAAAGGAACCACGGATCACCAAATATTAAATGACGATTAAATAAATTTAGTTCAATTTTTTTTTAATAAAAATGAATTTTAATACACACCTTCATTAATCAAACGTTGTGGAAAAGGCCTCCTGGGGATACCGCAATAAATAAAAACGCACAAAGCGCTCGACCATTCTGGTGGTGTGTAAGAAAAAGCATTCTTTTGGAATACTGTGAATCATTGAAGTACTGTAACTTTGTAACGGTTAATGCTAAGAACAATTTGGGTTATATGTTTTTTGTTGGAAATTACCTCAGCTACATGTTTGTAGAACAATTTTTTCTTCTAAAACTTACCGTTTTCGATATATTTATCAAAAACCCATTTTCGTGACCTTTGACCCTCCTAACGGGACTAGCGGGCATTGGATGTTTGAGGACTTTTGACAGGTTATATGTAACGCCAATCTCAACGTGTGTACCAAAAATCAGCCTGTTAAAAATTTTTTTCCTTGAAAAAATCTATTTTTACTGGGCTATCTTGACTTAAACGAAATTTAGTTTTCAGCGTCTTACGGAGGGTTATTGACCGAAAAAACGTCTTACACTTGAAATGTGTGTTTGTTTTTATGTCATCTTAATTATGTGTTAATACCAGCCTTGCTAAAATGAGGTGAATAGGGTCATTTTTTTTACATATACACGAGCGTCTTACAGCATGTCATGGAGGGCTAAAACGTCTTACATTGTTATTTTCGCGTATATATTGAATCAATGAACGATATATTAAAAGATGAGCCTTGCTAAAATGAGGTGAATGGGCACTTTTTTTTTACAACTTCAAGCCTTAATCTTAAGGCCTCATGGAGGGTACCGGAGTGTAAGACGGGCATTTTTATAACTGTTGGGCCTCAATCTTTCTATGACCAAAGTTTTAGCCTTGCTAAAATGAGGTGAGTAAATCGGTCGCTAGCTCTCCGTCTATAAGGGCTGTTAGAGTTTGAAGAGACAGAGTCCAGTGCCAGCTAATTCGAAGCCGCAGGGAGTGAGTGAGATGAGTCACTTTTCGTCGAAAATCGATTCAGTTAGCAAAAGGGAGTGAGTGAGCGAGTGAAATGAAATGTCAGATTACTCGCCAGATATTTCCGCAGTGACTTGGTGTATGTGTTGGTAAATTTCTAGTTTTGGATAGGTATATGTGATTTTCTCAAGGATTCCTATTCAAGGATAGGAAACGAAATAAAAAACAACAACGTAGATAAAAACAACTACCCTTTTATTGATTACTTAATTTTATTTTATTATCATATTATGCACATATATATATTAAATAAATTTATATTCTATTCACTTTCAACACTTTTAAACTTTTTATTTCTCCAGGGTAAAACTCACATTTAACTTTAATTATAGTTTATTGAATTCAATGAATACCTACACATTAAGAATATAATTCTTTTAAATTAGTGTAAGGCAAAATTTTACAATGATGTGAAGAAAAGCTACTTTGATATTATATATACAAATGTTTTTTAGAACATTTAATTATAATTATAAAATGTTTTAATAAATATCCATAAATATGACAAAAAAAAAATAATTGAAACAAAAGATACTCCAAACTCCATTATTAAAGATTCCAATGTTTACATTGTTGTATTTGTTGTTTCATTTCGTTTTGCGTAACGAGTGTGACAAGGAGGTAGAATTAAGCTCTTTTATATTTATTCTTTGTCTCATGTTCGAAACTAAATTCGAACTTACTCATTTCACTTAAATAGCTGAATCACTTTTGCGAGTGAAGTGAGATGAGTCCGCGAGTAAGGCGAGTCATCTCATCTCACTCGCTGAAATAGCTGAATCTCGGCACAGGAGTTTAATAGCAGCTTGGCTATCAGAGAAGGTTGATATCACATTTTCTTTACGCTAAGATAGTACTTCTTCTATCGCTAGAAGTTCCGCCTGGAATACGCTAGAGTGATAAGGAAGACGGAATGAGAAACTTAAATCAGAGTACACACCTCCACCAACCCCATTGTGAATTCCACATCCTCCCAGGTGGATCTGGAAAGGTATGGTGACTTCAAAGTTTTTATCGAAATTCAGCAATGGCATTGTGTAGTCAGTGTAAGCCAATTGTATCGGTCACAAAATGAAAATACAGTCGACTCCCTCTAAACTGAATTCTCACGGGATATCAAAATTATTTCAAGTTAAAGAGCTTTGCAAAAAGTTGATTGAGAGAGAAATAAATAAGTTTGGAAATTTGAGAGGAGTATACAACCAACATGGTGAAAAAATTCTTGTTAGAGGGAAATTCGATTTGGGGGGAGTTCTGCTAAGAAGACGTCGACTGTAGTTACATAAAATTGTTAGCCAATTAAATTATCTACAAGATTGATTATGACCAATTTTGTCCTAAACTTGACTGTTAAGGAGTTATTGTGAGGGAATAAACTGAAAATCTAACAAAATACGAAATTTTAGCCTTTTTTGGGAGCTCCATAGCGCTGATTGTAGTGGTAGCACAAAAATACTTTCTAAATTATATTTGTAGGAAATTTTATTGTCTACAAAATTTCCATATACTTTTTTCCGTAAAAATATACTGGAAAGAAGTTATAAGCAAAAAACCGAAAAAAGTGCCAATTTTTTGTAGTTTTTCCTGGATTTTGAAGGGGGCGGAGGGGGCGTGGTTGTGGAATTTTGGAATTCTCATCCACTAACCATACCATATAACATATCAAAAATTTAGAACTACCCGACCTTTTGTAGGGTAAAACCTCTCTATTTACTGGACTAATTATTTACTCGCAATTTCTATAACTAGTGTTCTAGTGCGATAGCCAGTTGCATTCATCGCCTTAAAAAATTCCACCATTATACTCGCTACTCGCACTTCTATTAATGGCATGCATGCAGATCTATTTCCCATCCACGTTCATAAACTCAAAACTAATGTGCAACGGTACGTTACCTTGTAACGCATGAAAGGTTACATTCGTAGAATGATTAATAAACGATTTATTTATATTATAAATTAATATACGTCTTTATTTAATTATATATATTTATAGCCTATTGAAAAGACCTTTTAAAAAGGAACAATTACGTGCAAGGGTTTTTATTATTGAATATGTTTGTTTGGCCCAAAAGCATGCTTAAAACCGAAAATGCTACTAAATTAACCCATGCGTTTCTGAGAGAATGGTCACACTGGCCACTTTTCAGTATTTTTGGTATAACTCGAGAACTGAGCTGAATTTGACAATTTTTCATATAACACTTTTTGTTTAAAATTAAATTTTCTATCGAAATGGATAGTTTGGAAAATTTCTTCAAAAAATTTAAGCGGGAAAAGTTAACAAAACCAACATAAAAAAAATCCAATAATCAAAGATTTTTAAATTTTATTCTAAATTGCGCATAACTTTTTTCGGAGCAAAGATACGCTCAAGACATGCATGAACAAAGTAAATTGGAGTCTTAAGGCCTTAATATGACATGCTAAAAAAGCCATATTATTTGAAAATTGACAGAGATATAGCCATTCAAACTTTACCATTTCTTATCATTTTTCGCGGTTTTTGCCCGAAAGCCTATTTTTGGTACTTTATGACAAATTTAACGCTCCTAGCACCCATTGCCAAATCTTATGTTAATTGGATCAGCCGTTCGGTCTGCAGGTCTGAAAGCATTTAAAAACAGCCGAAAAACGAAATTGCGAATTTACATCCTTTTTATAATTTCTCTATAGTTTTAATGTCATATTATATCCAAATTTTGATTTTGAACACTTTTAAGAAAGTGAAATTTGCCATATTGTACCGAAGAAGGGACTTTCGGGCCAAAACTGCGAAAAATTATAAGAAATGATAAGATTTGAATGGGAATATCTCTGTCAATTATGGACAAATATAAATTTTTTAATATGCCATATTAGTCTCTACTTTGTATTGTCAGTACATGTCTTGACCCTATCTTTGCTTCAAAAAAAGTTATGCACAATTTATTAAAAAAATTAGATATCCTTGTTTTTTTGATTTTTTTTAGGTTGGTTTTTGTTAACTTTTCCTGCTTAAATTTTTTCATAAAATTTTTTGAACTATCCATTCCAATAGAAAATTTAATTTTGAACAAAAAGTATTATATGTAAAATTGTCGAATTCGGCCTGGTTATCAAGTTACACCAAAAATATTGAAAAGTGGCCAGTGTGACCATTCTCTCAGAAACGCATGGTCGAATTTTGTAGCATTTTCGGTTTTAATCATGCTTATGGGCCAAACAAACATATTCAATAATAAAAACCCTTGCACGTAATTGTTCCTTTATACCCCTCATTTTCCGGTCTATTCAATAGGCTATTATATCGAATATTAAAATTACAAAGTTACTATGAAATGGCAGAGTGATGCCTTGTGCATGGGAACTTGAACTCGACTGTATGAAAAAAGCAAAACTAGAAAAACTACTTCTACGGTTCCTTTAATCATCATTTTGATATAAGATAATGATCATCATCAATATGAAGACAACGCCAACGGTTCGTCTGTTGATGATCATTTTCTCATAATCTCTTTTCTTTTATTCTGCAAATAACTGATTCGCAATGCATGGCTAAGCTGGTTCACGATCAAATGCTCGTGAGCACAGTCTGTATGACACGCAGGGTCCACTACATCACCCTCCTGCAAATAAGCTCCTCCGAAGAAATTCACAATTTTGATTTGTCGGGGTTTTCATTTTGTTGACGTTCATTTAGATCAGAGCACAATATGGTATAAGAGGGTTTTATTCTGTCAATCGAAATTGTTGTATTCTTTCCATTTCTGTCTACTACAAAATATTTCCTCAGTTTTGACTTTATCGATTCTGACAAATACCGCCTTACAATCAGCTAAGCTTTTTGGTATGAAAATATTTTCTTGGTTTTGGCGAGTGTCGGTTGGAATCAAATTTCTCATTGTTTCGCGAAGTTGATTAATCAGTGAATTTGAGTTGATTTCTTGGGGATTGTTACCTACGAAGATTTCACCTGGTAAGCGAAGGTTTTGGCCATAGACCATCTCCGCCGGGGAACATTGAAGGTCTTCTTTTACAGCAGAACGATTACCTAGAAGTACTATGGGAAGCTCAGAACTCCAATTAATGGTGTTTCCTCTAGCTTTGAGGGATGCTTTCAATTGACGATGAAAACGTTCTACCATTCCATTAGCTTGAGGATGGTATGACGTGGTGCGAATTCTTTGTGAACCTAAAAACCTGGTAAGTTCGTTAAATAATTTAGATTCAAACTGACTACCTTGGTCAGTTGTGATCTGTAATGGAGTTCCAAACCTAGAAACGAAATTTTCGACGCACGTCTTGGCTACCGTGACTGCTGTTACTTTTAAGAGATATGCTTCTGGCCACCTCGTGAATCTATCTACTGCTGTTAGGATGTAGGTGTAGCCGTTGGATTCAGGAAGCGGGCCAACTAAGTCGAGATGGATGTGGTCAAAACGACCTGAGGGGATGTTGAATCTCCCAAAACCTGATTTGGTGTGTCTGTAAACTTTAGCTTTTTGACAAGATACACATGATTTTGACCATAAGGTTATGTTTTTGTTCATTTCCGGCCAGAAATAACGTTCGGAAACTAATTTTCTACTAGCACGTATGCTAGGGTGTGAAAGATTGTGAAACTTGTGAAAAATTTTACTGCGGAGTGGGAAAGGTACGTAAGGTCTGTTCTTTTTTGTTGATGTTTCGCAAATGATTTTTAAATCAGGGAATATAAACTCCTCGAGAGTGAAGTTGGAAAGCCTTTTTCTGCCTTTTTCTGTCGGTTTTCAAAAGTTTAGATAGTTCCTCGTCTGAGCTTTGCATTTTGGCAATTGTTTTCATATCTAAGGAGACTTTATCGTTTTCTGATATTTCGGATTCATGTAAATGTGTTGTATGTCTGTTGTGAATTGAGATATAAAATCCAAGTGGTTTGTTTGTCTAGGACTTCTCTCTGTTTTTGATACTAAGGCGCTCTCGTAAGAGGTTTGTGGTCAGTGAAAATAGTGAAATTACGACCTTCCACGAAATATCTGAAATGTTTGATTGCAAGGAAAATTGCGAGAAGTTCTCGATCAAAAGCCGAGTACTTCGTTTCTGTCTTAGAAAGCTTTTTAGAAAAATAATGAAAGTGGTTCCCAGACATCGTCGCTTTTCTGTTGTAAGACCGCTCCCACCGCTCTGTTGGAAGCGTCGGTTACTATGCTATATTTACCATCCGGTTTTGGATGCACCAAAAGAGTTGCATTGGAAAGTGCATTTTTTGCATTTTTGAATGCATCATTAATGATTTCTGGCCAAGTAAATGTAGCTGGTTTGGATTTTTTGTTTAATGGGACCATGTGTTCATGCATTGGGGCTAACATTTCCGCTAATTTAGGTATGAACCGATGATAATAATTGATCATGCCTATAAAGCGTTGCATTTGCTTTATGGAAGTAGGTTGCGGATAGTTGAGGATGACATTTACTCGTTCCTTTGAAGGGATAATGCCGTCTGCGCTGATTTCATGGCCGAGAAATTCTAAGTTAGGGGCACCAAATATACATTTTGATGTGTTGATTGTAACTTCGTACTCAGAGAGTCTTTGAAAAAGCAATTCGAGATGAAGTTTGTGTTGTGTTTCATCTTTGCTTGCGACTAAAATGTCGTCAATATATGAAAAAACAAATTCCAGATCTGAGCAGATTTTAGATATGAGCTGTTGAAATGTTTGGGCTGCATTTCGCAGCTTGACAAAAAAAACTACACTTTAGAATGGAGATATATGAGATCGAAGAACCGAAGATGATTGAATGTTAAATTTTCTCAATAAATTAATTATATTTTTTATTTTTTTTTTACGCAAGAGAAATATAATCTTTTTTTATGCACAAGCTAACACTCTTACCTTACAAAAATATTAATTAATTAAAAATCAATATCTAATTCTGGTCTGCTGTTTGCTGCTGCTGCTGGATACGATCTGAGTGCTGTTGTTGTCTGTCTTGTTGGTTGGTTGATTCATCCGATGGGTGCTGTATAGTGTCGTAGCGTTTGGTGGGACACACAAGGCTGATTCGTTGAGTTTGGATGCTGCTGATTATGTTCTGATTTGAGCTCTAATCTTGCCGATTAGATTTTGATTTGAGTTGGCTAGTCAATTCTGATGCTAGATCAGTAGATCTTCTTCGATTGTTGATGTAAGAAGTCGCTTATGGCCGTAGTGATTTGATGATATTATGTTTTTTCAACAGGGCCTCAATGGCATAAGCCTTTGTGGTTCAGTTCTGGCACTTGAGTTTGGCTTTCTTTGGATATTGCGTTTTGTTCATTCGGGGTCATCAATTGTAACGCATGAAAGGTTACATTCGTAGAATCAATGATTAATAAACGATTTATTTATATTATAAATTAATATACGTCTTTATTTAATTATATATATTTATATCGAATATTAAAATTACAAAGTTACTATGAAATGGCAGAGTGATGCCTTGTGCATGGGAACTTGAACTCGGATGTATGAAAAAAGCAAAACTAGAAAAACTACTTCTACGGTTCCTTCAATCATCATTTTGATATAATCAAAATATATATATGATCATTATCATCATCAATATGAAGACAACGCCAACGGTTCGTCTGTTGATGATCATTATCTCATAATATCTTTTCTTTTATTCTGCAAATAACTGATTCGCAAATGCATGGCTAAGCTGGTTCACGATCAAATGCTCGTGAGCACAGTCTGTATGACACGCAAGGTCCACTACAACCTCTTTCAAAAAACTTGCCTGTTTTCCTCACGCTCGTATTGCGATAGTCATTTTGAAGGCCAGCTTTTCAGTGCGAGGTTATCCTAGTGTCGGACTTAAACCTTAGTTAACTCTAGAAATGTGTTTTGCTCTCCGAGTTAACACACCTAATTTGGTGAGTTAACTCATGGACCAAATTGAGGGTCTTTCCGATAGTGGGTAAAATACCCAATTGAAATTTAACAGTATTTTCTAAGAAATTTTAATATCTTATACACAAGAATAAAATAAAAGAAATAGATAGTATTTCTGAATGTTCAATATTGAATGACAAACTTCCTCAGATATCATAATTTTGTATTCCAATAATGCAATTTATTTTTCTGAGATCTCAGAGCTCAGAGGACTCAGAGGGCTCAGAAATATAAACAGGATTCCCTTCAAAGATTTCTCACTTATCCATTTAAAAACTGAGACTGAATTTTTTTGGATTTGCTTGCTCAGTTATTTTTTATCACGGTAAATAACATAAGAAAATAAAATGCACGACTGGATCGCACGTACTTGCTCTTATGTTCAAGTTGTGTGGAACTTAAGAACTTTAAAAAATATCCAAGTAATTACAGAAAAAGTATAAAAAAGCATTTAAATCGTTCTTTTAATTGTATAAACAGACTGATAAATAACTTAGAGCTAAAAAAAAAGTATGCCATTTGATTACTTAAAAAAATATCAATATATGCAAAAAAAAAATTTAAAATCGTTGGAGCCGTTTTCTTAAAAATTAATTTTTTATATATAAAATTTTTGTAACATTTTTCAAAAAAAAATTTGGTATGCCAATTTTGAGTATATATTAATATACATTCAAAACTGAAATTTCAAAACTATTCATCAACCCGTTTTTGAAATATTGAATTTTCAAAAAAAAATTTTGAATCTTTTTTTAAAAATCCAAAATTTACTTTTTCAAAAATGTTGGTATGCAGTATTATTAATATTCTAACAAAGCTTTTGTAGAAAAAAATCATTGAAATCGGATGAGCGGTTAATGAGAAAATCAAAAATAAAAAAAAACGTTATATGACAGGTACCGTTAATAAATGTTTTTGGTGATATTTTTTCTTACTTAAAGGTATATTATATCTACAATTATACACTGATTTTTTTTTATCAAAATCGTTGGAGCCGTTTTTGAGATAAATAAGCTTTTCCTTAACGGTTGTATGGCAAGTACCGTTATTTTTTAGCTAAAAAAAAAAATTCAATTTCCCCTCTGGGGAGTTACAAAAAAACCTTAAGTTCAAAATTTGAAGAAAATCGCTTCAGTGGTTTAGGCTGTAGGTTGAGGTACGGACAGACAGACAGACAGACAGAATTGTGCCACACACTTTTTTCGTGTTCTCTATCATCGTAATGTCATGTTTGATTGTTATCTCGAAATTTTTTTTTTGCACGAATCCAAAACTTGCCCTATAGTACCTATGTATATCGCAAGTAAAAAGAAAAAGAGTTGTTTTGACTTCTATGTGAAGAATTCTGTTTATATTTTATTCTTCTGCTCTGTCAAAACGGAAGAAAATTACTCAGTGCTCAAGAAATATAAACTGGCAAAATATTTCCCTCATTTTTGTCAACACTTTTGGCGGTATCAAATAATTTTGATATCTGAATTCGTAGCTAATTGAATAGATACCTACTTAATTGTTATGCAAAAAATTGTTGTTAATAAAATGTCCACTTAAATAAGTCCAAAGTTACCGCTATTAATTGCCATCTGCCATAGGTAATTAAATACTTATATGGACACAAATTCCGATTATCGTACTAAATATTAAGCCTCCAAAATCGAGAAAAGTGAGAGAATCTGAAATTTTTGCCGGTGCGAATTTTCCTCAAGCAAGACTTATCACGCAAATCACGTTATCAAAAACGTTACCCCCAACAATTAAAATACAAAAATAACTTTTGCGTAACAAACTTGCGTTTTAAAAGCTACATTTTAGTTTTAGGTTTTTTTTTGTAAACCTTACATTAATCATAGAAGTGTTTGATCGCATTAAGATACTGAACACAGAACTGTTGAAGTCAGATTTCTGTGTTATCAAATGCTTTGAAATGAAAGAAGCAGTTATTGACATTTAAGAAGCCTCCTTCGTGAATCTAAATATGAAGATGTTTGAAAAAAAGTGTTAAGTCTGTAACTGATCTTCGAGCTTATGAAGTTCAGATTACCCTTTACCGTAAAATTACAAAATAGCTTATGAAGATATGCCTGAAAACTTCAAATTTCAAAACCCAAGATTTGTCTATCACTGGCAAACAGATTCATAAAATGCTTTGCATATGAGCTGCGAATAGCAAACTTCGAATTGCAAATGGTCGTAAATTTGGTCACTGATAGCTGCGATTTGCCACGAAATATACACCAGTAAAATGTGTGCTTGCCCTCTAAAATTACTTGAGAGTGCTAGGACGCCATATGGCCCTAGGCTCAATGATAGGAAAATCCCTATGCACACGTCCGCGTGGTAGAGGGCGGGTAACGCTAACGTGCAGGGGGACCGAATGGATTCCGGGATAAGCAGACAACCCAGCTTTGCTGGTCAGTGCACAAACTTGTCCTTGGGATGGTTAAAAGCCCCCTTAAGACGGATGAACTGCAGGCAGCGCTCAACGGCATGATAGTATGGTGGCGGAGGAGCTTTTTTTGGTAAAAGGCCAACGGCAGCAGCAGGTAGCGTCTGTAACCCATATTGGGCGGCTACAAAAGGCGTCTGTTTTCCCATAGTGGGCGGCCTCGAGCATGTTATGTGTTTGACCATACAAAAGGCGGGTGTGCCTGTCAAATCTGAGCTTATATGTATGTTATTAATCGTTTCTAGGAAGACACCATGGCATAAGAGTAGGTACATACATGAGCTTTTCAAACTACTAAAAAAACAATTCCGTAATACCTTACAGCCATACACACAACACACAGCTTATTCTATTTCAACATCGACCCGTCCTTATATTGGAAAATCCTTTATAAAAGGAACGTATAACCAAGTTGTTAATTTTATGCTTTTTGTTTCATTCCGAGATGCTATAGCCTAAGACCTTAAGGGATTCCAACCGAACGAAATGCGAAATACTGAGATTGAAAATGTGTTCCTGGTACCTGATTTCCAATGCCTTGGTCATAGGAATGTTACAAAGGTTCGATTGCACAAGAGAAGTGAAAGTTGAAGTCAATATCGATTTCCTGAGAGCTATACAAATTGATGGAATACGAGCAATGCAAGTACCAACAATTCGATGAAGCATTAACTAATTGAACCATGCGTATATAGGGGTTTCGTAGGGCAGAAGTTTTCTTATTGCAGCGTGTATGTAAATTTGTTCGCTCTCAATTAAATGCACAATGTCTGTGAAGGTTTTGAAGTTTTCTTTTTAATGGCGGAAACTTGGTTTTTGTTTTATTTTTATGGAAATATGCCCTGGCAGCTATGTACGTACATACCTACACACATTCAAAATAATACCTAATTGTTTTTCTACATATTGGCGCATACTCAAAGATGTTGTTTGAGCTGTTGCTCTAGACAATACTGGAGACCTGTTTCAATAAGATAAACTGCAGATTTGCTTAGCAACAGCCTTAATCACCATCTATGAATATAACCCATTATGTTTATGCGGGTATAAACACTTCCAACGAAAGTTAATTAAGCGCTTTCACGTAACATTTAAATCAAAACAAAGTGTATATCACAAAATTTCATGTTTTCCGTTTTATTATACGGAAATGGTGGTTACCTTATAGCATCCTTTTGGAAAATAATCTGAACGTCATTCAACTTAATATGTATATCCATAGCTAAATTAACCATTTAAAACCTAAAACGTTTTCATGAAACCCTTGTTGCACACCATTTGTAAGTAAAATAATGAGTCAAGCTGCTGTTTAAATACTTTTCTGACAACTTCTATTATTTAATTTAAACTATGTACCTATGCCGATGCCCTCTAAAAGTAATTGAGAGTGCTAGGACGCCATATGGCCCTAGGCTCAATGATAGGAAAATCCCTATGCACACGTCCGCGTGGTAGAGGGCGGGTAACGCTAATGTGCAGGGGGACCGAATGGATTCCGGGATAAGCAGACAACCCAGCTTTGCTGGTCAGTGCACAAACTTGTCCTTGGGATGGTTAAAAGCCCCCTTAAGACGGATGAACTGCAGGCAACGCTCAACGGCATGATAGTCTGGTGGCGGAGGAGCTTTTTTTGGTAAAAGGCCAACGGCAGCAGCAGGTAGCGTCTCTGTAACCCATATTGGGCGGCTACAAAAGGCGTCTGTTTTCCCATAGTGGGCGGCCTCGAGCAGTTATGTGTTTGACCATACAAAAGGCGGGTGTGCCTGTCAAATTTGAGCTTATGTATGTTATTAATCATATCTCGGAAAACACCATGGTGGAAGGATATATGCAAATACATGAAACTATGACAACAAATGGAAATGAGTCCCCAAGAGGTAATCTTTTTATGGGAAATCCTTCTGCAGATTCGGTTGCAGTTAACCGCACAACGGATTAGGGGGTGCGGCATCTTTCATGTACGACATAATAATAAATGAATCGTTGAAAAATAGAAGAAATCTTTCAAGAAGCGCAAATGTTACTTTTGGCTACCGCATACGTACGAAAATCGGAGCATGGAACGTTCGATCCTTGTACAGCGATGGTAGATACGAGCAAGTTGAGCGTGAAATGCTTCGCCTGAAGATCAGTATCCTGGGTATAAGCGAAACTAAGTGGAGAGGTAGAGCTGAATACAGATCAGACACTGGACAGACGAGAATGCTGTATTCCGGGGAAGATGAAAGAGAGGGTGGCCAAAGACTGCATGGTGTCGGAATTATGTTGAACGAAGAAGCGAGGCGTAGTTTGATCTCCTGGGCGCCCATTTCTACGAGATTAATGACTGCAAGGTTTTGTTCAAAAATTCGTAATTTCACAATTATTCAGTGCTACGCCCCCACAAATGAAGCGACAGAGGAAGACAAAACCGCGTTCTACACTCATCTTAACTCGGTTTACAGTAGTGTTCCGAGAGTCGACATCATAGTCGTTATGGGAGACCTTAATGCCCAAGTCGGTTCAGACAATTACGGACTGGAACGCGTGATGGGAAAAATGGCTTGGAGTCACGGAATGAAAATGGTGACTTGCTTGTCGACTTTTGCAACGCGAATCGTCTTGTTATAGGTGGGACTGTATTTAAGCATAAGACGTGCAACAAAATTACCTGGGTGCATCCGGATGGTCAAACCGAAAACCAAATTGATCATATCATGATTCAGCAGCGATGGAGGAAGCCTATGTGTGATGTCCGGAGTATGAGAAATGCCGATGTGGGAAGCGACCACCATTTGGTTCTGATGAGTCTCAAACTACGAACCGCTGCCGTACAAAAACCAGCGCAGGATGCAGCAAGGAGCTCAAAATTCATTACTAATGCTTTAAATGACCTATGACCCCAACATATGTCGAAACTATGTCACCACCCTTAACGACAGAGCCTCGTCATTAAACGGAATCGAGCATTCAACAATTGATGAGATGTGGGGTGAAATTAAAAGTGTTTTTATGGAGGCTGGATCCGAAACTGTACCCAAGCGAACGAGACGTAGAGACTCTTGGATATCCCAAGACACCTGGGATAAGATCGAACTTCGCAAATCGTTGAAAATTCAAATAAATGCAGAAGCAGATATTCAACGAAAGGCTGACTTGCGAAGAGGGTACCGCATTGCACATAAGATGGTCTATCGTTGTGTGAGACGTGACAAGAAGAGGAGATATTCGGGAATAGTACCAAATATCCAAAGACGTGATCGGGAAGAAAAGCAACACGAATCATCCTGTAATGGATGTGGATGGCACTCATTTGGTATCAATTGAGGATCAGCTTCGTAGATGGAAGGGTCATTTTTGTGCCCTGCTAGATGAGGATTCAGTTGAGCAGAGTGCTGAAGTGCCCCAACTAAACGAGATGCGCAGGTCCTATAGGGGTATTGACATCGAACCCCTGTCAGAATCGGAAATCCTTACATCGATAAATCTCCTCAAAAACAACAAGGCAGCTGGACTGGACGGAATACCAGCTGAATTCCTGAAAGCCGATCCCGTAACAGCGGCTAGTATTTTACATCCGTTGATACAAAGCATTTGAGAAAACGAAAACTATCCCAGGGATTGGAAGGATGGTGTGATTGTTAAGTTGCCATAGAAAGGTGACTAAAAGAATTGCAACAATTGGCGTGGTATCACCGTTTTGTCCGTTTTCCCAAAACTAATGGCAACCATCATTCTCGAGCGAATAAAGGATAGAATCGAGTCTACACTCAAGAGGCATCAAGCTGGCTTCCACCTCATGTGTCGACCATATTAAGATCGTGTGTCGACCATATCAAGATCAACACCCTGCGTATCGTCCTCGAGCAGTCGATGGAATTTCCATCACCGCTTTACCTCATGTTCGTGGATTTTGAGAAAGCCTTTGATCGAGTTAACCGAGAATGTATATGGAGATCGTTGCTTGGTAGAGGTATACCACCAAAAATAGTGGCCATTATAAAAGAGTCCTACAACAACGCAAGCTGTTTTGTTTTGCACAATGGGCAGCTATCCGACTCCTTCGTAGTGCAACAGGGTGTGAGACAAGGGGATGTTCTATCGCCAATTCTCTTCCTGCTGGCGATGGACGACGTATTGACGGCCAGTGTTGGTACAGCTGAGCGACAGGGCATTCAATAGAGACCGTTCGAAAGGCTCAGTCATTTAGACTATGCCGATGACATATGTCTACTGTACTTTTTGAACTCCTTCGTAGTGCAACAGGGTGTGAGACAAGGGGATGTTCTATCGGCAATTCTCTTCCTGCTGGTGATGGACAACGTATTGACGGCCAGTGTTGGTACAGCTGAGCGACAGGGCATTCAATGGAGACCGTTCGAAAGGCTCAGTCATTTAGACTATGCCGATGACATATGTCTTGTCTACATGGCAAATAACATCAGTGGGCTGAACGGAATGTGCCAAACACTGCAAGTGAAGGGAGAGGGAGAGTCGAGTTCGAGTGGTCTAAGAATAAACAGCAAAAAGACAAAAATAATGCTCACAGGCCGCTCCACACAGCACAAAGCAGCGTATTATTCTACAGGAGACGCCAGTTGAAGTAGTGGAACAGTTCAACTACCTTGGCAGTATTGTCTCTGCAAACGGTGGTACGGATCTGGACGTTAAAAGTAGAATAAATAAAGCTCGTGCTGCCTTCGGTACTCTGTCCCCAATCTGGAAATCAAGTCAAATCTCCTTACGCACTAAGTTGAGATTCTTCGAATCCAATGTGAAATCCGTGCTGTTATATGCTTGTGAACAAGGCCGTAGCCAGGGGGGGATCACAGGGGTTTGATCCCCCCCGAAATTTTTGAGAAAGGCATTTGTAAATCATACTTTCCATTTTAGTATGAATTTTGTACTCAAATTTGTGCGATGGTTATTAATTAATTTAATTTGATTTAAGGCCGTGTACCAATTGCGTTAAAGTTCTGGTTAAATTTGGTCCCAGTTAAATTTTAACCATTTTTATAGGGGTGAATAAAATGTAAGGTTTTTGCTGTGTCAATTGAATTAAATGGGACTTTATTAAAACAAAACATATCCCATTAGTTTTGTTGTTGTATTTTTTTTTTGTAATTACAGTTCGCTGAACAAATAATTCAGTTTTACCATCTGAAAAAGTATTTTCAATAAATTTTATTGATTCTTTTGCATTTTGAAAGATTTATCACAGGTAATTCAAACAAACGGGGAAGAGAATTTCAAATTTTTAATAGGATATCATTTGAAGTGCCGCAAACATTTACCTACGCTTGAAAATGTATATTTTGAAAAGAACCATGAGACCCTATACAAATGAAAATATTGAATATTTCCTTGTTTTGATTTCTTGAGTTCATTATTCTAGGCCTTTGTCTATATTTCTTAATCTTTTCATTTGATTTTAGTTTTTTTTTAATCTTTTCCGAAATGATTCATGACTTCATGACAACAAAATAAAATATTTATATACATTCATCTCCCTCACTCTTTCATGAGCATAGACATGTCAAAAATTAACCACTGGCTAAAATTTTAACGAGCTCCTGAGCAGGTTAAATTTTGACGTCTATATTCACCTCAGTAATGTCAAAATTTAGCCATGGGATCAAATTTAACCAGGATTTTAACGCAATTGGCACACGGCCTAACTCACGTACTACTAGAGAATGCAATCCCGGACAGTTTTTTCAATCCCGGGATTTCGGGATTCAAAAATTTCAATCCCGGGATTCCGGGATAATCCCGGGATTTCAAAAATATTTTTCAAAAATTTATTAAGAATATATTTTTGTTTGAAACTGTTCGTTTTCCAAATTAAAAACGCTTTTCTGAATATGCAAATGCAAAGAGTTAATACTTCTATTTCGGCCTCCGCCTGGCAAGAAAAATAGGTTTTATGGTTGAAATGTTTTTATTTAGAAGAAAAAAATGGTTATTCTCCATGTTTTCTCACAAAACAGAAAAGTTCTTAGGAAATAAAGAAACAAAATTTATCTAGTTATTTCATATATAGGTACCTATCTACTCTTAACTGCCTGAACAGAGTGCAAGACGGAGCTGGAATATATATCAAAAATGCTGCTGCCGAAGCTGCAAGAGTTGAAAAATGTTTAACTTTTACTGCAGCATTTTTGACATCTATTACAGCTGCGTCTTGTTTTCTGTTGAGGCAGTAATGCTAGTTGCAGGAAGCTGACATTTATCGGTGCATCAGCCGCACTTTAAATTCTAAGAGGTCGATAAATTAAAGTTCCTTTTTCCTCGAATAAAATTTTAAAAGAAAATTTTAACGAAAATACAAATGAGCTGATGAGAACCAAATTAAATTTAATTATTAAATATCATTTAAATGGAACTTTAAATGTGATTTTCCTTCAAACCATAACAAAATCATTTAAGACTTATTAAAAATTAAATTTGATCGTGAAAAATTTTTCTGATATGAATTTGGCATGTTTTGGTTTACAGCTCAACTGGGAATTAAATATAATAGGTTTATTGACATTTTTTTAAAGCAAAATATTATTTCTTGTGGAATATTTTTTTTTATTTACTTAACAAAAATATTTTATTCAGTTGCTTCAAAATAAAATGAATATTCTTCATACTTTTTGAATTCAACTGAAACCGACATCGATAGAATCATTGACTTATTAGGTATATAGGAAGTCAATGGATTGAATAGTCGTACGGTAACGCAACGAAAAGAAAAAAATTAACGAAGGGGGACGACCAGTTTTGACCTACATAAAAATTGTTGGCAAATTGTTCCTATACGAAAGTCTAAATGCAAGCAGGAAGAAAAATTGTATGCGAATATTTAAGCCACCAATCCCGGAAATCCCGGGATTGAAGTATTATAATCCCGGGATTTTCGGGATCCAAAAATGGCTCGGGATCCCGCATTTTATTCTCTACTACTACACAATTTTTAATGAATATTGTAAGGGTACCTACCTACCTTGATGATTTCTTAAGTCAGCTTAAAATGAGATTCGTGTATTCTGATTACCTTAAGTCTTGGCAAAAACGAACAAAAATTTATAGAGAAAAACTTCAATTTTTAAAAAATTTTGGATCGTGACATTTTAAAGTTTAGAGACTGAATGCATGATATAGTAGACAAAATGCCATACATAACATGATTCACATACACAAGCTTATTAAAATTTTCGCGACTCTAACGGTTTTAACATGCACACCGGAAAGAACTTTTTCGACAGTGAAACGTCTAAAAATTGACCTAAGAGATTCTACCGATGAAGATAAACTTGTAGGGTTGGAGTAAATGTCAGTTCATTGACAAATTGAGACTAACACTGAGGCAGTTATCATATGGGAGGAATCTATTTGTGAGTTTTGCGCAAACAATTAAATGTTTGACGATAAAGCATAGTTTACAGTCCCCATGCAAAAGAAAAATCAAATTATTCAAAACAATTTTACACCTATTCTGTGCTTAATTTTATATAATATTTTAGGCACAAAATGTTTGCCTTTGCCTAAGCTACCCATTGTGTCATTAATTAACCTCTATTAATAAATTATAGGCTTAAAAATGGAAAAAAATAAGTTTTGGATGCAAAAACAATTTGCATGCAAATAATGCTGTGAGGTAAATATATTTTTTTTTCGGGAGCGTAAATATTTGATATTCACCACTTTATCTCACGCGAAAAATTTCCAATTGTTTTGCAGTTCCAATATTTCCTTTTAGCCAATGGTTCCTTTTAGCATGAAACTGTTAACCAATCAAACAAAAGAGTAATTTTGTACTTTACCTCAATCATTTTTGGCATGCGAAAATATTTGCATAGATTTTCGCTCAAGAACTGTAAGCTAGGCTTTGTATTTTGCTTTACTATTAAAAAAAACGTGTATTTTTGTTCACCACCAAGCGTTTTCTTTTCTATACTAAAAAGAACCGTTTACTTAGCTTAAATGTTGAAATATTTTTTCGAAAATGTATATCCCCCCCCCCCCCGACATAATTATCTGGCTACGGCCTTGCTTGTGAAACACGGAAAGTCACGTCTATCATTTCGAAGAAATTGCAGGCTTTTGTGAATCGCTGTCTTCGCCACATCCTAAAGATTCGCTGGCCACAAATAATATCAAATGAGGAATTGTGTTGCAGGACAAGTCAAGAACGGCTGGACATCGTTGGATTGGTCACACACTGAGGAAACCAAACGATGAAATTGCAAAGCAGTCCTTTGAATGGAATCTTTCATTGGTTTTTTCTAATATTTTGTTACCAATGTCCTGTTTGATGCTACAGGTTGGTACTTTGTTATGTTGTTCGGCTTGACTTGAATCAAGCGACGAACCCGTTCTCGCCAGCTCATCAGCTCTCTTGTTTCCCTGTACATCACTGTGACCGGGAACCCAGCAGAGTCTAATATTATGCTGCAAGCCAAGAACCCTAAGCTCTTCGCGACAGCTAGTCACAAGCTTCGAATATATCTCGGTGGCAGAAATTGCTTTTATTGCTGCTTGGCTATCAATAAAGAGGGTGATTTCAGCTCGTGGTATCGCCATCATTGATATTTGCGTAGCTGCTTTTGTCACTGCCAAGACCTCGGCTTGGAAGACACTGCAAAAGTTCGGAAGTCTGAAGGAGCTAGCTTAGTCCCAGAGTTTCCGAGAAAATTCCTGCACCAACTCCAGTGTCCATCTTCGAACCATCAGTGAAGACAGTTATCGTAGATTCATTACTGAAAGGTTGGTTGTTTTCCCACTCCTCTCTATTATGAAAAGAGGTAGTGAAGGGTCTGTTGAAGTTTAAATGGGGTGTTGTGGTAGTCTGTGCAAACATTATTTCCCACATATCTCTGCAGAATCTGAGTATGGCCCGATGTGCTTTGCTTCAAGCATTTAGTCTGGCTTAGGCGCAGGGCACTGTATGCTGCAGATTCTTGCACGAATAGATCTAGGGGTCTCAAGTTCCAGTCCCGGTGTGGGAGCGGTTTTCAACGCCCCTGTAATACCTACGCATGCTAATCTTTGAACTTTTGGCAAGGTTTTCAGGTTTGCTACTTTCTCAGTCGCGTTCCACCAAACTAAATTACAATAGTTAAGTATCGGTCTAACTATTGCCGTGTACATGTACATCCACCTGATAATTTTTGGATTGGGATTTTCCAAAGATCCTGTTGCAGGAATAGAACGCAACCATAGCTTTCTTTGCTCTCTCTTTAGTGTTGAGACTCCTGTTCAGTTTCTTATCAAGGATCACACCCAAGTATTTGGCCTGATCCGAGATTTTGAGTGGAGTCCCTGCAATTGATGGTAATCTAAACATTGGTATTTTTCTTCTGTAAGTGAAGAAAACCAATTCAGTTTTCAATGGATTGACCATTAAACCACAATTCTTTGCACATGTGTTCACCTTTGACGAGGCATATTCTATTTGTTCACTAATAGTGGATGGGAATTATTACCTATCGCAAGTAGTACTAGGTAATCTGCATAAGTTACTTCTTTGATTCCACTATATTTTAATTTTACAAGAATTTCGTTCATAATCCAAAGAAGCGGAGAAAGCACCCGTCCCTGGGGTGTTCCTCTGGATTCTCCAAGTTCTGTATTAATATGCCTGTTTTTTAACATGCACATAGTCAAATTTAAAATTGAGTTTTCTATATTAAGCTCTACAAGGGCTCTCTTAACTGCATCGTTTTTCACATTATTGAATGCTCCTTCAATATCTAGAAAGGCAGCAAGAGTGTATTCCTTGTCTTTGAGAGTTTTTTCAATTGTATTAAGAACACAGTGAAGTGCAGTTTCTACGCTTTTGCCTTTTGTATAGGCATGCTGCATTGTAGAAATCACCTCCGGGTTGAGTGAGCTGCAAATATAGATGTCCAACAATCTCTCGAAAGTTTTAAGAGTAAACGACGTGAGACTGATTGGTCAAAAGTCTTTAGCCTCCTTGTGGCTGGGCTTACCAGCATTCGGGATAAATACAACCTTGACTTCACGCCATGCTTGAGGTACATATATCTCCATCTGAGGCTACTTGAGAATATGTTGTTCAGGTGTGAAGTAATGAGGTTTTCACTTTTTTGTAACATCATTGGAAAAATACCATCTAGTCCCGGGGATTTGTAAGGGGAGAATGAATTTACTGCCCATTTTATCTTGTCTTCCGCTACAAAGTCCGAAGGTGTTCTGTGCTCTGTATATATCTCAGTTTCCTGGTTATAGCTTGGGTTAGGGCTACACCCGGGAAAGTGAGCATTAACTAAGAGTTTTAGAGTTTCACTGCATGATTCTGTCCAGTGACCACTTGGTTCCTTTAAGGAACCTAAGGTAGATGGCTCTTTGGAGAGAATTTTCCTTAGTCTAGCTGATTCATTAGTGCCTTCTATTTCATCGCAGAAGGTTCTACACGAGCTGCGTTTCGCTCGCTGTGTTTCAGCTTTGAATTTTCTTTGACTGGATTTGTAGATCTCCCAGTCGATGTCTGAACTGGCGCGCTTGGCAACATTGAAATGTCGCCTCGTTTCTTTCCTAATGTCGCCCAGATCTATTGTCCACCAAGGTGGTTTTTGCTGCCTTTTTTACCTGGATTTGATGGACATCCTTTGACAAAAGCATTGCTGAGTATTTCTGTAAATTTCTCGGCAGCTTGTCCAAGTTCTCAGGATGCAAGTTGCATGTGCAAGTTGCATGTGCAG
Organism: Dasysyrphus tricinctus; assembly: GCA_963921185.1. Classification (NCBI taxonomy): domain Eukaryota; kingdom Metazoa; phylum Arthropoda; class Insecta; order Diptera; family Syrphidae; genus Dasysyrphus; species Dasysyrphus tricinctus. The sequence continues at coordinate 69,739,762 of OY992531.1, forward strand.
GTTGCATGTGCAAGTTGCATGTGCAAGGTGCATGTACAAGTTGCATAAGCATGTTGCATGTGCAAGTTGCATGTGCATGTTGCATGTTTCATGTGCATGTTGCATGTGCAAGTTGCATGTGCAAGGTGCATGTACAAGTTGCATGTGCATGTAGCATGTGCAAGTTGCATGTGCATGTTGCATGTTTCATGTGCATGTTGCATGTGCAAGTTGCATGTGCAAGTTGCATGTGCAAATTGCATGTGCAAGTTGCATGTGCAAGTTGCATGTGCAAGTTGCATGTGCAAGTTGTATGTGCAAGTTGCATGTGCAAGTTGCATGTGCACGTTGCATGTGCATGTTGCATGTGTAATTTGCATGTGCAAGTTGCATGTGCATGTTGCATGTGCAAGTTGCATGTGCAAGTTGCATGTGCAAGTTGCATGTGCAAGTTGCATGTGCAAGTTGCATGTGCATGTTGCATGTGCATGTTGCATGTTTCATGTGCATGTTGCATGTGCAAGTTGCATGTGGAAGTTGCATGTGCAAGTTGCATGTGCAAGTTGCATGTGCAAGTTGCATGTGCAAGGTGCATGTACAAGTTGCATGTGCATGTTGCATGTGCAAGTTGCATGTGCATGTTGCATGTTTCATGTGCATGTTGCATGTGCAAGTTGCATATGCAAGTTGCATGTGCAAGTTGCATGTGCAAGTTGCATGTGCAAGGTGCATGTACAAGTTGCATGTGCATGTTGCATGTGCAAGTTGCATGTGCATGTTGCATGTTTCATGTGCATGTTGCATGTGCAAGTTGCATGTGCAAGTTGCATGTGCAAATTGCATGTGCAAGTTGCATGTGCAAGTTGCATGTGCAAGTTGCATGTGCAAGTTGCATGTGCAAGTTGCATGTGCAAGTTGCATGTGCAAGTTGCATGTGCATGTTGCATGTGTAAGTTGCATGTGCAAGTTGCATGTGCATGTTGCATGTGCAAGTTGCATGTGCAAGTTGCATGTGCAAGTTGCATGTGCAAGTTGCATGTGCAAGTTGCATGTGCAAGTTGCATGTGCAAGTTGCATTGGCAAGTTGCATGTGCAAGTTGCATGTGCAAGTTGCATGTGCAAGTTGCATGTGCACGTTATGTGCAAGTTGCATGTGCAAGTCGCATGTGCATGTTGCACGTGCAAGTTGCATGTGCAAGTTGCATGTGCAAGTTGCATGTGCAAGTTGCATGTGCAAGTTGCATGTGCATGTTGCATGTGCATGTTGCATGTGCATGTTGCATGTTGCATGAGCATGTTGCATGTGCAAGTTGCATGTGCAAGTTGCATGTGCAAGTTGCATGTTTATGTTGCATGTGCAAGTTGCATGTGCAAGTTGCATGTGCAAGTTGCATGTGCAAGTTGCATGTGCAAGTTTCATGTGCAAGTTGCATGTGCATGTTGCATGTGCAAGTTGCATGTGCAAGTTGCATGTGCAAATTGCATGTGCAAAAATACGACCGGAGTTAGTTATTATTGGTTTTTTTTTTTCATATTCAAGCTAAAATATATGCAAAATCAGCTTTGTGCCAGTAGGTTTGCAATTTTGACAGTTTTTTGAAATTTAATACAAAAAAGGATATTTCTTGTAATACCATCTTTTAAGACTTTAGGCCCGTCTGGCAGGACCTTTCGACCGTCCGTCCGGTCTGACATATTTTGTTTTCATATTTAAGAAGATATCAGCTAACATATATGTAAAAATCAGCTTTGCGCGGGTAGGTTTGCAATTTTGACAGTTCTTTTTTAATTTTAGAAAAAATCGAGAAAGGATATTTCTTATATTACCAATTTTTTTAAATCTTAGGCTTGTCTAACAGAAGCTTTCGACCGTCTCTCAAGTTTTTGTTTTTATATACAAGATGGCATAAGCTTACATATGTGCGAAAACTTTAGGCAGGTTGGTGTTTCAGTTTTGTCAATTGTATTAAATTTTGAAAAAAATATATGGCAACCCTGCGTCTACAGTAAAATAACCATATCATAATTTGTTGACTTGATTTAATAAGTATTAGGACTATACGCAGCTAACGTGTTATATTTAATACCTACATCTGACTAATCAATGACATTTTTTAATACCAACTTTAAAAACACGTCTGGCAAGCTATTTTCGTCGACTAAAACTGGTCTGGCATCTTTTTTTTCATGTACAAAAAGACATAAGTTATTATAAATTCAAAAATCAGCATTCTAAAAGTAGATATGTTGCATTTGGAAGTTATTTTACATTTTGAAAAAAATAAATGGCAATCCTAGAATTGCGGACATTTTCTCAGATCTTTATTTTTTGACTAATCTGTTCACGAATAAAGAATACACTAAGTTTTAGCCTTGTACGTAACAAATTTCTCAAGTTATCCAATATCTTTTATTAATCCTTAAGAGCTTTAGGCTCATCTGGCAAGCACTTTCGACCGCCAAACCCGCCTGGCATAATTTTTTTCATGCATAAGAATGTATAAACTAAATTATAAATAAGTGTCAGCCTATTGCGAGTAGGTTAATTTTGACCCTTTTTTTGCATTTTGAAAAAATCTGATGGCAACCTTTCGACCGCGGCAACCCTGCCAGACCGTGGTTTTCATACTTAACTAGTCCCAAATCAAACATACACAAAGTTGTAGCCTTGTGTCTAGTAGGTTAGTCAAAGTGGCTGGTAGCTCTCCGACTATAACACCCCACGTCAGTTATTCTCTTGTATGCTTAAACTTTTTATTTTGCCAGCCACTCAACACTATCATTCCAAATGTTACTGAATGGCTCAGTTTTTTATTCAATTTAAACTCATCTTTACTTATATAAAAACATTGTTATTATGTAGTTCTTAAGTAAAATTGAATAAAAATTATCTAAAACCTAACCTAAACCTAAAACAGTAATATCTGTCTAACAAGAACAACACAAAAAAAAGTAATATAAAATCGTTCAGTAATACTCTTGGTCAAAAAAGTAATCGAACGAAAAGCCAATGAACGATTCCAGAATTGGAACTAGTAGTAGTAGTAGTAGTCGAGTTAGAAAGTATACTTAAATCGTTCAAAGTTAATATCGAGTGAAAAAGCGATTGAACAAAAATTGCATTACTGAATGAACGAATGTATAACTAAATACTATCGAATAAATGAACATTTAGCTTATCGAATAATTCGATAGTTTTTATTCGATAGTTCCCATCACTGCACGTGACATTTGCAGGTGGTCCCTCCGTCCCATCGTACGGCATATAGCATGATGCCAAGATAAGTGGTGGAAGACGATCGCGCTCCAACCTTATCGCAGTTTGATCTAGGTTACTGTATGTGGATAGAATAAAGAGATTAATCTGTTTTCTAGCTAGAATACATGTTCTATAATTACTGTTAGTGTTAGAGGATTTAAACAGTGTAAGTCCTTTTGAGTGGAGCCCCCTTTTTGTCACCTGATATCCAGGGTTCTTGAATTAGGGCAATGTCTATTTGTCTACTCTCCATGAGGTAGCCTATGTTGGCGCTGGCAGCTTTACAATGATGAAGATTTATTTATAAAAATTTCATGATAAGTTATTAACTACCACCTCCTTATATACCTGTCTATTCTTATTGGCTATGAACCTAAGCTTGCATCGGTTTGTACCAACGCACACTTTGTAGCCAATTTTCCGCAGAAGTGGCATCTATTTGTGGCTTAGACTCACAATCACTTCGGTGCCATCTTTGGTTGGTTGGTTAACCTGAACAACTTCCCAATCCTGGCTAAGTTGTTCCGTGTTCAGGGACTTGAGGTTCCGCTCTATCCGGTCTCTTGGTATCACGGGTCCTTTTAGTGTCAGCACTGCATTTGGCCTGCTGAGTTCGTTCATTTCCTTCTTACTATCTTACTGATTAGTCGAAGGTCAGCGTTCGGCCAAGGAGTTTCGGTCTTCTCGATGAACTCTCGGAGCCATGTGAGAGTGTTGCCGTCTTCACATGTCATCACCTTGAATCCGTGGACAGTGCTGAGGCTACCGAAGAGTAGCAGAGGCCTGTTCTTAACGATAGCCTCATTTACCCCGTCCAGAATTCTAAGTTTTATCAATTGCCAATTCTTGGTAGATGGTGATATTATATATTCTAATTTTTACAAATATATGACTTCAACACAAAAAAAGCTGGTTAGTGATAGACCCATGTTCTAAAGAATTTTTGATTTAAACAAAACGAACATTTAAAAAAGGAAGTTGTAAAGTATTTGCAAAAATTCGAATTGAATAGAGGAAAAATTCCAGAATTTGTGCTCTTTGCTTGCTTAAATTGCAAGGAAATTAAAGCCAGGAGACTGAGTAATTTCTAAGTTTTGCGTCAAAAACATAGTAACGTTTTGTACGAAAAAATAAAAAAAATTATAGGATGAGTTAAAATTTATTTATGTGCTTATGCCAACAATCTGATTATAAGTATAAGTGCATACATTTTCCCTCACTGTAGTTCTTTATTCAAATTATATTTAATTTTATAAAATGGTTGATAAACTCAAGTCACTTAAGGAGTTATATAAGTTGCTAACACTTATAAAGAATTAATTTTATTCTATCATAAAGCTTAGTCCTAAGTTCTATATCTGATTTGCTAAGTTTACTTTCATTCTATAATTCTATTTTTACTGAGTTATTGAAAAGTTGAAAAAGTTTTTGCATTCTTTAAATTATACATTCTTCTATCATGCGAATTTTGTATATGAATTTGCATATATCCTCATCTGTATGACCAACAAAAAAATGCATTCACTACCATATAGAATCCTAGATGATGTTAAAAATTCAGTAAAAATACTCTCCCATAGTCTTATGACGACTTTTTGTTCAATCTCTTTTTATTATGATAGTGGATTTTCCATGACTAACTTATCATCAGCACTATAAAAACTTGAAGGATTTTTTCTATTTTTTTTATGGAAAAAAAATTTAAATTTGAAGCGTTAAAAATAGTGCTTAAAATGGTGTATGTATTTTATCTGTGTGTACACCTTTTATGTTTTTATGAGTCCACAAAAAAAAAAAAATATTTAGAATTCTTTCCTTGGTTTTTCTCATAGTTCTTTATTATTTGAGTTGAAATTTCCAGGAAAAATATATTAATTTGTTTTGTACTTTTTCTACAAAAATGGTTTCTTGAATTTTTAAGTAAGGACTAAAAAGTGCAGTGAACATGGCATCGTAGTGATAATAATTTCTTTTTTTAATGTATTATTTTATTTACATTATTATGTTTTAAAAAGGCTAAAGAATTTATTAAGGAATAAAAATCAAAAGGATTATCTAGCTATACCTACATATGTATGTGTGTTCAAGTTCGAAACAGTGCTTTGGTGAATTTTAACAGATATTTTAAATAAACTAATCCTGTTTCACAACTGATCTATACGTTCATCATCAGTGTTAAGCTATTTTTAAGCCTCAATCGCTTTGCTGTCCAACATTTTGGTTTGCAAATCTCTCGATAAAACTTTTTAAATTACAATTTTTCATCAACAAAACAACCCCATAGCCTGCAAGGAGATATTGAATGAAACTCTCCACTCCAATCGAAATCATGGTTTTGTTGGATTTTTTTTTAGGAAACGTGCGTTTTGTTAAACTTTTTTTTTTGAGCAATTCAAAATCACATACGCCCACTTTCGGGTCAATACACATTGTAAAAGTTGAAAAAGTGATGGACTTTAAAATTTTATCTGGCAACAAGGAAGTGCCTCCCCAATCAATGATATACTGCTACCATACCATGTTGTGTTCTTTTTAACTTTTTTATCTAAAAAGGGAGTAAGGAAACATGACCACGGCTAGTATTAGGAGAAAAATAGAAATAGGCCATCATCATGTCGCCATGATGGGAAACAGGAAATTTTATATTTTTCTGATACAGCTCATGTCCATTTTAAGAGCAAAAAATGATAATTTTAATATTTTTTTTTTCGTCAATTTCTTAAGTACTTTTGATCCTCTACAACTTGAAAAGATTTACAACTCAGCTCCAAAAGGTGAAAACGACGATCCCATTGCTAAGCCAGATGTTTGTGTGTACATCTTCCCATTTAATTCAAAATAGTTTTGATCAATGCATAATGCAGCAAGCCTTTCAATTTGCTTACACTTCTCGATATCTTGAATACGCAACGAACAAGATTCTTTAAGTATTACCTTTAATTTGTCGGTTGGAATCGATGAGAATAAGCTTTTAACGTCAAAAGAAACAAGCTCAGCATTTGAAGGCAAAACTAAATCTTTCACTTTATCAATGAAACTCATTGAATTTTTAACGGAGTATTTAGGTTTGAATTCTAAAATACTTGGCAAAATGTTTGAAAGTTGTTTGCCTAACTTCTGTGAGGGCGCGTTAAAAGAAGAGGAAACCGGACGTACTGGTACATTAGCCTTGTGTCATTTAGGCAGACCATACAATGTTGGGATGGAGGGGTTAGGATTTTTAAGAGAAAACTTCTCATTCTGATCAAAAACCAAACTCGATGCGTTAATACCTTCATACACTTGCCTATTAAACTTTATTGTTGGATCAGATGTCAATTCTACGAGTTGCATTTCATCTAAACAACTCTGCATTTTTTGTATATACACCTCCTTCGGTAGTACTGATATTGAATTTCCTTTATCTGCTTTTGATAATATAAGATTATTGTCATTGATTTTCAATTTAACATCTTTTATTGTCTTTGGTAGAACAGAATATTTGCGTTGTGAGGGTTTTGGATTGAAGTGGTGCTTATTTGACAAGAAATAAATAAAAATAAAATAAAATAAAATAAAATAAAATAAAATTAAATTAAATATAATAAAATTAAATAAACTGGAAAACAAGGGTTCTTTGTGCTGTCAAAGGATGTCTGTTTCATATCCGTGATTGTTTATAACCATAACCACTCTGGTTTTTTTTTACTTCATGAAATAATTGACAAGGAGAAGTGAAGGTTAAAATCAAAGTTTAATTGAACGACTTTGATCCAGGTATACAACACAGTGTGGGTACTTACCCATCTTCCCTTTTTTGTTTCCAAAATTTCCCTTTAAAATAAATTTATGTTCAATTTTCTGAAATTGGTTGCTGTCAAATGCATACATAACTCAAAATGTTTTCGCATTCTAAGCGTTTTATTTGCAGCAGACACAAGTATAGAGAAGGTAAGCAATAGGGATTGGTTTTTGTACTGTGTGTCTACTAACCCTTTGCCACAACACATTTTAAAAACCAATTTTTCCCTTAGTCACAATCAATGTTTGCGTTATCTTGATATCATGTCCTGACTGAGGAGTCCTTTGTCGATTTTCTGTTATAATCATATCAATGCTAAACAAACATGTTATAAATACCCTCTCCAAGGATATTAAACCCTCCATAAATGTATGTTTTTTTGAAGTTAGAACCTTGCGTGCGGAAATATACATTTAATGATACATTTCCTCATCAAATATTTGCTCCTAGCCAACCCTGAAGCCTGAAAAAATGAGTTTGATCAACAGCAACGTTATTTGATTTGAGTTTATGTGTAATCTGCCGCTCTCATAAAAATGATTTAGTTATTGATTAAAAATTAATAACACACTTGAAGACACACATGTGGACACATCTCTGCAAAATGTCTATTGCTTTTGTTTCTGTTTGAATTGGAAGATTCAAAAACCCATTAACACTCGTGACGTAAAGTGTAGCTCACAAATTTCTGAACAACATGTCATAATGTATTTATATTTCTTCGAGCCACACATATTCATATGTACGTAGGTACTGGTAGAGTAAACGACATTTGACACCCCTATTCTTAGCCTTGGGGTTGAATTTAATTTTGATAATCGATTAAGTTTAATCTCGGTTGATTAATATTGACTGATGAATAACAAACATTGGTATGGGGTTGCATACACTCTTGATGATGTGGAAAGAGCCTTGTAGTTAGCATCGCATTTAATTAATGCAAAGTAATAGATTGATGTGGATTCTGACTCGAATTGGGGTTCTTTTAATTATTGAAATTATGCCAGTGTACATACAGTATTTTATGCTGAAAACAAATATCTACTTTTTAAATATGGGATTATAGAATGAAATAGAATGGCAATACCCAGGATCAGAAGGTATGTATGTAAATGTGGCCATGAAAAATAACCGATGTGTCATGATTCAAAAATATCTCAGTTGAGATTTTGATGAAATCAGAAATTACGAAGGAGAGCAAAAAAATTGTTAACGTTTAAAAGATGACGCACGGTGAAAGTGAAGATTTTCTGTGCATGAATAACGTCTCCATTAATTCCCTGTCATTGTTGTGGGAGCATTTAGTTTCTAATTGAAGCGACCTAAAAATAGTTCTAAGCCCTACACAGAAAAAGCTATGAATGAATTTATGCAACCGGTGCAATGCCTAATGTGCGAAAGTTTTTAATAACCAAAATCCATAGTACTTTCCAGCTCTATAGTATTGGAATTTTAATTACGAACTAAATAATCTTGTTAAATGGGGTTTTGTTTATGGATAAGCTTACTCATGCATTATAGGCTGCATTGCTTTTTTGTGTCACCATTTATTAATATGAAGAGTTTGAATGAAACATAATACAGTATGAGTGCGTGTCACCAAAAGTTAATAAGCTAGAGCCACAGCCACAGTGATAAATGCTTGACGAAACTTTTTCGTGAAAATGGCGTCATTCGGTAATGGGTGTGTAAATTATACAAAATGATGTTTTCATATTCGATTGGAATCTCAAAAAAGAGTATCAGAAAATCCAATCTAAAACGACATAAATATAAAAATTTATAAGAATTGCATTAATCGGTAGGCAACATTTTGTGTAGGTATAAGTTGTATTTGGATACACTGCCTCATTCTAAAACCAAGTTTTTGGGATGCCCGGGGAAAGGGGAAGGCCGCTATTTTGAAATGGAGGGTGATTTGGTTTTCATTCAATAAATCGATAGACCTAAGTTTTGCAACTTAATGATGAAATAATAACATTTAGACCCCAACATTATTATATTAAATAAATTAGGTATTTAAAACCTCTGTTATTTTATTCGTTCTATATAATTTGTTTGCCTTGTTTTTTCTTACCTATATTATTCTTTTTTTATGATACGTTAACGTTTTGAATGATCCGATTAGTACTTTTAGTCTGTAACACTTTTTCACCAGTGACTAGTGCCTAAGTTAATTTCAAGGAAACAAAGCATAACTAAGTGATATAGAATTATTTGGAAAATAATATTGGAGTGGGTGAGTATGCGGCGGCAGAAAACCGAAGTGTGGCAAAGTGTGCTGTGAAATGCCCAATTACCCTCAAAAAACTTTGCCAGTAAGAAGATAGCACTTTGAAAAAGTTCTCATAGGCATGTCATAGCCAATATTTTTTTTTTGTATTATATTGATTTATCGATGTATCATAGGCCCCAAAGCACTTATCGACTTAAAAAAGTTTTCTTTGCCAGGCAAAAATATACAAATAAATTTTTCAAAGTAAAGCTGTGCCTTAACCTTTACTTGTGTGAATTTTATTTTGACATTATAAATCCAAACCGAACTTGGGATGCTGTTAAAAAAATTTTGGTTGATTTTTAATTCCTTTTTCTTTTGCTTTGAAAATAGGTTTAGTTATAAATGTTGTAAGTAGATATGTAGGGGAGAGGGGGGCACCCTAGGACACTTTTTACAAAAACCAACCTGAAACACTCATACATCACAATATAAAATTTATTCTTGAATGACGTTGTTCCTTGGTATTTTTCCTTGGAAATAGATGCCCTTTCATACCTTAGTTTGCATTTTATACATATATATTTTTCTATTTAAAAAACTGTTATAACTGTCCAAATCTGCCCCCCTAGGGGGATAGTTTTGGACAGCCCTGGGGCTGTTTTGGACATGCCTTGAAAAACGCATTCAATAAAGCTTAATTCCTTATTGAACAATAATAAATTATTTCAAAACATAACATTAGTTGAAAGAAGTCGTAGAAGATTGTCTTTCTCTAATGCCTTAGCGTACTGGAAAGGAAAATTATTTGCTTGTAGATAAACCAAGCTATAATTCATTTTCGAAGATTTGATGAAATAAAAGTCTATATCTTCTTCCAAGGTGCTAAATAATTGGGCAACAGTATGTTTTTAACTGTGTCCACTGTTCACTTTTTGAAACGCTATTTATTATATTTAATTTTAGTCTGGTCTGGGCATGTCCAAGTGTGCCCCTCATCTACTGTCCAAAAGTGCCCCAAGTAGACAAACAAACTAAACTTTTTTTTCTTTTTTTAACAATGTTAAACAATAAAAATATTGTTTAATAAATCATCACAAAATAACTAAATATGATAATAAAGAACTTTTTGTGCGTTGATTTCAGATAGTTTTTTTCTAAAATGCTTACGTCTTAGATCAAAATACATACATTTATACAAACATTTATTTTTAATTATTTTTTAAAAACTGATATCGTCCCAAATGTCATCAGATATCTTTTTAAGGAAGAATTGCCACCGTAAAATTGTTATTAAGTATTAAAAAGTATTTGTTTTGATACTTTTCTGGCCGTCGTCCTAAGCTGCCCCTGTCCTAAACTACCCCCTCTCCCCTACATATTGTGATGCTTTTTATTGGAAGCTGAGGTAGGCTCATCATAGTCCAGCGTATTCCCAATGAAAAGCAGATAAAACTCGAGTTAAGAAGAAAAGAACTCGGGTAAAACACTAGCTTTATAATATTGTCTCTTTATTGTTTTATAACAAGAAGAGGTTTACAATCTCAGAATTTCAGTTTCATTTTGGTCTTTTGATAACTAACACAGTATTTCATATAAATGCTTACAATTTTGGTTTGTTCTGTCTAATGTTGACTAACTGGCTGAACAGAATAGAGTATTGCAACTGTAGCTGCAGCTGGAATAGCTGTGAAAAAGTGTCGTACGTGTTTTTTTTACGCGCCCACAATGCAGCTGTACAGCTTTCTGACATTTAAGTATCAAAATAAAAATGAAAACAAAAAATAGAAATGAATAATATGAAAAAGAAGCTAAAATTGCTTTACGTCTTTATGATTTATTGAAAAGAGTTTAAAAATCACTTTAACCCACATGTAAACACTTCGTTTTGCTCGCAATTTTGAAACGTCAAAAAAGCTGCAAGCAAGAGTTAAAAGTTGGCCAACTTGTCCGGCTGTATCTGCAGCTCCGTCTGCAGCTGCATCGTGTTCTGTTCGCATCATTGAATTTGTGTGTATTCAAAATTTTGACAGCTATTCCAGTTGCAGCTCCGTCTCCATTCTGTTCAGCCAGTAACACGGTATTTCATATGATATAAATCAGAGCTGTAAAGTAATTAAGTATATTGGTACTTAAGTACAATTAAAGTACAAATACCTTGTACTTAAAATTTTTAAGTACCAGTACAATTCCTTGGTACTTGTACTTAAAAATTTCAAGTACCAGTACCGGTACTTGTACTGGTACTTTAATTCCACAAAAGTACTTGAAATTTTTATATTGATTACATTTGTACTTTTGAGATGTACTTAAATACTTTTCAATTCCTTTTTTAATTCCAAAAGTACTTTAATTCCTTTTAATTACTTTGAATTCCTTTTCGGACAAAAATACTAGAACTAATATATGTCTTAATAGTACAGGTAAAATAGGAAAAATTAAATAAAAAAAATTTGTACCATCATGAAACTTGGTGAAAACGTTTCATGTACTATGAGAATGAAAAATCAAAAGAGTCTATAAAATATTTCACATGAAAGGGTGTTTTTTTTTAGGGGGAGAGGGGGGAAGTTGTGGTGTATCAAACAGAAAAATTAACTTTGATGCAACATATTCATATGACACATGTTTTTAAGGTAGTTTTAAATGCTGAATGAAATGAAACCAAAATAAGTCGATACGGCCTTCGTGAAAAAAAGTTACTGTCATTTTTATGTAAGGATGACTATATATTCAGTATTAAAAGCTTGTTCTCGCCAGCTCATCAGCTCTCTTGTTTCCCTGTATATCACTGACCAGGAACCCAGCAGAGTCTAATATTGCATATATATATAGCCAAGATGCAAGCCAAGAACCCTAAGCTCTTCGCGACAGCTAGTCACAAGCTTCGAATGTATCTCGGTGGCAGAAATTGCTTTTATTGCTGCTTGGCTATCAATAAAGAGGGTGATTTCAGCTCGTGGTATCGCCATCATTGATATTTGCGTAGCTTCTTTTGTCACTGCCAAAACCTCGGCTTGGAAAACACTGCAAAAGTCTTGAAGTCTGAAGGAGCTAGCTAGTCCAAGATTTTCCGAGAAAATTCCTGCACCTACTCCAGTGCCCATCTTCGAACCAAAAGTTATCGTAGATTCATTACTGAAAGGTTGGTTGTTTTCCCACTCCTCTCTATTAGGAAAAGAGATAGGGAAGGGTCTGTTGAAGTTTAAATGGGGTGTTGTGTAGTCTGTGCAAACATTATTTCCCACATATCTTAGTATGACCCGATGTGCTTTGCTTCCAGCAGAGAATATCAAATAAAGAAACCAATCCTTCTTACGTTTCACCCTCCAAAACCCATTTGTTTACATTGTTGTATTTGTAATTTCATTTCGTGTCGATGAATAGATGTGAATTGCTACAACAACAAGACCTGTGCTGAATGGACGAGTTGATTCTATGTGTGCGTTTTGTCACTGCTTTTCACTAATGGCCTTTTCGATTGGCAATTCGGAAGAACTCTCCGATCCGGAACGCAAATAAAACAAACAGGCACATGCAATTTGATTCTGAAGTTTTCGTATCCCTGTATTTGGGCAACTTCGCATGCCGATGCCGCAAATTTGGAAACTTGGCGGACACAAATATGAACGAGTATGATAATTTTCAATAAAGAAAATGGGAAAATAATATTCTAAACGGAAAATATTGTTTTTAGAAACAATTAAATGTTTGAAATTTACTTATTTTTAGCTAAAAATTTACTTTTTGCAATATTTGACAACACTTTGACAAGTACATATGTGTGAGTTGTTCTGGTTTCGATTCTGAAATGAAATCCAGAATCGTTTTCTGTTCTTTTCAGGAGAAGAACTGTCATTCTGAATGCCAATAGAACACTTTCAGAAGGGTTTACACGCATTCCGAACGCTTCTGGATTGCCAATCGAAAAGGCCATAATACTTTGCAAATCTAATACATCAGCTGTTCGCTTCAGCTTGTAGGCAAATCAAATTGACAGCTGAGGATTGGCTTCTTTATTTGATATTCTCTGGCTTCCAGCATTTAGTCTGACTTAGCTGCAGGGCACTGTATGCAGCAGATTCTTGCACGGATAGATCTAGGGGTCTCAAGTTAAGTATCGCTTCCAGTCCCGCTTTGGGAGTGGTTTTCAACGCCCCCGTAATACCTACGCATGCTAATCTTTAAAATTTTGTCAAGGTTTTTAGGTTTGTTGCTTTCTCAGTCGCGTTACACCAAACTTAATTACCGTAGGTAAGTATCGGTCATCTTATAATTTTTGAATTGGGTCCCCAGAATTTTCCAAAGATCCTGTTGCAGGAATAGAACGCAACGATAGCTTTCTTTGCTCTTTCTTTAGTGTTGAGACTGCAGTTCAATTTCTTATCAAGGATCACACCCAAGTATTTGGCCTGATCCGAGATGAGGGTACCATTTAAGCCACAGATTTTATGGTACTAATCGCAGCATAGCCCCAACCCTCAAAAAAACATCGTTTAACCACAGATATTTTTATAGACTCTTCTTATTATTGATTTTCATGACAAATGAACCATTGTTGACAAATTTCATTGACGGACCATTATTTTCAACTGGTTTTCAGTAATATTTGACTTTTATACCGAATATATAGTCATCCTTACATAAAACTGACAATAACTTTTTTTCACGGAGGCCGTATCGACTTGATTTTGGTTTTGTTTGATTCAGCATTTAAAACTTCCTTAAAAACATGTGTCATATGAATATGTTGCATCAAAGTTAATTTTTCTGTTTGATACACCACAACCACACCACAACCATAACCACAACCCCCTCTCCCCCTAAAAAAACACCCTTCCATGTGAAATATTTTATAGACTCTTTTGATTTTTCATTCTCATAGTACATGAAACGTTTTCACCAAGTTTCATGATGGTAAAAATTTGTTTGTTTAATTTATCCTATTTTACCTGTACTATTAAGACATATATTAGTTCTATTATTTTTTTTTTTGAAAAGGAATTCAAAGTAATTAAAAGGAATTAAAGTACTTTTGGAATTAAAAAAGGAATTGAAAAGTATTTAAGTACATCTCAAAAGTACAAATGTAGTCAATACAAAAATTTCAAGTACTTTTGTGGAATTAAAGTACCAGTACAAGTACCGGTACTGGTACTTGGAATTTTCAAGTACAAGTATCAAGGAATTGTACTGGTACTTAAAAAATTTCAAGTACAAGGTAATTGTACTGGTACTTGTACTTATGCTTTAAGTACACAGGTCTGAATAAATCAAGGCTCGGTTTAAGCTAATCCAAGGGAGAACACCGGGTTTGGCCCTGAACCATCTCCAAAAATAGCGCTAGAAATCTGATTCCAGTCCAAGGCTAGTCCAAGGGAGAACAACGGACTTAGCCCTGAATTTGAACCAACTCCACACATTCCAGCCCAAGGGGGAACAACAGGGTTTTAAAGGCAGAGGCTAAAAAGGTTTCCTTTATGATACACGGATGCACCACGTAAAGTAACTAAGCTAATCAAAGTTGCTTCAAGTGATGAACCGCTGGAAACTTAACTCTCCTAAAATTTTAAATTATTAATTAATAATATGATTAAGGTAATAAGCTTCGGTTTTTTTGAAAATTTGTACCTCCTCATGATGATTTTTATGCCACAAGACAGTGTGAATTGTAAGGAGGACAAATATAAAAATCGTATGACGGTGACACCAACGAATGCAGTGCGTACTTGTAGTTGCTTATACAGAGTGTATACAATGGCATTCAGTGTGTTGTGGCTGTTGATCATTCGGTGGTGGGGGCGGGCGTATGTTGCTATGGATGTAGGTAGATAATTTGGTGGTTTGGTTATGCAGGGTGATGGTGTGTATTAATGCTGATGTGGGGTGCTGGTAGTTGATGTTGATGGCGGCAAGTGAATTTATAAAGGGGCGGTGACGGATGAGTGATTAATAAATTGTTGAACGCTCGGTGTGCGAGGGGGATGTTTAAAGTATAACATTTCGTTATAATATGTACCAACATAATTGAATTTGCTACAGGTTTATTATGAAACTTTTTTCTCTAAGATCAAAGATACAAAAGCTTCGTGCGAAAAACTAAATTACCTTAAAATCAAAATGCCAGCTAATGATGTCTATACTCTTTCAAATTTTGAAACTTCAATCAGAGCGCCATTTAATAAAATTTAAATACCTCTTACTAGACATTTTTAAGTTAGCAATCAATTTTTCCAGAATTTGCTGCTTTCAACGTTAACTAACAAACAATATGTATGAACAGCAATTACTCGTATGTATAAAAGTTTTTCCTTTAACTAAATATCTAAGGAATTGGAGATAGAGGTAATTCGCAAAACAGAGATTTTTGGCACTTTTGGTCCCCCAAAGGCACCATTTAACATAATCCAAAATTCTGCAAAAGCTGTTCATTTGTAAGGGTTTCCGCATGAATAAATTGGCAAACAAAATTTGTCTTCAATATTTGTTTTCACCTTCATGTGCCTGCATATCTAAATTTGTAAATACACTTTAGGGTGGTCCTTAAATTGGACATATAGTCTTGGATAGCCCTCATTCGTTTTAAAGCATTGAAAAACAGTTTCTCTATTTTCTTTTCAGATTTTTATTTCTCTATTAAGTTACTAATATGGCTTAGGGTGATTCTCATAACACTCGAAAAAATCAGAGTGCATGGATAAGATTGAGACGAGAGAAAAATCGTATCGAAGTTATCCCCCGTTCAGGCGGGAGAGATAATTTTCTAAAAAGTTGACTCAAAACATAAAAAAGTATTTAAAAAAATGGGAATACTTAAAATACCACGCTATAGCTTTCTTAAAAGCCACACATTCATTCTCTAATATGCTTTTTAAATAAGCTTTATACTGAAAGTAAGTGTAGTTAAAAAAAATGTTCCAAGTTTGATTTTTTTTTTTTTTTCAAAAAATACAACATACAATTATAAAAACTTTATTTAAAAACAATATTAGAAAATGGATTTGTGGCTTTAAGAAAGGCAACAGCTTGGCATTTTAAGCCCCAAATTTTTCAAAAAAAAAATTTCATATTTTGAGTAATTTTTTTTAAGAAATGAACTCTCCCGCCTGGATGGGGTTAATAGTCCACTTTCCGATAGTATTTCTTTCGTCTGAATCTAATATACATATTATTATGTACGCTCTGATTTTTTTGCGTGTTGTAAGTATCACCTTATAACCTAAGGCCATAGTAAGTAACTCAAAGTGAAAAGAGGGAGGGAGGAGGAAGGGGGTGAAATAAAAATTTGAAAAAATTAGGATTTTTTTTTCAGCTTGAGATTTCAAAAAAAACCCCAGTAAAAGGACTATCCTAATATATGTAGGTACATATATTAAAATTAAATGTGTTTTGTTGGTACTCTACATGCTTGAAAACCAGTTGACTGATTTGCATGAAATTTTCAGATTTTGCTACTATTTTACCGTGCAAAGCGAAAGTTAATAGAGAAGCCAAATTTGAATTTGCCTGTACTTGGAGCCAACGAAAGTTTTCAATTTCCAATCATAATACCAAATGGTTTTTGTTTTAAATCAATTTATAAAAGTATGTTAAACTTTTCTCCTTATTTGATATTTTGTTTGTAATCTTTATTAAGACTATATACATCCTACCACAACTTTATGTTACACAGCACAGTGAAGGCTAGAGCAATGCATGTGCTCTTATTTGAATCTGTGAAAGGAAAAGTAGCATTTTGTCTCTTATTTATTTATCCTTATAACATAATGTATGATTATATACCTATGGCTATAGACTTTTAGTAACTAAAAACGTTTCCAACATTTTATATCTCGAACATTTTGACATATGTACCTATGTTTTCTTACTGATTTTAAACCAAATCTTATCATTTAATAATTTAGGGAATATGTCTTTTTGCAGTTATTTGCCTGTTTTCTAGATTTGAGTAAAAGTGCGTATACGCCATAGTAAACAATTTCAATAAAAACGAATAGCGGCAGGGCATCCGTTCCTTAAATATATTATGTATTCAAAAATCATTTTATTTCTTCTCTTTAGGTAACAAATTTATAAAATAACAAAATGAAGTAAGACAATGGCCCAAGGCCGTCTGTCAGATTGACATTTTTCTTTTTAGTTTTCCTTTATAAGCAATTTACACTAATTTGTTTTCATTGTGTATGTACAATATACAAGACAATAGTTTTAAAAACTTTCTTCAATTATTTTTTTTTCGATAATCTAAGCCTGCTTTACAAAACGTATAAAGATTCCTCCACTCTATTCCGTTTAAGATCTCGTTCATTTGCACCTCACTCAAAACATTCGTTTTCCATACTGAACGTCGTGTCTCTTTCAAAACAGGGCATATGCATAAAAAGCGTCTGATATCTTCTCTCTCTTCCATATTGCAAAGCGAACATAAAATCGGCAGGTCATCTCTATGCGGAATAAAGTTTAAATTCAGCAGTTCTCCTCTTGCTTTAAAAATAATCGATATTGCTTCGACGTTGTTGTTGTTTTGGAAATAATTATTTTCGTCTAACTCATATTCCAGCTGACTGTAATAACACCTGTATATTGAAGATCTCGCAGATTCAAAGTAGTCGAACCGATATTTTTCATCCAGCTTCTTATATTATGTATTTAACACTTTTTCAACAGTTTGTGTGCAGCTTAGAGATTTGAATACAACTCAATTGATAGAACTGTGGGCTGTACAAAGAAATGCTGAACCCATCCAAAAATTCCAAAGCAAGGTTATTCGTGGAATAATTAATGCCCCTTGGTCTATAAGAAATAGCGATCTACATTGTGACCTTAAAATTGATAAAGTGCAGAAGTGGTTAAAACACACGCTGTATCACACAATCAGCGACCACAAAGTTATACGAACTCCGAAATGGATACCGTCCTAAATGTACGAAGCAATGTTCGGAGATCAGGAAGAATCAAACCTCATAAGCTGGTGGCATAAAAGCATTGGGAAAGTGTTTATAAATTTAAACTTCCCCCAATGCGATTTATAAATTAAGAAACAAAAAAAATATTTGTTGATCTTTCATTGATTGGTCCTGATTCACCGGTGGTTTTAGTGCGGTAAGAGTACCACACTACTTTGTACCGATTCTTACCGAAAAAAAAATTAGGTCTAATGTTTTCAAGCAAATCGAAAAATTAAAAAAGGTTCTTTGGGAGCCATTAATAACAATTTTTTAAAAAATAGTTTTTCACTTAAAGATAGCCTTTACTAAAAGTAATTTATTGATTTTTTTACTTGGGATATAGGTATTATAAGGCAAGTTTTGGATTCGTGCAAGAAAAAATTCAAGACAACAATCAAACATGACATTACGATGAAAGAGAACACCAAAAAAGTGGGTGGGACAATTCTGTCTGTCTGTTCGTCTTCAGCCTAAACAGCTCGATCGATTTTCTTCAAAGTTGATACTTAGTGATTCTTGGTGATTCTGCCCACACGTTTTTTTTCATTTTTCTTAGAACCAAAAATAACGGTACCTGCCATACAATTTTTTTTATCAATTTTACATAATTGCTTTTTTCTCAAAAACGGCTCGACAACTTTTCTTAAACAAAATTCAATAAATTTCCTTTAGCAGGCTACCTTTGGGTGGGGAAATATTTTTCAAAAATGGTTATGAATGGACCTCCCAAAGAACCATTTTTTGATTTTCGGTTTTCTTCAAAACGGTAAGACTGAATGTTGGAACCCGTGAAAAGTATCCTCGTTTTTACTATCCTTATTATACGAATATTGTATATTATGGTTTGCCGTGGTGTTTGCCAAGATTTTATGAGAAAGAGCTTTTCTCTCAATTATTTTTTGTTTTGTTCATTTTATTATTATTTCGAAAAGAGTTTTCATAATCGGATTTTATTTTAAGATCCAGATAATACATCTTGGTAACTTTATATTCTTTGGTAGTGCCTACTGTGTACGAAAATTTTTGAAAAAATATTTTTTGGGTTTTTAAAAAATCTTTTTTTTTTTGAAAATCAAATATTTCAAAAACGACATAATCAATTTTCTTGAAACTCGGTACTTAAGAGTTTTTAAGTATTCTCTAAAACATTTACAGACAAAAATTAAATTTACTAAAAAATAACGGTACCTTCCACACAAAAGTTGAAAACCTCAAAGGAAAGTATTTTTTTCTCAAAAACGACTCCAACGATTTTGATTAAACTTTTTTCATATGGTAAAATTAGTACGGTATATTACCAAAAATTATAAAATTTTTACACTTAGCAACTATTAACAGTACATGTCATAGAACGTATTTTTTTATTTTGTATTATCTCGCTATCGGCTGAACGGATTTAGATGAATTTTCTTACATACAAATTTCAGATAAAGATTAAATAATATTGCATATCAAAATTTTCAAAAAAAAAAAGCTTTTGAAATTTTGAAGAAAGTTCATTTTTTTTTTTTTATTTGATATTTCAAAAATGGGTTGACAAAAAAATATTTTTTTAAAAAACCGCTCCACTGATTTTAAACTTTTATCCCATACAAGCATATTCAATCAGGAATTATTAAGATGGCATTCTTTTTTCCACCTCAAACTGTCGAAGGAGTTGTTTTAGCTAATTTATATATCGTATGTCATGATTTATCTCTCATAATTTCCAAGTTTTTTTATGTACAATTTTCTTAAGCCCGTAGTGTCTTGGAGATAAGAGCAAGTACGTGCGATCCATTTATTTAAGAAGTGTTGTCGAGCCGTTTAGGAGAAAAATAAGATTTTTTAAAATTGTTAAGAAAGTTGTAGTGTAGATACCGTTATTTTTTGTTCTAAAATATAAATGAAAGCAAACATTTAGAGGAGTGACCAAAACCACTATGTGCTAAGTTTGAAGAAAACCGTTGCAGTCGAACAGATAGACAGACAGACATTATCGTGAGCCCCACCTTTTTCGTCTTCCCTATCAATCACTATCAATAGAGTCCGTTAAGTTGAGTCCACGACACCACAAGTCCATAGCTCACACGTGAAGGTCCCCATTATCTACCAATCGATTTTGCGTCAGAGTTCAATTAAGTAAAAGAAATGCCAGCCTTGTATGCAAAGTGGAACTTTTCAAAAAAAAAAAACCCTCAACTCACGAAGAAAGTATTAATGCAGCAGAGGAAGTTTATAATGACAATGACACAATGACGAAAAAATGAATAATATAGATCGTACTTTACAATAAGAGAACTCAGTGTGGTATATTTGGAGGTGGATAAGGTTGACAGTATTTTCAATTTTTTAAAGGTAGATACTAGCATGATTACAGCATTATTTTGTAAGTTCATTCTATGCTCTACAACAAGCTTTAAAAAATAAATGAACAAAGCTGACAAGAAATATTTTATAACTATAGAAGTCATATTTGAGTAAATAATTACTAATTATTATTTCGCATCTAAAAGAGCAGACGCATTATAAAAATAAGTCGTTAGATACTTTAATAAGCACTAAAAAGCATAAAATGTTAAGAAAATAAACCAAAGACTTTCGCTAATACTGCCCAAAAAAACCCAGACAGGACTTCACTTACCCCCTCAACTATAATTTATAAAAGCCACGCGGTATCGGTCTTTCAGTTTGCAAAATTTTCAAGTGGGTATCTTCAAAATTAGTTGAAAACAATACACGACCTCAAGCAACGTGGATTCAATTTCTTCTCTTTCTTAAAGCCCCATTTAAAATTAAATTATCATTTATTGTAGCATTCTAAGTTAATAAATCATTATCGAATTTGAAGAAACCCATATCGATTTAGTAATCATCCCTGTCGACTAACAACACACACACACACACAGGAATGGATAAGTTTTGTTGAAAGTCAATGGACCCTAGTTCCCAATCAGCTGTCGCGCCACAAAATTCATTTATTTGTACTAAAATTGAATCAAAGAACTCATTACGCATATATTAGCATTCTTATCTCAAATCAAAAATGGAATCCAAGCACACACAACACAATAAAAACATCTTTAACCTAAGATGCTATACAGGACATTCATACTTATATTTCCTTTTCCGTAATAATAAAAAAAAAAAAAAATATTTAGAATCTATTTCCGGATCATTTTGGAAATGCCACCATTATTCTACTTCTTATTGACAAAATGAAATATAGGTACTCGTATTATCATAATTTTTTGTTTCTTTTTCGTCCAACTTTGAGGCTATTTCACCATCAATGTGGAGCCAGAAGGAACATTTTTCAACGTCAAATTTTGATTTACAGCAGCACGGGGAGTAAAGGTAGGTACTTTGACTGCTCCACTAAGTTTCTTCTTCCCTAATCACAATACAATGCCAGAAACCCTCCAAGGAAAACGAAGGTATTTTCTTATCGGAATTATAACTTGATATTAGAAATACCTTGAACAATAATATTCAGGCACTTATATTGTACCTATACCTACTTATATTCTGCTGCCCATAGAAGAAAAAAAAAGAAACAAAATTAAGGTAATAAGCTTTGCCACAAGAGTTCGTAAGTGGAATTAAGGTATTAGACGAAAATATTTATCTGATAAAATACCACAAGCAATCGAGAACAATTTAAGATCTAAGCTAAATCAGTTCTTATCCAGTATCCACCACCACCAACCCTCACCACACCAATTTACTGATACTTTTTGATGCTAATGCTAATAGCCCTTACTTCAGCACATGTTGCTTCTCCCAAGTTTTATTGCATACAAAAAGAGAATACAAGAGAGGAGAGACGTGATGTGACTATGTGAGTCGAGAAAGCTTGTTGCTTCCCAGACATATCGTCGACTGTCGATATTACCTATACACCAGAGCACGATTCGACGAAAATGCTTAGGTTTGAAAATGAGCAGTCAAAATTCAACCAGAAAAGTGGGAGGAAACAGAGCAATATACGATATACAAGTAGCTGGGCTCTAACTCTTGCTACCATACCTTACCTACTACTTGGCACTACGAAACCTTGATATGAGAAGCTTTTGAGAGAAAATTAAATGAGCTTTGACTCTAAACAAATCAAAAAGTCTCCACTCTGAAAATTTATGTAACCAAAGGGGAAATCTTTCAACAATTGGTTTTAAAGAACAGGAACAAGCAATGCAATATGTTTTGATTAAAGATGAATAATTGCGTTTAGATGCAACTGTGGGAGATATGTAAGCGGACGTTATCTATGCGTTGCATTTAGGTGGATGTGTTTGGCAATGATTTTATATCAATCGTCATTTTTTAATGGGCTAACAATGGGCTTTAGTTTGAAATATGGCAAAGCGAGGTGAGGGAAGTTATTAAAGTTGGGAAGAAGAACTGAAATGAGTATGAGTCTGGGTAGCAGCTAGGAACCTCATAAAGTTGAGTTGTGAGTAATGAAAGAATTGTATGTATGCATGAGAAGAAGGGGGAAAGTACCTCAGCAATCTCATGAGATGTGAAAATGAAATCCATTGTGAGATCAAACTGTTTGATAGGAAACGACGAACGGAAAAGAATGTGTGCTCAGCTACGGAAGCCATATTACATTGATCGACTGAGCTCACTGAATGATGGGGGGGGGGGGGGTCATGCTCCACAGCTGGCCTTCGTCTCTTGAAAAATAAAATGCTCAAACACATGAACTTGCGTTTTGTGGTGTACACCGGAAGCCTTTAATGTGACAGTAGCTATAGATTTTGAAAATGTTCCTGTGGTAGGGTAGGCAGGTAAAGGTTCTGGCTAATAGTCTAGGATTCCACAATAGGACGACCTTCCCTTACAGAGATATCAAATAAGGGTTAGGTATAGTGTACACAAATAATAAGCGCATGGGTTTCCTAGTTCTGAAGTATGAGTGTATACCTACCTAAACAAAGAAATAAGTCCATACTCTTTTTTCTAAACAAACATGATAGAGAGTTGTTTTTTTTTGGGATCGGTTGATTTTTTTTAAACATACAAATAAGTCGTACGTTTTAATACATAATTAAAAAAATTGCCACCAGAAAACCTGACTGGTAATTATTAAAAAAAGAGATTTAAGAAATAAATCATCATAAATCTAGGGCTGGCCACGATACCGTAAAAGTCTCGGTATCGTTTGGTATCGGTATCGGAAGCCGAAACCATACCGAGACCAAACTAGCTTCAAAACACCCAAAACGATACCGAGGCCGTACCGAACCTTAAGTACCGAAATTTACCGAGACTCTTGGTGGTATCGTTTGGTATCGGCAAAAAAAATGGATTTTTGAATATTAGTATTAATTAATAACTTTTTGTTCTTGGTGTTTCGAAAACGGCTCTAACGATTTGCATGATATTCTCAAAGTTACTTATTTTTAGCTAGAGGAAGGCTAAAGAAGTGATTTGAGTAAAATGCACCCACTGCCACGCCTATTTGTTATTATATCTTGGTTTCTCGGGAACTGCTTTTACAATTGGGATGAAATTTTCATAATTTTCGTAAACGGCTTGTAAGCGAATTGAATGAAATGTTAGGAGTTAGTTCTTATTAACACTGAATGCGACCGAGACTGAGACCGATTCCGATACCGATACCGAGACCCAGACCAAGACCGATACCGATACAGACCGATGCCAAACTTAGTCATACGATACCGAGACGAGACTTAGTAATACGAAACCGAAACCAATACCGAGACGATACCGACAATTTTCAATTTAAACGATACCGAGACGATACCAATAAAAGTCTCGTTTGGTTTGGTATCGTGGCCAGCCTCACATAAATCAAAGGATGATTTATGAGAATTAATTTTATATTGTTAGCAATATAATAAAAAGGGAATGTCATCTAGCTGGCTTTACAACAATTTTTTTTTATTAAAAACGTCACGTAGAAAGGAAACATTTCTTGTAAGAAAGACAATTTAAGAACATTTTAGAGGTAGGTACCAACCTATTTTTCAAATTTTGAATCAAAACTTTTTTTTTTGGTTGAAGTGCGAAGTTTTGAAATCAACACTTACGAAAACACGTTGGTATTCTCATTCAAAAGTAAAGGTAAAATAGGGATGATTCTATTGGAAGAACGAATTGTCCATATTATTTTCATAAACTTACTAAGGTTTGCCACACTTAAATGTTGCAATATTTGGTCTTAGTTCCTAAAAGATTCTATGTAAGTGTGGGGAAAAAGTAAACAAAAAAACTGAAAAATTGACGAGGATAAGTAAACAAAGTCAAAACTGCTAAGAAAGTCGATTTTTTCTTTGAATATTTTGTTTTTAAAAAATATACCTACCTATGCTATTTAAAGATTCTTAAACGCAATACTATTAAAATTACTCAGAAATATGTATCGGACTAAAAATTATATTCAAATATACCGAAATAGTTTATATTAATTCAAAATAGCTTTTTTATGGCCTTTAGTCCTACAAATTGGCGTTTCGTTCGGCTTACTCACTTGATCTTATCAGTGACATAGTGAGGGCTTTGTCATACGCAATCTGTTTTAAGTTCAGTTCAACTTACATACATGAATCTTGTTGGATATAGTTTACAGTGGGCTTTCGTTGAAAAATTCATGTAAGTTGAACTGAAATTAAAACAAATTGCGTATGACAAAGCCCTCACTATGTCACTGATGAGTTCAAGTGGACTGTCCCCAGACAGTTTTTTCATTTGTTTAGAACCAAAAATAAAGATACGTGCCATACAATTATTTTTAGTAATCTTACAAAATCTATTTTTTATCAAAAACGGCTCCACAATGGTTAATTGTACCTACTGTTTGAAAATATCATTGCGGCAGTTTGAAGACATGAAGTCAAACACTGTTCTGTAACGGTTATTTTTTTTAACCCTAATTTACAGATTGGGGTTCACGCGAACCCCTGTGCATATTCTAATGCTTATAACTTTTTTCTAAACTATATTTTCCACCTGGCATGAAAACTCAGTGAACGAAATACATTTTTTATTTACATTTTTTGTCTTTTTCCCACCAAAGCGATTTTAAATATTTTTCTGGATTTTTTTTTTTTTTAAAGTCACAAATCAAACAAGGCTTAAAATGATAAAAAGATATTTCAATCAAACATTTATATACTTTATTTGAATATGAATAACAATAGATGGTGATTAACAAAATGAAGATAAGGAGTAATAGAGAAAGATGGTAGTTCTGGGAAGCGTAGACGATGTTTTGGTGAAGACAACAGCTTTTTCCACAGACATCAAATGGGGTTTTGCTCTTCCTATCCTGTGCTCAGGCACAAATGTGGCACCTGACCTGAAAATAAAAGATCTTGCAGAAAAAAATTATCGGATTTACAGTATAAAATACCTGCTTACGAAGAAGTCTCTCGTCAACTACAAAAACTGTACAATTTCTTCCCATATTGCGAAGGGCATCCAAGCTAGATTTAGAGTTATTATTTTGGACCGAAGGGTGTGAACGATTACACAGGGGAACAATATTTAATTTTTTTTCTGTTGCCTGGAATTCTATAGCTGTTGTTTATTAATTCGAGGTCGCTGATTTCAAATCTACTCTCCATTTTTTTCCAACAGCTCTAGTTTTTGAGATACAGCTAGTATCTTGTGTGTACCTTGAGTACTTTGGATTTCCTATGGATATCCGTGACTGTTCGAAAAGACTGGCCTCAAAGGGAAGTTATGGTTGCAGGGAATCTGAATGTTATAAATAAACCTCTTGTGTCTAGGGATCGCATAATCCTGCCACCTCTTCATACTAAACTTGGGCTTATGAAACAATTTGTGAAAGCTCTAAGCAACGATGGTGAATGTTTTCAATACATCTCTAAAAAGTTTCATAACCTTAGCACTGAGAAATTGAAAGCAGGAATTTTTGATGGTCCCCAAATAAGAAGGCTTATAAAAGATGACAAATTTAACGGATTCATGACTGAAATTGAAAGAAATGCCTGGAATGAATTCGTTTGGATTACACAAAATTTTCTAGAAAACAAAAAGGGTGAAAACTATGCAGATCACATTGAAAGTTTGTTATTGAGCTTTCAGCAGCTTGGTTGTAACATGAGCATCAAGGTGCACTACCTTCATAGTCATTTGGACCGATTCCCTGAAAATCTTGGTGATCTAAGTGAAGAACAGGGGCAGCAGTTCCATCAAGGCATCCGAACAATAGAGGAGCGGTACCAGGCGGGTCACTGGGATGCCCACATGATGGCGGACTATTGTTGGAGTAATAAAAACAGCCCTTGCGATCAAGATAAGCTAAAAAATCCTATACAACAAAATTTTTAGTGAATAGTGCTTGTTTTCTAGTTTTATTTTTTAATAAATACTTATTTTTCTTGAAAATCACGTTTTTCGTATATCTAAAAAACTAAAGCTGCTACAAAAAATCTGACTTCATATTTGAAATCAGCACCCCAGAAATATATAAAATTAGTCATAAATTGTTATGCAACAAAAACTTTGTTCCCTTGTGTTATCTAATTCAAGTTCCATAAGCTCCTCTGCCAGCTCAATTAGTTTTCGTTTCTAAATATTTGTTTGTTTGAAATGGCGAAAAATAATGACTATGGAATTTAGTTAAGGCTGCAACATCTAATTAATTGTAAAATACAACCATAAGCTGCGATTAGTTTGGTGTGAGCAGGGATTAATGGACACCATTTGCTCGAATACACCATCTGTCCGGTTGTAATCAAGTATCATGTCCGGCTTGTTATGACAGCCTGAAATAGCCTTTTCAAGATTGTGCTGTGTTGAAAGTTAAACTACTTGTTTATTTAGTTTCGGAATATACCATACCAATGACATTCTCTGCGAAAATCAAAAATCGGTGAATGAAGTGGACAGTATTGTTTTATTAGTTTTTTTGACGAGTTCGTTATTTTAATCTTGGATCTTCTTGAAAACACATGGTTTTTGTACATCACGTCGTATACACAGCCAAGCCCGACCCTTCCATCACAATTCACAACTGCCAGAAGGGTAGATTGAAAACTGGCAGGTTTGCTTGGTTCGTTCCAGGTGGGCTTCAAGATACTTGAGATTTGTATACCAAAAGTTTTGCGTCAAAATTTAATTTAAAAAAATAATGATTTAAGAAACCACTCGAACGATTTTAACTTTAGTTTACAGCCTAAAAAAATTGACTACTTTTCTTGCCAGGGGTGTGTTACACGACACCCCAACAGTTTTAAGCGCATCTAACTGTCTAAAATAATGTTCTGGTGCATTGTTTACGTTTTTTCCAATCGAGTTGACACTGGAATTGTTACTGTTTATGAACACGTGTATTGTTCGGCAAAATTGAAAGCGATTTTGTAGAGAAGTGCAAAAAAATTTGGAATTTATCAAAAAGTAAGTATGAAAATATTGTTTTCTAACGTAAATGTTAAAAGTTAAAGAACTTTATAAATGTTTAATTTTTTTTTAGGTAGTGTCTAATTTAGATAAATTATTAAAAAAATATAATAAAGATGGTGAAGAAGAAAGGGCAATAGCGTTGAGAGATGAGAGCAATGCTAGACTTGGAATCAGATGAAGCAGGCGAGACTGATCCATTTTAAGGTGGTGGAGATGACGAACAAAATGATCCAGATTTATTGCCAAATGATGAATTCGATTGTAAATATTTTGTTCTGATATTCTGTATAAATCGTTCTTTGAATAAATTTATTCCTTAGCGGATTATGAGGAAACCGATGAAACTGCGGCAGAGATGTTAGGACCAATTGAAAGTTTGCCTGAATGTGATGATGAAGAAAATGGATAAAAAACCCGGAGACAGCAGCTCTCTCTGTCTCGTGTTCAAGGATCAAGGAAGCAATGTTTTCAAGCCTGGTGGAACTGAAAGATCTACGATTAATTTGAAACACTCTTCTCTTATCCAAATTTTTAATCGAATTTTTAACCTGAATATGAGAAACGAAATCATCAAACGGACAAACGAAAAGGCCAATGATGTCCACAAAAAATTAAATGCAAAGCGAACAAGGTAACGTTTTTGGAAGCCTTTTAATATGAATGAACTGCAGGCATACTTTGGGGTTTTGCTTTACATTGGAGCAATGAAAGATGGTCACCGCCACCGTCTACGTACACTTTGGAATCCAATGCATGGCCAACAATTCTTCGCGCTGTGATGTCATTCACACGTTTTGAGGAGTTGAATTTATTTTTGCGATTCGATGATTCAATTGACCGTCGAGGACAGTCAGCCGCAAAAAACAAAACATTCTCCAGCCTTTTGAATTCCTTTTGAAAGAATTGAATCAAACCTTGACATCAAATTACATTCCATTCGAAAATCTGACGATTGACGAGCAATTGAAAGCCTTTCGTGGTCGCTGTAAGTTTTGTCAATATATGCCAAGCAAACATGCTAAATATGGTATCAAGTTTTGGTGGCTCAATGAGAGTTCAACTGAATATCCAGCCCAGGATTTACCCTTAGGCCAACCAGGCCCAGGCCTGGGGCATCACGACAAAAGGGGCCACAAAAGTAAGTAAACACAATGAAGCAACTGAATCTTTATTGCTCATACGAGCAAAATGGATAAAAGATCTTCACAAATCTTCAAATTCGGCAAACGGCAACGCTCAAGTATTTTCATATAAGATGGCCAGCCTATTGAACGCTTCTTAACGTTTTTGGAGATGCATTCTCATACTGGATCCGGTATTGCTAATTAAGCATTAAAGTATCTGAGTGAACATAACATACTTACTTACTTACTTAAGGTGGCGCTACAGTCCGGGGTGGACCAGGGCCTCAACCAACAAGCTTATCCAGCCGGCTCGGTTTCTAGCTAAATGTCTCCAGTTTCGCACGCCAAGTTGGTTGAGGTCCTCTTCCACTTGCGTGCGCCACCTTTTACGCTGTCCACCTCTACTGCGCTGTCCCACGGGGTTGGATTCGAAGACTTTCCGGGCCGGAGCATTGGTGTACATTCGCTCTAGGTGACCCAGCCATCTCAGTCGTTGGCTTTTCACTTTTGTGGCTAGGTCGGTGTCGCTGTACAGCCCATACAGTTCGCTTTTGTATCTTCTTCTCCATTCCCCATCTATGCAGACGGGACCAAAAATCACCAGGAGAATTTTCCTCTCGAAACAGCCTAAGGCGTTCTCATCCACCGTTAACAGTGTCCATGCCTCTGCATCTGCACCATACATCAGGACCGGTATGATAAGCGTCTTATACAGGGACAGTTTAGTTTCTCGAGAGAGGCTTTGCTTCTCAATTGCCTTCTTAGCCCAAAGAAACAGCGATTGGCAAGAGCAATTCTTCATTTGATCTCAACACTTATATCGTTCGCTGAGTTTATAGCGGATCCTAGGTAGACAAAGTCTCTGACCACCTCAAAATTATAGCTGTCTATAGTGACGTTCTGTCTTAGACGTCGGTGTTGGGTGTCCTTTCTTGTTGACAGCATATATTTCGTTTTGCTTTCATTCACCGTTTAACCCATCTTCTTGGCTTCCTTCTCAATACTCACAAAACCACCACTGACATCACGCTTTGTTCGTCCGATTATGTCAATGTCGTCAGCGTAAGTCAAGAATAGTACAAAAAATAGTGAACATAACATATCAATTTTAAAATGCAGAGGGCAAACATACGACAATGCTCCAAATATGTCCGTTCAGTATAAAGGGATGCAACAGCAAATTCTTCTGACAAATTCATATGCAGTCTATGTACCTTGTGCATCACTCTCTTTAAATCTTGTTGGTCGCTGTGCTGTGGATTGCTGTCTTAACTGTCTTATCGCACTTGATTTTTTTTCTGTCGTACAATCGCTATACAATTTTTTCCGCTTCAACTAGATGGCTTCAACTAGATGGGAAGCTCATGCTGCAGCTACCTTTGCAATCATTCAATCATATAATAAATTATTAGATACTTTAAACGACATTTCCGAAGATAATACACTAAAAGGAGATGCTAGGAGGGAATCTGGTGATCTACTAAACAAAATGAATAAACTCGAATTTGCCTTAATGCTTGTGATTTGGAACGATATCTTTAAGTTTTCAAAAAGTCAGTAAAGTTTTGCAAAGCGAAGACGTAACACTACTGACGTGCGCGAATTTGTATAGATCATTGTCCGATCAACTGGAGAAAATGCGTGATAATTTCGACACTATTGAAATGTGCTCTAAAGAACTTCTACCTGATGGCAGCTACATGATTACACGAAAACGAATTCGCAAAAAAATGCTTAACGATGGTAATGCTCCCGATGTAGATTTAAGCCCGAAGGATTAGTTTCGAATAAACGCTTTTTATATTATTATCGATAAGCTAAGAATACAAATGGATTCCAGAGGTAAAATATATAAAGAAATTTCTGAAAGATTTGATTTTCTTGGCACAAGCAATGAAAAAGTCAACGTTATAGCCTGTGCCCAGCGTTTGGTGTCAAATTATCCGGAAGATTTAAATTCAGAACTTGCTGACGAGTTAATACAATTCCATCGTTATGTGATGCATAAAATGGCAATAATTTTAAATTTTTCAATTAAGCTAATTTATATAAGATTATTTGGGAAGATAAAATTACATCAGCGTTTCTGAATGTAGACACGGCATTACGTTTATTTTTAAGTCTGATGGTGGCAAAATGTTTTGCGGAAAGATCATTTAGTCAATTAAAACGCTTAAAAAGTCCTTGTCGAACAATGATAACGCAGGAAAGACTTGATGCACTATCTCTGCTCTGTATTGAGAGTGATTTGCTTCATGAAATAGATTTCGATGAACTTATAAAAGACTTCGCTGCTAAAATAAACAAGAAAACAATATTTCAAAAATTAAGTAAACAAATCTGTAAGAAAGTCGTATACATATGTACATATTCTTGTAACTAGTAACTACCATTATAAATAAAATTAATTTTTGTTTTATGGAATTCATTGTAATTTGTTTTCTTAAGTATTTAACTTTGTATGTAGTAAACCATACAATAAAAGAGAATATATGCAAAGGGGGCACCATTTACTCTTCAGGCCTAGGGCCCAAAAAAGCTAAATCCGGCGCTGTGAATATCCATTGCAACTTTCAATATACACTGGCAGTAGTGATCAAAGTGTAGGCCTTGGCAGTGGATACGATGTTGTGATGTCATTGATGCCAAGATATTTTCACACCGGAAGGAATTTTACAGTGGATAACTTTTTTACTTCTGTAAATTTGGCACTAAAGTTATTGGACAGAAAAATTACTCTTCTTGGGACTATTCGCAAAAACAAATGCGACACTCCCAAACCATTTGTTGTCGAGGAACT
Organism: Dasysyrphus tricinctus; assembly: GCA_963921185.1. Taxonomy (NCBI): domain Eukaryota; kingdom Metazoa; phylum Arthropoda; class Insecta; order Diptera; family Syrphidae; genus Dasysyrphus; species Dasysyrphus tricinctus. Next base: position 69,771,246 of record OY992531.1, read on the forward strand.
TCTAAATGAGTAATAAACAATCAAAAAAACAGTACCGTCCACTTTATTCTTCACTTTCCGGATTTTCGGAGAACATGGCATTGGTTTCATATGTTCCAAGGCCCAGGAAACAAGTTGTGCTGCTTTCAACACAGCACATTGTTGAAAAAGCAGTTTTCGGACCTCAAAATAAACCTCTCATGACATTGGACTATAAAGGTGGGTCCACACTATGCCGATCAACATTGTTGGTTAACATTGTTGATCAACATGCTAGTGTGTACGTGCAAAACTTTCGCAGCATACATTTGTGTGGTTTGGAATTTTCTGATCGATGCGTCAAGATACAACCGAAGGGTTCTGGGTTCGAGCCCTGGTGGTACCCAACTTTTTTTTATTTTTTCTTGTGAACAATATAGTTAAAACGATATTATTAACATGAAATACTTATTCACAACAAATATTGCATTTTTCATCTCGTAAAAATGTGAATAATAATGCACAAAACCAATAAATTATGTTCATGAAATTAAAACCCTACAAATGTTTTTAATACAATGAAATTTGTTGAACAACTTTGTCGATTGCTATCCATTTGAATCGGGTTACGTTCGGGTCAACAAATGTTGATTGGCTTTGTCGATCAACAGGTCTACACTTACTCAACACTGTTGATCAACGATGTTGATCTACACAATTCGACATAATGTGGACGCGGCTTAACAGAACAAAAGGAGGAGCCGGCGTGTTTGACCAAATGGTATCTTTATATTCATGTTCTTGTCAAACCAATCGGTGGCCCACACACAGAAAAAAAAACAAGGTAAGATCAACAAAAACAATAATGATTCAACATGTTTTGCCAATGATTTTGCTTCATCGAGCATTCGTTTCATTTTAACATGATTTCTGTATAAAGGAAATCAATATTATATCATGTTAAAATGACATTGTCTTTATAGTTGAATCAATATGTTTTCATTTTGAAATAATATGAAAAAAACCTGCAAATAAAAATGGAATCCATAGCAAATGAATGCTGAATCAATACGATTTCATGTTAAAGCACCGCGATCATCATGTTGAATCGCCATGACCATCATATATATCTTTACTACCATCATGTTTAATCATTATTACCATCATATTAAGCTATTACTATTTTCATGTTGAATCACCATGGTCTGAAAGCATAGGAATTCATTATATATTTATTTTATTTTAAAAATACTTTGTGATACTTACTGAATTTTGAACTGGGAACCTTCCGCACACAGAGATAGCACTGGGCCAATTCGCTAAGCAAAAAACAAGTGCCAAACGTCAACTTGAGGTACTTTTAACTTGGAATTAATATGTGAATCATTTTATTTTAAAATAATAGAATATGAAGAAATTTTGAAAAGATTTTATTCTTCTGTTTAAGTGGAGTGACTGAAAACAAGTTAAAAGTTTAAATGGGCTCAACTCTATATTGCGTTTCGCCCAGGTACGATGGTTGGGCTCATCAGTTAGATGACTATCGTACCCTTCTAAGACGCAATTTTGTATCGATGTTTACCGACTAATATAAAAACACAGTATTGGAAATACTGTTAATTTTATAATTCAAGGGGAATTTGTTTAAATTCAGGCACTTAGAATTTCAATGCCAATTATCGTATCTGGGCGAAACGCAATATGGGGTTGAGCTCATTTGAACTTTTAACTTGAATCATTTTATTTTGATACCATTTCAATGTTAAAATGAGTTCAATCATGTTATTTTAACAGGGTCTCACACATGAATTAATTTGTAAATGAAACCTTAATGATTTAATAATATTTCCCTTTGAATACAAAACATGTTGAATCAAAATAAAAAACGTTGTTTGAGTGTATGCCTGGTTAGTTTTACATGAAAACGCTGTTTTTTGACATAAATTTCTTTTAACTTGGAATTTATATACGAATTATTTTATTTTAACACTACTTCAAAGTTAAAACAAAGCGAAAACTGTATAATTTAAATTAAAATTCCTGTTTACTTGCTTTTCAATTTAAAATTAACAGGGCAAAGTCATAAATTAATGTTTTGAAATGTTAAAATAAAATGAAAACGTATTAAATCGAAATGAAATCCAATGATTGAAAAATTCGTCTTTTTTATCGAAATCAATAATTCGTCATGTTGATTTTACATTGCGTTTTTTTTTTTCTGTGTGCATGGTTTGTTTTTTACAATTTGTTGGATGTTGCAGCTTTAGCCACAGTTATTATTTTTCGCCATTTTAACCCTCCTTCAAGAAATATAAAGTTATTTAGAAACGAAAAGCTTATCCAACTTGCAGAGGAACTATAATGGAAATGGAGTTGAATTATTGTACGCATCCTTCTATGGAAAAAAGGTAATCCAAAGTTAGTCTTGATGCTCTCCGCACTATGGGAAGACAATCGCAGGTTTTTCGTTCAGTTGACTAGAAGCTTCCACGAAAACAGGTATTGCTTATTATAAAAAAACAAAACATTTCTAAAAAGCATTTTATTTTTAGGCCAGATGCCACCTTTGTCCGAGAGCAGACAACAGGAAATCGAAATCAACTTGCGATGTTTGTGAAAAACACATTTGTCATCGCCACATCAATACAGTTTGTACTAAATGTCTCCCAGAACTTCCATCTATACCAGAATAATGTTACGCATCGAAATGTTAATTATAATTTACTTATAATTCATGAAAAATAAAATAAATAGTAAACAAATTGATTTATTTCACATTTTGATCATTGTGGTGTAACACACTGTAACGGCATCAAGTGTGCAAAAGTGGGTCCTACATCCTGGAGTTGGAGTCCATCTCCAAAGCGTAGACAACGCCCCTACACAACTTGGTACGGATTGATGAAGGTTAAATGAAGCGAAACCCACAGTAACGACCATGAGCCACCACTCAACTTCACGTCAGGCTCGATTAGAGCAAGTTGTTTGCTGACTCAACCCGATCCTTCCACCCTTTAGCAACCCTTGAGACTTCAGACCACAGGACTCCTGAAGCCTGTCCGGGCCACCAAGATGGAGGGCTGTCTGTGCTATTGTAGCTGGCATGCTAGCGTCCCTGTACTAAGCTCGTCGGTATGGGGGGGATCTTGCTACAATGCACCAAACCATGTTACGTATTCCATGCCTTAGTTAGGATGTTGGTTACTAATAAAAATTTAAATTGTGAGGCCCTAATGTTTCATCCGTTTCTTTTAATATCTATAACGTCTTACAGCGGGGAGAGCTAAGCTGAAATTGCCCTCTTATTGACCCACCCACTAATACCTACATACAGTACCCTTCTGAATAATTGCACGCTAACCCTAGCAAAAACTTTTTAAATTTCACTTGGTGACGTATGAAAACCATCCTCCGAATATATACTGCATGTGGATTAAACCTTGGTAACCATCAATTCTATCTGGCTACCCCTAAAGAATATTGAAGTAAATCCTTACTTACATTGCAATACCAATCTTATAATTCGGTATCTTTTACTCATCATCCTTACTTATCTTCTTTACATTTCAATTTCATCTTCATCTGTCATCGGTTGGCTTGCGAAAGTCATATCCCCCTTAATATAACTCACTCCATTGCTAAGTTTATTTACCTAAATAATAATAATAACAATTTAAAAATTAAACTTCCCATAAAATTTGACCTGGCAACACCGCCAAATTAATATTATCGCCAATCAATTAGTTCATGGTAGAACCAATAAAAGAAAAAAATTTAAGTTGAATACATAGGTATGCATGTATTATACATTTATTCAAAATATTCAGAATTATCAATACTAACAGCTAATTGAAATAAAATCTTTAAGATAAATTGAATCTAATTAACGTATCAAATTAAGAAAAAAAAATTAAATTAAAAAGTAAATAATATGTAATTATAAAAAAAGATATGATTCTTCTCATCTGTCAAATTTTCAGAATACAAAAAAAAATAAGAACAACGAAGCCTTATCTATATAACTTATGTGTATGCATGTGCATGTAATGATAGAATGAATTTGTTCATTTGATTCATCCGCTCTTCAAAAAAAATAATAAAAAAAGTATGTAACGAATTATGTCAATTCCTAGTTTTCGTTATCTTTCCTTTTATTTTTTTTTCTCTATTTGTTTTATGGCGATATTCTATTTACTTCATTTATTTTTTTTTTTTCTTTAATATGAGTTTCAAATTTGCGCGTATAATGTAAAGTAGTTAATTATTTAAAAAAAATGTTTTTCGTCCAATATAAGTATTCATATACATGTATGAAACTTACCAACACATTAAATCTGCAGCTTTGATCGGTCCACCGATGATGTGCGCACAGCATCCAGCTTCGGACGGCAGTTCTGTAGTATTAATTAGGATTTTAAAATTTTATAATATTAGACGAATATAGGTACACTACACATTGACTGATTAGGGATGGGTTTTCTTTTATTTTTGATCATTTAAGTATATTTATTTTTATTGACACGAGCGGGTAGGTTTTAGGTATTATTAAGTTTTATATTTTGATTCTATAGATTAAAGGCATGTTGTTTTACATTTATAATTTGAACTGAATGATATTTTATACTATTTTTTTAACAATAAAACTATAGGAAGGTATTTTAATATGAGCTGAATTTGAATTTGCATGAAACTAGGTAGGTATAAGATGGATAGGTATTATTAAAAATTTAACTGAATTTGCATGAAACTATTTGAGGTATAATATAAATGAAGATATGCAGGATTTATTGAAATCTACTGAGTTTTAAATGAACTATTTATATATAAAATAAATTGAAGATAGGTAGATATTTTGAAATTTTACTATAGGTATAAAATTAATTTAAGATAGGTATTGGAGTGTGTGAAGTTAGCCCCCCTTTTTTTGAATTTGTTATTTTTGAAAGTTGTTCCAGATTGTTCCCGATTTGTTCCGCATTGTTCCAAATTTTTTTTGAAAAATATTCAAAAATGGGGGTTTTAGACCCAAAAAACCGTTTTTGACCTAGCCCCCCTTTTTTCGAAAATCAAAATTTTGAAAAATGTTCTAGATTGTTCTAGTTGTTCTGAACATTGTTCCAAGTTTTTGGACCTCTATGTTCAAAATTTCAAAAGTTATGGCCAAAATTCGAAAAAATTGTAGCCCCCCTTTTTTTGAAATTCTTACTTTTTAATTTTTTTTGGATAAAGAAAAGTGTTCTAAACATTGTTCCAAAAAATTAAAGCTGTAGAGCGTATATCTAAAAAGATATGGCCTTTCAAACTTTTTTTCAAAAATTCAAATTACGGCTCCCCAATATTTTTTATTTTTTTTTTTTATTTTAAATATTTCATATTTAATAATATATACATGTGTTGAGAAATTATGGTGCTCTTTCAGAAAATAAATCAGCCTGAAACCGGACTTTAAAAAATAATCTTCGAGTTTTTGAATTTTGTAAAATTTTTATTGGTCCCCTTTTTACAAAATTCAAAAATCCAAAAGTTGTTCCAAGTAAAACTCTGTTTTTTCTACCAAATACCAAAATATCATGCAAATCTATGCATAATTAATGACATAATCTAACTAAAACGATTTTATCACTTTTTTCATTCCCCACGGACCCCCCCTTAAAATATCAATTTTTTTTAAATTCAAAATTATTATTCGAGCTATTATTTAAAAGGGTTTAAAATCCTGGTTCCATGAAATGTATTTTAAATATTCAAATTTTCAAAAAACACCCCCACACCCCCCCTTTTAGAAAATAAAATTAAAAAAAATCCTTTAAATAGGCATCTACCTTCATCTTCTTGCTCCAAAAATTTTATTCTAAAATGTGTGTAAGCAAATAATTTAGAGCATAAAAACACTATTTACGATATTAAATGATAATCCTCATTATGCAGCCCCATTTTCGAAATCAATGGATAGAAAATAATCAACATTTTATATAGGTTTATATTCAATGCGCCCTTAAAAAAAAACAAAAAAAAAATAATAAAGAGAAATTGTTACCCCACCCCCCTCACCCACTCTTAAAAAAATTTAAAAATAAAAATGGGTTCTAAATTTGTTCACCCCCATGTCAATGCTAGCAAGTTTTAAACACAAACAAAACAAACAAAAGCTCTTAAACCCAAAATAAGACTCTTACGATATTAAAAGGAAATTGAAATTCATATTTTAGGTCTACATTATCGAATAAAAAGGTTTTAAAAATTAAACCAGGATACAAAGAGAATCTTCTTGAATAACCACATCTTAAACTTAAAAAAAAAAAAAAATAAAAAACTTTTTCGAAAGGTCTTGAAACCCAAACCCCCCAAAAAAATCTTTTTTTCCAAAATCAAAAATGAAGCTATAGTCCATAAGCAGATAATAAAATATCAAACCTAATAATAAGAATATAAACGAAAGTAAAAAATTTAAATCCTTTAAATTGATTAAAGCTTCCCCGGCCCCCCTTTTTCAAAATCGAAATTCTAAAGCTTGTTCCAAGTGCAGATTGGCCTAAATCAAATTGTTCCAAGGATTCATTCAAAAATATTGAAAATTGTAGATTTTAAGCCGAAAAAACACTTTAAATGAAAAAATACTAATTATCCTTGCTCTGGCCCCCCTTTTAGGAAATCCAAAATTCAAAAACTTGTTCCAGGTTGTTCTAGGGCTCTTCTAAATTGTTCCGAGCTTTCGTGTCTTAAAATTGATTTTTAGTATTAAAACTTTCAAAAAAATGCTCCCCCGGCCCCCCTTTTCCAAAATCGAAATTCTAAAACTTGTTCCAAGTGCAGAATGGCCTAAATCAAATTGTTCCAAGGATTCATTCAAAAATATTGAAAATTGTAGATTTTAAGCCGAAAAAACACTTTAAATGAAAAAATATTAATTATCCTTGCTCTGGCCCCCCTTTTAGGAAATCCAAAATTCAAAAACTTGTTCCAGGTTGTTCTAGGGCTCTTCTAAATTGTTCCGAGCTTTCGTGTCTTAAAATTGATTTTTAGTATTAAAACTTTCAAAAAAATGCTCCCCCGGCCCCCCTTTTCCAAAATCGAAAATCTAAAACTTGTTCCAAGTGCAGAATGGCCTAAATCAAATTGTTCCAAGGATTCATTCAAAAATATTGAAAATTGTAGATTTTAAGCCGAAAAAACACTTTAAATGAAAAAATATTAATTATCCTTGCTCTGGCCCCCCTTTTAGGAAATCCAAAATTCAAAAACTTGTTCCAGGTTGTTCTAGGGCTCTTCTAAATTGTTCCGAGCTTTCGTGTCTTAAAATTGATTTTTAGTATTAAAACTTTCAAAAAAATGCTCCCCCGGCCCCCCTTTTCCAAAATCGAAATTCTAAAACTTGTTCCAAGTGCAGAATGGCCTAAATCAAATTGTTCCAAGGATTCATTCAAAAATATTGAAAATTGTAGATTTTAAGCCGAAAAAACACTTTAAATGAAAAAATATTAATTATCCTTGCTCTGGCCCCCCTTTTAGGAAATCCAAAATTCAAAAACTTGTTCCAGGTTGTTCTAGGGCTCTTCTAAATTGTTCCGAGCTTTCGTGTCTTAAAATTGATTTTTAGTATTAAAACTTTCAAAAAAATGCTCCCCCGGCCCCCCTTTTCCAAAATCGAAAATCTAAAACTTGTTCCAAGTGCAGAATGGCCTAAATCAAATTGTTCCAAGGATTCATTCAAAAATATTGAAAATTGTAGATTTTAAGCCGAAAAAACACTTTAAATGAAAAAATATTAATTATCCTTGCTCTGGCCCCCCTTTTAGGAAATCCAAAATTCAAAAACTTGTTCCAGGTTGTTCTAGGGCTCTTCTAAATTGTTCCGAGCTTTCGTGTCTTAAAATTGATTTTTAGTATTAAAACTTTCAAAAAAATGCTCCTCCGGCCCCCCTTTTCCAAAATCGAAAATCTAAAACTTGTTCCAAGTGCAGAATGGCCTAAATCAAATTGTTCCAAGGATTCATTCAAAAATATTGAAAATTGTAGATTTTAAGCCGAAAAAACACTTTAAATGAAAAAATACTAATTATCCTTGCTCTGGCCCCCCTTTTAAGAAATCCAAAATTCAAAAACTTGTTCCAGGTTGTTCTAGGGCTCTTCTAAATTGTTCCGAGCTTTCGTGTCTTAAAATTGATTTTTAGTATTAAAACTTTCAAAAAAATGCTCCCCCGGCCCCCCTTTTCCAAAATCGAAAATCCAAAACTTGTTCCTAGTGCAGAATGGCCTAAATCAAATTGTTCCAAGGATTCATTCAAAAATATTGAAAATTGTAGATTTTAAGCCGAAAAAACACTTTAAATGAAAAAATATTAATTATCCTTGCTCTGGCCCCCCTTTTAGGAAATCCAAAATTCAAAAACTTGTTCCAGGTTGTTCTAGGGCTCTTCTAAATTGTTCCGAGCTTTCGTGTCTTAAAATTGATTTTTAGTATTAAAACTTTCAAAAAAATGCTCCCCCGGCCCCCCTTTTCCAAAATCGAAAATCTAAAACTTGTTCCAAGTGCAGAATGGCCTAAATCAAATTGTTCCAAGGATTCATTCAAAAATATTGAAAATTGTAGATTTTAAGCCGAAAAAACACTTTAAATGAAAAAATACTAATTATCTTTGCTCTGGCCCCCCTTTTTTATATATATATTTCTATTTTGTTAAGGATAAAATTGGCATACATGGTTTTGAGCACTAAACTATTTTACTAGTCGTTTATACAATATTTAAAGAACGATTTAGATGCTTTTTTTATATTTTTCTATTTTTTATATATTTTTTCTATTATGACTTGCAAATTTAAAAAAATCTTAAGTTCCAACTAACGTGAATATAAGAGCAAGTATGTGCGATCCAGTCGTGCATTTTATTTCAACAACAATGGAACAAACGATGGTCGATTGTGAAAGAGAAAGAGAACAGCCGTTTTAACTTTACATAAATGGAACCTTATAAACAGAACAGAATTCGATTTTAAAAATAATAAAAACATGGAAAGATGGTAGAAACACTAATTAAATGATTTTGAATGCGGCAAAATTAAAAGATTTTTTATTTTGGGCTTTCAGAGGAAGAGTCTGTCGTATTGTTTTTTTTGCCAATGATATATTAAATTAATTTTAAGAACCGAAAGCTCGGAACAATTTAGAAGAGCCCTATAACAACCTGGAACAAGTTTTTGAATTTTGGATTTCCTAAAAGGGGGGCCAGAGCAAGGATAATTAGTATTTTTTCATTTAAAGTGTTTTTTCGGCTTAAAATCTACAATTTTCAATATTTTTGAATGAATCCTTGGAACAATTTGATTTAGGCAATTCTGCACTTGGAACAAGTTTTAGATTTTCGATTTTGGAAAAGGGGGGCCGGGGAGCATTTTTTTGAAAGTTTTAATACTAAAAATCAATTTTAAGACACGAAAGCTCGGAACAATTTAGAAGAGCCCTAGAGCAACCTGGAACAATTTTTTGAATTTTGGATTTCCTAAAAGGGGGGCCAGAGCAAGGATAATTAGTATTTTTTCATTTAAAGTGTTTTTTCGGCTTAAAATCTACAATTTTCAATATTTTTGAATGAATCCTTGGAACAATTTGATTTAGGCCATTCTGCACTTGGAACAAGTTTTAGATTTTCGATTTTGGAAAAGGGGGGCCGGGGGAGCATTTTTTTGAAAGTTTTAATACTAAAAATCAATTTTAAGACACGAAAGCTCGGAACAATTTAGAAGAGCCCTAGAACAACCTGGAACAAGTTTTTGAATTTTGGATTTCTTAAAAGGGGGGCCAGAGCAAGGATAATTAGTATTTTTTCATTTAAAGTGTTTTTTCGGCTTAAAATCTACAATTTTCAATATTTTTGAATGAATCCTTGGAACAATTTGATTTAGGCCATTCTGCACTAGGAACAAGTATTGGATTTTCGATTTTGGAAAAGGGGGGCCGGGGGAGCATTTTTTTGAAAGTTTTAATACTAAAAATCAATTTTAAGACACGAAAGCTCGGAACAATTTAGAAGAGCCCTAGAACAACCTGGAACAAGTTTTTGAATTTTGGATTTCTTAAAAGGGGGGCCAGAGCAAGGATAATTAGTATTTTTTCATTTAAAGTGTTTTTTCGGCTTAAAATCTACAATTTTCAATATTTTTGAATGAATCCTTGGAACAATTTGATTTAGGCCATTCTGCACTTGGAACAAGTTTTAGATTTTCGATTTTGGAAAAGGGGGGCCGGAGGAGCATTTTTTTGAAAGTTTTAATACTAAAAATCAATTTTAAGACACGAAAGCTCGGAACAATTTAGAAGAGCCCTAGAACAACCTGGAACAAGTTTTTGAATTTTGGATTTCCTAAAAGGGGGGCCAGAGCAAGGATAATTAATATTTTTTCATTTAAAGTGTTTTTTCGGCTTAAAATCTACAATTTTCAATATTTTTGAATGAATCCTTGGAACAATTTGATTTAGGCCATTCTGCACTAGGAACAAGTTTTGGATTTTCGATTTTGGAAAAGGGGGGCCGGGGGAGCATTTTTTTGAAAGTTTTAATACTAAAAATCAATTTTAAGACACGAAAGCTCGGAACAATTTAGAAGAGCCCTAGAACAACCTGGAACAAGTTTTTGAATTTTGGATTTCTTAAAAGGGGGGCCAGAGCAAGGATAATTAGTATTTTTTCATTTAAAGTGTTTTTTCGGCTTAAAATCTACAATTTTCAATATTTTTGAATGAATCCTTGGAACAATTTGATTTAGGCCATTCTGCACTTGGAACAAGTTTTAGATTTTCGATTTTGGAAAAGGGGGGCCGGAGGAGCATTTTTTTGAAAGTTTTAATACTAAAAATCAATTTTAAGACACGAAAGCTCGGAACAATTTAGAAGAGCCCTAGAACAACCTGGAACAAGTTTTTGAATTTTGGATTTCCTAAAAGGGGGGCCAGAGCAAGGATAATTAATATTTTTTCATTTAAAGTGTTTTTTCGGCTTAAAATCTACAATTTTCAATATTTTTGAATGAATCCTTGGAACAATTTGATTTAGGCCATTCTGCACTAGGAACAAGTTTTGGATTTTCGATTTTGGAAAAGGGGGGCCGGGGGAGCATTTTTTTGAAAGTTTTAATACTAAAAATCAATTTTAAGACACGAAAGCTCGGAACAATTTAGAAGAGCCCTAGAACAACCTGGAACAAGTTTTTGAATTTTGGATTTCTTAAAAGGGGGGCCAGAGCAAGGATAATTAGTATTTTTTCATTTAAAGTGTTTTTTCGGCTTAAAATCTACAATTTTCAATATTTTTGAATGAATCCTTGGAACAATTTGATTTAGGCCATTCTGCACTTGGAACAAGTTTTAGATTTTCGATTTTGGAAAAGAAGGGCCGGAGGAGCATTTTTTTGAAAGTTTTAATACTAAAAATCAATTTTAAGACACGAAAGCTCGGAACAATTTAGAAGAGCCCTAAAACAACCTGGAACAAGTTTTTGAATTTTGGATTTCCTAAAAGGGGGGCTAGAGCAAGGATAATTAATATGTTTTCATTTTTTTTTTTTTTTTTTTTTTTTTTTTTTTTTTTTAACACTTCAGATTCTTAGTTGTAGTGAGCTTAGAGCAAGCTGCCACCTACAATCAGAGGCTCATCATAAGTGCATGTGTTAGTGGTTAGTAAAAAAAGGCAATCTAACACATGCATAATAATATACTAATAAATACACAAAATTAAACAAAAAAAATCTATATACATACATAATTAAACAATACACAAGATATTTAAGTCATAGTTACAAGAAGTTAAAACAATCACGACCGTGGAGCACTGGTTCGAAACACTTTCTTTAATCCCATCTTACTTATGTTAAAATCAACAGAGGAGCCGTTTAAATTAAAAATCTTGCACATGCGGTTAAGAGGCTCATTTATACCGTAGTTAGTTTAATGGAAATTAACGTGTAAAAGTTCAAATCTTCGCAGATGGTGCGATCCTCCGCGGTAATTTATGCCAATACAGGCTAACAAATCAGGAGCATCAATTTGACCATTTATAAGTTGGTGAAGAAATATTAGATCATTATTAACCCGCCTTTGATATAAGGTTTGAACCTGCAGTAGCTGGATCCTGTGTTCATATGATGGAAGGTTGAATGGATCAGCCCAAGGAAGACCTTTCAGAGCAAAGCGTATGAATTTATGTTGTATTGATTCAATACGAGTTTTATGAATTTCATAAAAGGGAGACCATACTTGAGAAGCGTATTCTAGATGAGGTCGTACATAATAATTGTACAAAGAAAGAGTAACGTACGGATCGTCAAATTCCTTCGCCCAACGTTTTATAAACCCAAGCATAGAGCTTGCTTTATTAACAATGAAGTTAATGTGTTCAGTGAATTCTAAATTGGAACTAAAGTTAACACCTAAGTCCTTGAAACTAAAGACTCGACAGAGTTTGTGTTGTGAAATAGAATAATTAAAAGCATTTGCAAGTCGCCTTCTTGAGAAAGTAATTGTTTGACATTTGGCAGGGTTAAGAGAAAGACCGTTTTTATCACACCAAGTAGCGAAACTGTCAACATCGGCTTGTAAAAGAAAGTGGTCTTGGTTAGCCTTTATCGTCTTAAAAATTTTCATATCATCAGCAAATATAAGAATATCACTTGAACGTATACAAGAAACAACATCATTTATAGCAAGAATAAATAGATATGGGCCTAGATCAACCATACTCAACCTTTTTTTCATAAGGGCCACAAAGATGTTTTAGCTATTTTGCCTCGGGCCGCAACATGAATTTTTTTTTGCACTTAGGTGTTCAGTAATAAATATTGAATGGTTTATTCATTGTAATATAAAAATTAATTTTATTTCTGAAATTAAGAACTCATTTTCAAGATCTGGATTGTTCCTGCATGCTAAACTAATTCGTTAATAATATCATTTTTGTAGGATTGAAAACGCTGATTCCCAAACGTTTCAAGATCCAAGATTCTGGAATCTGGATCTTAGAGCTCCGGAGGATTCTTCCGGATTACCAAACGAAAACGCTATGACAAAGCAAAACTTTTGTTAGCGTGTAAAAGAAACTGATTTTGCAGCTGATTAAACTCAAATCGCAAGTAAGTTTGAAAAAATCAGTAAGTCGACGCTAGATTGAAACATTTTTCAATTCAGCGTCGACTTTCTGATTTTTTTCTGTAAGGAACATTATCTATTTCCTGAAGTATGTTGTGGTCACTCATTTCACAGTCTTATTGTTTTTTTTTTTTTACTTTGTGTCTTCACTATTGAGAGCAAAACCGGTCAAACTTCTCAAAATTACTTCCGATTTGAGTTTATTCAGCTGCAAAATCAGTTTCTTTCACACGTTAGCAAAATGTTTGCTTTGTCATAGCGTTTTCGTTTGGTAATCCGGAGTAAACCTCCGGAGCTCTCAGATCCAGATTCCAGAGTGCCAAACGAACAAGTTGCAACCCTTTTCTTGGTTCTGAAGTTTAGGTTTGGTTGTATTTGTGCACTGGATTGTTGCATTTGGGTGATCAAACGTTCACACACCAGAATATTGATATTCCTCAATAACAGCAACGAATGTCTCCACCTTGAAATTTTATTTTGAGTAAACTCCTTACCTAAGGGGCCAGTTATAGCGATCAGGAAAATCTATCAGGAAAAGTTGAAACAGTTTAAAATTGAATACTTTTCCTGATGGCCGTTTATAGCGAACAGGAAAAATATGTCAGTTGACAAGCTGAACACATGTGAATATACATATGCACACATACAACCTACCGCAATATTTTCCTGATTGAAAAGCATACGAAAAATTTTTTCGTCCACAATTCTGTCAGTGGAACAGGAAAAAATTGGAACTCAAATCATTGGAACGATTTGTTTCATTTTGTTTGAAATGTCAGTCAGCTGGCACGAAAAATGAATTTACATCAGGAAAATAGAGAAATTCATTTTAAACAAAAAATAATTAATGAATTGAAAATGTTTTTAGCAAAAAAAATTCTTAGAGTTAATTGTCATCGATTAGTGTGGCATTTGTGTTTTAAATCGAATGAAAGCATCGTAAATAATCCATTCGAAAAATTTTCCTGTTTCGTTTTCTTGATCGCTATAACTGGCCCCTAAGCAAAAAATCTACAGCAAGGTATGAAGATGACGATAAAAGAGAATTGGAGAGGATGAAATATTTGGCCTATCCATTTTGTTCATAATTGTTTCCTTTTAACTTCAAATCTTAGTACAATGAAAATGCACAATAGTAATTCCAAAATTAATGGCCTTTTCGATTGGCAATCCGGAACAGCGATTCGATACGTGTGAACGCTTCTCATTTCGATTCTGAAATCAAATTCAGAACAATTTTCTGTTCTTTTCAGAACAAATAACATTTGACAGTTTGACTTTTTAATTGTGCGCATGTATGCGTGCTTCTGGTTTTTATTTGTTCTCAAATCCAGAATCGTTGATCTCTTCTTTTCAGAAGAATAACTGTCATCTCGTGCCAAATGAGCTTTTTCAGAAGCATTTGAAAGGCTTCCGGACTTTACGGGAGGACCAAGCGAAAACGCTTTCAGTCATTCCTGAAAACGAAAAGACAAAGTGACATTGGATGTCGAAGGAGCTTTTTTCACTTGATTTTCAAATTTGATGTTTTTCACTGACAACAATCTTTGTTTGGAAATGTTTCCTATGTTGGGCTTTATTTCCCATTTTATTTATTATTCCGGGCATTGTTTCATTTTATAGAAGAAAGTAACGAAATCAGCAAGTATCTTCCAAAATATTCAGTCTTTTTTTGGGTGTTGATTCCAAATTGATTTAGGGGCTTTTTCCAAACAGCTGTAAATTTTGATTTATGGTAGGTATTCAGTTTTTCTATGAAATCGCAATAATTATGTAAGTATGCCAAGTGGGCCACTTAAAAAGCTAGACGGGCCACTTGCGGCCCGCGGGCCGCAGGTTGAGTATAGCTGGCCTAGATGACTTCCCTGGGGCACACCGGAGTGAGCCTTGAATGAGTTTGAAAGGCAGTTTCTAAATTTTACCTGGTGGGATTTATTTTCAAGGTATGATTTTATCCAGGTGATAAAAAATGTTGGAAATCCTAAAGATTTTAGCTTGAAGATAATAATGTTGTGACTAAGTTGGTCGAACGCCTTAGAGAAATCAGTATATATACAATCCATTTCATTTCCATTTTCTAACGCGTTAGAACATTTATGTAAGAATGTAAGGAGGTTTGTTACTGTTGATTTTCTTCTCACAAACCCATGCTGTTGTTCACAAATTTAATTCTTGGTATGGAATGCTAAAGTCTCACACACAACTTGTTCAAAGAGCTTTGGAATACATGACAGTTTGGATATAGGCCTATAATTCGAAATATCAGTTTTATCACCTTTTTTAAAAACTGGAGTTAGAAATGAAGTTTTCCATAAACAAGGAAATTTCCCTGATTTAATCGAAAACTCAAACAAAAATTGAAGAGGTTCAACCAGTATATGTCTACACTTTTTCAATTATATTGGGGGGATTCCATCTGGACCAGATGAGAAATCATCATTTAACGATGAGAGAAATTCTAAAACAGTTCTCTGTTGCACAGCGAAATTATTACAATTCGTTTGGGCATAGGAGTGTAAATTTCTGAAATAATCTTCATCAATATCAATAGGGTTGTCCACAAAAGAGTTACGAAAATTATTCGCAAAGGCGTTGCAAATATCAATAGTTTCTTTTAACACACAATTTTCATATATGAAATTTGCGGGGTAGCCATCTGAGTTTTTTTTCGAGTTTACAAACTTCCAAAATGCTTTCGGGTCTTCTTTAAGGGATCTTCCCATTTCGTATACATGATTAGTGTATAGAGACTTTGAAAGAGATTTAAATTCTTCGAAAAGGGCAATGTAAGAGTTATGGTCAACTGAAGAAAGAGTTTTTAAATATACTTTCCATGCTCTATTTCTTCTATTTCGGAGTGACCTTAACTCTTTCGTATACCATGAGTGGCAAAAGTTCGTATTTTGTAATATTTTTATAGGGATAGTATTATTTATGCAATTATTAAGTATAGTATTAAAGTTAATAACTGCTTCGTCAATATTACTAGATACTGATATACTATCAATACCAGATCTAGCTAATTCTTCTGAGAGCAACTGAAAGTTAGCCTTTCTGAAATCAAAAGTATATGAGCGATCATAAGCGTTGCTATTTTCTATAATATGACTGCTCAAGTCAAGAACTATATCCAAAGGAGGATGATAACTATCTATATTAGTCATTCCAGAACTTGATTCAAGAACAAGAGTACTAATAGCGTCAGAAGAAAATACTAAATCGAGAATTCGATTTTTTGAATTTTTAATACATTTAAAGTGTTTTTTCGGCTTAAAATCTACAATTTTCAATATTTTTGAATGAATCCTTGGAACAATTTGATTTAGGCCATTCTGCACTTGGAACAAGTTTTAGATTTTCGATTTTGGAAAAGGGGGGCCGGGGGAGCATTTTTTTGAAAGTTTTAATACTAAAAATCAATTTTAAGACACGAAAGCTCGGAACAATTTAGAAGAGCCCTAGAACAACCTGGAACAAGTTTTTGAATTTTGGATTTCTTAAAAGGGGGGCCAGAGCAAGGATAATTAGTATTTTTTCATTTAAAGTGTTTTTTCGGCTTAAAATCTACAATTTTCAATATTTTTGAATGAATCCTTGGAACAATTTGATTTAGGCCATTCTGCACTTGGAACAAGTTTTAGATTTTCGATTTTGGAAAAGGGGGGCCGGGGGAGCATTTTTTTGAAAGTTTTAATACTAAAAATCAATTTTAAGACACGAAAGCTCGGAACAATTTAGAAGAGCCCTAGAACAACCTGGAACAAGTTTTTGAATTTTGGATTTCTTAAAAGGGGGGCCAGAGCAAGGATAATTAGTATTTTTTCATTTAAAGTGTTTTTTCGGCTTAAAATCTACAATTTTCAATATTTTTGAATGAATCCTTGGAACAATTTGATTTAGGCCATTCTGCACTTGGAACAAGTTTTAGATTTTCGATTTTGGAAAAGGGGTGCCGGGGGAGCATTTTTTTGAAAGTTTTAATACTAAAAATCAATTTTAAGACACGAAAACTCGGAACAATTAAGAAGAGCCCTAGAACAACCTGGAACAAGTTTTTGAATTTTAGATTTCTTAAAAGGGGGGCCAGAGCAAGGATAATTAGTATTTTTTCATTTAAAGTGTTTTTTCGGCTTAAAATCTACAATTTTCAATATTTTTGAATAAATCCTTGCAACAATTTGATTTAGGCCATTCTGCACTTGGAACAAGTTTTAGATTTTCGATTTTGGAAAAGGGGGGCCGGGGGAGCATTTTTTTGAAAGTTTTAATACTAAAAATCAATTTTAAGACACGAAAGCTCGGAACAATTTAGAAGAGCCCTAGAACAACCTGGAACAAGTTTTTGAATTTTGGATTTCCTAAAAGGGGGGCCAGAGCAAGGATAATTAGTATTTTTTCATTTAAAGTGTTTTTTCGGCTTAAAATCTACAATTTTCAATATTTTTGAATGAATCCTTGGAACAATTTGATTTAGGCCATTCTGCACTTGGAACAAGCTTTAGATTTTCGATTTTGGAAAAGGGGGGCCGGGGGAGCATTTTTTTGAAAGTTTTAATACTAAAAATCAATTTTAAGAAACGAAAGCTCGGAACAATTTAGAAGAGCTCTAGAACAACCTGGAACAAGTTTTTGAATTTTGGATTTCTTAAAAGGGGGGCCAGAGCAAGGATAATTAGTATTTTTTCATTTAAAGTGTTTTTTCGGCTTAAAATCTACAATTTTCAATATTTTTGAATGAATCCTTGGAACAATTTGATTTAGGCCAATCTGCACTTGGAACAAGCTTTAGATTTTCGATTTTGAAAAAGGGGGGCCGGGGAAGTTTTAATCAATTTAAAGGATTTAAATTTTTTACTTTCGTTTATATTCTTATTATTAGGTTTGATATTTTATTATCTGCTTATGGACTATAGCTTCATTTTTGATTTTGGAAAAAAAGATTTTTTTGGGGGGTTTGGGTTTCAAGACCTTTCGAAAAAGTTTTTTATTTTTTTTTTTTAAGTTTAAGATGTGGTTATTCAAGAAGATTCTCTTTGTATCCTGGTTTAATTTTTAAAACCTTTTTATTCGATAATGTAGACCTAAAATATGAATTTCAATTTCCTTTTAATATCGTAAGAGTTTTATTTTGGGTTTAAGAGCTTTTGTTTGTTTTGTTTGTGTTTAAAACTTGCTAGCATTGACATGGGGGTGAACAAATTTAGAACCCATTTTTATTTTTCAATTTTTTTAAGAGTGGGTGAGGGGGGTGGGGTAACAATTTCTCTTTATTATTTTTTTTTTGTTTTTTTTTTAAGGGCGCATTGAATATAAACCTATATAAAATGTTGATTATTTTCTATCCATTGATTTCGAAAATCGGGCTGCATAATGAGGATTATCATTTAATATCGTAAATAGTGTTTTTATGCTCTAAATTCTTTGCTTACACACATTTTAGAATAAAATTTTTGGAGCAAGAAGATGAAGGTAGATGCCTATTTAAAGGATTTTTTTTAATTTTATTTTCTAAAAGGGGGGGGGGTGTGGGGGTGTTTTTTGAAAATTTGAATATTTAAAATACATTTCATGGAACCAGGATTTTAAACCCTTTTAAATAATAGCTCGAATAATAATTTTGAATTTAAAAAAAATTTATATTTTAAGGGGGGGTCCGTGGGGAATGAAAAAAGTGATAAAATCGTTTTAGTTAGATTATGTCATTAATTATGCATAGATTTGCATGAAATTTTGGTATTTGGTAGAAAAAACAGAGTTTTACTTGGAACAACTTTTGGATTTTTGAATTTTGTAAAAAGGGGACCAATAAAAATTTTACAATATTCAAAAACTCGAAGATTATTTTTTAAAGTCCGGTTTCAGGCTGATTTATTTTCTGAAAGAGCACCATTATTTCTCAACACATGTATATATTATTAAATATGTAATATTTAAAATAAAAAAAAATAAAAAATATTGGGGAGCCGTAATTTGAATTTTTGAAAAAAAGTTTGAAAGGCCATATCTTTTTAGATATACGCTCTACAGCTTTAATTTTTTGGAACAATGTTTAGAACACTTTTCTTTATCCAAAAAAAAATTAAAAATTAAGAATTTCAAAAAAAGGGGGGCTACAATTTTTTCGAATTTTGGCCATAACTTTTGAAATTTTGAACATAGAGGTCCAAAAACTTGGAACAATGTTCAGAACAACTAGAACAATCTAGAACATTTGTCAAAATTTTGATTTTGGTTTTTTGGGTCTAAAACCCCCATTTTTGAATATTTTTCAAAAAAAATTTGGAACAGTGCGGAACAAATCGGGAACAATCTGGAACAACTTTCAAAAATAACAAATTTAAAAAAAGGGGGGCTAACTTCACACACTCTAGGTATTGTATGAAATTAAATTTTCCTTTATTTTTTTTTTCTCTAGAGTAACTGAATATTAGGTTAGGTTAGGTTAAATGTGGTGGTGGTACGAGAAGGTCGCATCACCTCACACGGATCTCAATGGATCCATTGTGCTCCCCTGGGTGTAGGCAAGGTAGGTATAAGGAGGGGGAAGGAAATTGATTATTGGAAGCTTAGGTATGGGGGGCCTCCTTGAACCATCCTGAGTTCTGAGTGAATTTAAGGATGTTTCTTAGTGGCAAACACGAGACGTCGCCCAATTCGTCGAAAAAGTATTCTCCGAGGGCTGCCTTTCTAGTTCTGGCTAGGCTGGGGAATTCACAGAGGAAGTGAACTGAGGCCTCCTCCGCCTCTTCATCCTGACACCCTCTACATAAGTCAGATGAGCCGATGCCCATTCTACTTAAGTGGGTTCCCATTGTGTTGTGACCCGTTAGGATTCCAACCAATAGGGAGAGTTGAGGCCTGCTTAGGTTGAGTAAATACTCAGTTTTTTTCTTTGAAATATCCGGCCATAAGTTCCTCGAAATACGACAGGTATCAATTGTTGACCATCTATCGCTGGCAACTTTAAGAAAACTCTGGCAGATTCTTCTTTTTTCTTGCTCTAGTGGCATAAGAACCGAGCAGTCGGTTTGGCTCGGACCAAGAGATGATCCGTTTTTGGCCAGTTCATCTGCCATTTCGTTCCCGTATATGTCACGATGTCCTGGGACCCATCGAAGGGTAACTGTATTTGATGCGCTCAGTGATTTCAACTCATCACGACAGCGATAAACCAGTTTTGACTTTGTAACAAATGAGGTAATGGCTTTGATTGCCGCCTGGCTCTCAATAAAAATGTCAATATTTTTGTTAACTAACTTACATGTGTAAAGGCTCTTTGCAGCCTCACAAACTGCTAACACTTCTGCTTGAAAGACACTGCAGAAGTCTGGAAGCTTTATTGATCTGTCCAGGGGTGGGTACACCGAATAAATGCCTGACCCTACCCCTTCGTTAGTTTTTGAGCCGTCCGTGAAGACCGAAACATGATTATCGTTTATGACCCGGTTTTCCGTCCAGAGTGTTCTTGTGGGAATATCTGTTAGGGCTACCGGATTAAAATCAATGTGCGGTAATGTGTAGTCTGTCTGAATGTTTATGTCGGTAAATCTCATAATAGTTCTATGACCGTAAAGGCCCTTTTTCCAATTATTGCATTGTTGAAGTCGCAGAGCACTTTTGGCCGCCATCTCTTTCGTAAAAAGATCGAGTGGGGCTAGTGAGAGGAATGTTTCTAGGGCTGCAGTTGGTGTAGTTCTTATGGCACTGGTAGTACCTACACATGCTAGTCTTTGAATTTTAGTCATGGTTCTAAGATTGGTTGCCTTATCCAAGGCTAGCCACCAAACCAAACATGCGTAAGTTAGGATTGGCCTTATTATGGCTGTGTACATCCAATGAATGGTTTTAGGGCTTGGACCCCATCTTTTACCGAAGATTCTACTGCAAGTATAGAATGCTATTGATGCTTTCTTTTCTCTTTCCTTTATGTTTTCTTTCCAGTTGAGTTTACGATCAATAATCAGACCAAGATATTTTGCCGTACCAGTTATATGGAGCGGTGTCCCATTTATGGTAGGGGGGTTTATATTTGGAATGTTGCGTTTTCTTGTAAACAGAACTAGTTCCGTCTTGAGTGGGTTGACATTAAGTCCACAGCTTTTGGCCTAGTGATTGAGCTTGTTAAGGGATGTTTGTAGGAGGTCGCACAGTATGGGGACAAATTTCCCTGAGGCCATAATTACAATGTCATCAGCGTATGCCACGACTTTTACCCCGCTGAGACTGAGATTAACCAGGATCTGATTAACGACCAGAAGCCAGAGCAAGGGAGATAAGACCCCTCCCTGTGGAGTACCCCTACACGTCCTTACTTTAAGCTTACTATGACCCATTTGTGCATTTACAAGCCTCGACTGAAGCATGGAGTCAATCCAATTTGAGAGCCTTGGATTGATACCTATCGAGTCTAGGGCTTGTCGAATTGCAATGTTTTCAACATTATTGAAGGCCCCTTCTATGTCAAGGAATGCTCCCAAAGTAAATTCCTTGAATTCTATTGATTTCGCAATTGTGCTTACCACCTCATGAAGTGCTGTCTCAACAGATTTGCCCTTCATGTAAGCATGTTGGGCCTGCGAGAGAACATTTTCATTAAGCTTTAAGCGTATGTGAGTTTCTATAAGTCTTTCTAAGGTCTTAAGAAGAAAAGAGGATAGGCTTATTGGCCTGAAATCTTTTGGTTCAGTGTGGGTGGGCTTGCCAGCTTTGGGAATGAATATGACATTGACTTCTCTCCAACTACAGGGAATATAGGTGATGTTTAGACAACCCCTAAATATTTCCACCAGAATTGGAACTACTTTGTCTTTAGAGCTTTGGAGCATAACTGGAAGAATTCCATCAGGCCCTGCAGACTTGTATGCTGAGAAGGAGTCAATGGCCCATGCCACCTTCTTACGATCTACTATTTGATTACCAATGTTATTAGAGATTTCACAAATGGTAGGGCCTCTGTCCACAGGAGGAGTGGCGACGACACATCCTGGGAAGTGAGTGCTCATAAGTGATTCTAAAGTCTCAGAGCAGGAGTCTGTCCAGGTATTATCCGGTCTTTTAAGAAAGCTCGGAGCAGCATGAACTTTAGACATGACTTTCCTAAGCCTAGCAGCATCATTTGTAGACTCTATGTCTGTACAGAATTTTTGCCAGGCTGCTCTTTTTGCATAAGTTGTTCGGTTTTTGTATTCTCTTTTACTGATCTTGAACAAGTCCCAATCAGTAGGTTCGTTACTATATTTAGCTCTATTAAAAAGCCTCCTTGAATTTTTTCCGGAGGATGGATAGTTCCTTGGACCACCATACGGGGTTGAGCTTTCTCTTTCCTTTGGTTATGGGGCAAGAACTTTCGTAAGCAATGTGAATTGCTGACGTTAGTTCACTGACATTTTTTTCAATATCTGAGCTGCTTAGCATAGGTCGATTTTCATAGGGGCCCAAAGATAAGGCCATTCTTGTATTGAAGGCTTCCCAGTTGGTTTTCCTGGGGTTTCTATAGGGCTTTGGATTATCAAAGTTGTGTTCTAATTGGAATGTTATCATTCTATGATCTGAGAATGTAACATTACTTGAGACTTTCCAGTTACTGATTGCAATGGAATCAGAGTTAGTGGAAAGTGTCACGTCGAGCACTTCTCTTCTACTTCTAGTAATGAATGTTGGTTCATTACCTCTATTTAAAATCAAAAAATTGTTCTTAATTATAAATTCAAAAAGTGACTCACCTCTTGCATTGGTATCAGAACTACCCCACTGTAGATGATGGGCATTTGCGTCGCAGTATGCTATCAGGTCCCAGCCGTTCCTACCTGTTGTTACAGCGAGGTCTTCAAAGGCATGTGATGGGGGTGGCGTCGGTTCGTCGCCTGGCATGTAAGCGGAGGCTAAGATCAGGGGCGGTGCCCCGTCCCTTTCGCACTTCACTGCTGTAATGTCTCTACTACAATGGGGAGATAAGAGAAAGAGATTTAGATTCTTTTTCGCTACTATGCAGGTGCGATAGTTACCTTCTAGAGGCCCTTTTTTGAAGTACAGGATATACTCTTTGGACCTAAGTCCGCATATTTGGCCACTGTTAATCCATGGCTCCTGTACCAGGGCAATGTCGACGTTTTCTTTCAATAGATAGGAGGTTAAGGTGGCAGAGGCCAACTTACTGTGCTGTAGATTTAGTTGTAGCACTTTCATCATTTTTTTCTTTATTTGGTAAGTTGACAACCGTTACCGGTCTCACCTTTACCTCATTGATGCCGATACAAAGCTTATACCCTCTAGATGGAAGCAGAGCCATCGTTTGATGGTTGAGCATGAGAATAGCTTCCTGGCCTGTTTTGGTAGGCTCTTCCATCTCCATGACCTGCCAATCGGCGTTCGGAAGGTCAGGATTGAGTCTTGTTAGGAAGTTCAATAGCCTTTCCTTCGTCATGCGCGGGCCCGGGATATTTATTCGGACTTTGGGTCTGGTGGGGAGGTCATTTTTGAATGCTACTTTTAGGGTTGTCCCTTCAAGCAAGTCTTTCATTTCTTCAATCTTCGTTCTAAGCCAGTTGTTGAAGCAGAAAAACTCATCATCGTTTACGTTTCATCATAAATATTTTTCTTTTAAATATTGTAAATAATTTGTAACTATTTTTGATTTCAATTCAAATTGTATAACTACAAAACTTCAATTTTTAAATTTAAATCTGGCGCTCAAATTATACCAATCGCCATTATTTTTATATTTTTGAATTCGCCTTAAAACTTTAACTGAAAAATATAACGTAATCTCTCTTTCGAAATTATATGAATTTTTGTATAAATACCTGTCGACGAAATAAAACATTCTTTTTTTGTATCACAACCCTTAGGGGAAATTCTGGTCTTTTACTCAAATAAATCTCGTCGTTTTTCGTTGTTTTCGCTAGCTTTGATGGTCTTTGTTCGAAAGCCATTCAAAGTCCTTTTCGCTAATTGTATACTTAAAGTAATCGAAATAAACCAGTAAGGTTTAACTTAAATAAATTCGCTTTTTCGCTACCGTTGATAATCGATCAACGCATCAACCAGGATCTACCTATCCTTTCGATAAAGGAATTAATAGAGATCTCCGGGTTGACGGTCAAAGGTTATTTGATCGTTCACCAGTTAAGAGTGTATTCATCACGGCACGTGAGAATCTTAAACCCTTTGAACGTCGACAAAGGCCCGAATTTTGGCAAAGTGTCGGTAGAGGAGAGCACTTCGTCGCTTACGCGATCAAGCAACTTTTCCTCCACCTGAGCCCACTTCTCATCACTAAGCTTTCTATCCGAGCTCCCTTCATTGATAACGGCCACCTGAAGGCTCTCTTTTATCAAATCAGCTAGCGTGCCTGCATTATTTGCGGTCTTAGGCTTCTTATTTGCTGTGATCGGAGGGGGAGTCGAGTCACTGTGCCTGTTTCTTTTCCTATGACTACTTGGATCAGCGTTATCGACCCTTGAGTGTTTCGGACCACTGAAAGTAAGTCTTCCAGAGATCGTTCGCACCTGTGGGTTGCTGCCTTTCATCGTCTGGGAAGAGGAGGCACCCTGGTCTTTAATTTCTTTGTTGTTGTCATCCGCTTTAGGTCCAAATGGGGGCTTGTTATTGGCCTCTAGTTTTGCTAGAAGCTTTTGGGCCCAGCTCAATCTTTTCCAGTCTCGCAGATTTAGCTTTTTTGGGTCGCATTGGCCATACCTTCGTACGGCTCCCTGGCATTCTCGATCCTTTTGTATTCCGGATCCTTTTTCCCTTCCTTGTTCTGCTTATTAGGATGCACCAGTTTCTCCTTGATCGGGTTTGGCCCATGCGGGCTTCGACCTTCGGAGGTGGTATGCAGCAAGGTGCTAGAACACCCTGCGCCATCCGCGCAGACTTCGGTTGGTACGCTGAATCCGGAACCTTTGGGAGTCGAGGTGACATTGGCACCCGACAATGTCAGGGTTTTGGCCAAAGATTCGCCTTGGGAGTGTTTGTTCCGCTGTCCCATAGCAGGGTTTTCAGCCACCGTGACATCTGCGTCCGAGCTGTCTGAGCTGGCGAATGATTGATAGTCATCTTCGAGGAGTGTATTCTCCTCGTCTGACGCCATCACTCCTTCGTCAGCCCCCACAGCCCCAACGTCAGAGTCAAGGAAGTCCATGAGATCCTTAGAAAGGACATCATCAACCTCATTGGCACCACTGCTAGGGTCAGGATTGCCGTCTTTGGCATTTTGTTGTTGTTGATGGATATTTTGTGTCACTGGCGACTTATCCTCTTTCGAGGCCAAGCCATCGCCGACAGCCGTGACTACTGCCGACTCTTGAGCGTATATCCCCACTCGAGTTTTATTTTCTTTATACTGACTTTTATCCATATTGTTCATTAGATTAACATCTCTGTTTTGTTGTTGGTTTGCTTGGTTGCATGACACTGCAGCTGGTTGCTGAAGGGTCAAACGTAAGCCCCCCCACCACGACAAGGTGAAACCTCGGGGGGGGGGGGGGGAAATATGAATATTACACGTAACTAAAGAAGGTACACATAATTGAAGGAATCACTGGGTGCTCAATCGAGAGTTTTAGTTTTCCTTCTTCTTTCTTTTTGGGGTCGTCTGGGAGCAGCACTAGCGAGGAGAAATTTTACTTATAAGGACTCCAGAGTAGGCGTTAATCCGAAAGGCAGAAAGGGAAGGGATCGTAATCCCGTTCATATAGTGGTAGATCACTAGGTGGATTGGTTTGATCTCGTGGCGATGGGCACTTTAGGCTCCAGATGGTGGGAGTTTTTTTTTTCGTTTTTTTCTGTGTTCAGAAGGTTTAGGAGCTCCAATAGCGTGGAGAAGTTCTAGACCAATCTTGATGTTCGTGGTCTGGTCGAACACGTGTTTCACTCGTGAAATGTTAGACGCTCGGTTATTTTTGATAGCCTTTTTTTTCGGGGTTTTTGGTTAGGTTTTTTTTTTCTTTTTCACGTGTTTTATGATACGCTGTTTTAGGCTTATATGACCGAGCTAGCGAGGAGAAATGTAAATTTCGCTTACAACTTTTGGGTCGACGATGCGGCGGAAGATTTACTTTGGTTGACTTTTTTATTGTCTGATTTTCTTAACGTTTAAGAGAGATACGTTGCCGGTCACTTTAATTCGAATTGATTATCTCAGACGGGTTGCACACGATAAATCTTTCCTCGAAAATTGGCCCGTGTCCCCACATCGAGGAATACTTCGTGGACTTTTCAGAAATTCCGACCGCTCTCGTTAAGTGTTCGTACCCAAGTGGCCGAGCCAATCGATGAAATTTTATCTTGAGGCAACCTGCGTTACTACTACCATCAAAGAACTGCGTCCATGACCGGGCCCAAGTACTTCCGTTTGTCAATTCTATGATCCATATTTGATCAAAAATTTAGGATTATGATTTCAAAATTCTAAAGGGATTTTTCTAGGAATACATGGGTTAGAAAAAAGGAATTTTGATTAAAATCCTTTAAAATAGGGATACCCGGAAGTCATCCATGATTTTCACCTACACAATTTTGGCTTGGTATAGGTGACCTATTTCTTTCAGCTTTTTATCTGCTATTTAGCCATTTCTTTTTAACCATCTTCGTCGCAAGTAACTTCGTCAAGCAGATTGAGTTCGAGAATTCCGACCGGGGATGTGTTCGAAAGGTTTGAATTGTAAACAAAAATTGTAGTAGAGGCTAATTTCCTACAACACCCCAGGCAAGTGTGGACGACCTTTTTTCACACGAAATTTCCAATAAATCAAGTTGAAGCTCTTTGATAAAATAAAGAAGAAAAATATTCAGAAAAAAGCATTTTGTTCACTGATTTTTATCCCAAGTCGAAAAACTGATTTTCAAAAAAGTTAAAAGCATTTAAAAGCCGTCTGGGGTGTATCACACCCACTGATCTCTATAATACACTGGATAGTGTATTCCTTATATTGTATAACAGTTTCTTTGCTTCCATTTGAAGATGACAATTAGGTGGTCGGCTTCATAATTTGACATCTGAATTATACAAAAAAAAGTATTTTCCAGATAGGGATGTGCGGTATTGAAACAACATCGATTTCAACATCGAAGACCATCATCGATGTCAATAAATATCGAACCGAAAACATCGATGCTACTTAACATCGATGTTTTTTCAGGTGCTTTTGTTTAAGTTTTTTGTTTGACCAAAGCAAAAAATGCGTCATGCTATGCTCTAATGTATTTTTGCTTTCAAAATTTCTGGTGCCGGCTATTTTTTTCTTAAGTTTTTTTTAAAATCGATTTGAGTTTTCATACAAATAAAAAATATGAAGTTATAAGCAAGGTATTTCAATTTTAAACATCGATATTGCAAAATAATGATGCACAGAAGCTTGTATGCTAAAACCGCGTGTAAGTGGTATCTTTCTAGGCATCAATGATTTCAATTGGTGAAAATCGATGTTTAAATATGTATTTTGCAAAATGAATATCAACAAATTTAATAAAATCAATATTGCAAGGCAATTCATGGTGTTAACCTGTTATGTGTGCCCTTTTTGAAATCCGATATTTCAAAATCTTGTTTCACACGAAGGTGTGCGCAAGAACTTGCATGGTGTAAACTGCGTGTTTCTGACCATCGATATTTTAAATTCGTGAAAATCGATATTAAATATGTATTTTGCAGTAATATTTCAAGGAATTTTGTGTAAACTGTTTTCTGTGGCTTTTTGAAATATATCGATATTTCAAAACACGAAGTTGTGTGCCAAAACTTGCATTGGTGTAAATTGGGTCTTTCTGAGCATCTATTATTTCAATGCGTGGAAATCGATGCTAAAATTCGAATTTTGCAAAATATAACGTCCACAGATTTTATAGAAGCAATATTGCAAGTATTTCATGTGTACACTGTTATCTAACGATATTGCAAGATATTTTTGCTTACAAAAGTGTGTACAAAAACTTGTGTGGTTTAAAATGCGTCTTGCTGAGCATCGATGATATTTATGCTTGAATATCGATGTAAAAATATTTCTTTTGCAAAAATTTGATGGAAGCACTTCATGTGTAAATTTATATCTGTGCCTTTTTGCATATCGAAAGTTTCGTTGTGGTTCTGAATTTTTAAGTTTTGTTTGGAAGATCCTTTGATGATTTCCATTTTCAAAAAATTCCAAATGTTACAGATGACTTAAAAACTATGAAAGTCACTCCATCTAGATTTTACTAGCAGAATCAATCATTTTCGTACTAACTTTTTGTTTGTTTTTTAGTCCGATGTTTTGGATGTTAATATCGATGTTGCAAAACATCGAAATCTTTACTATCGATATTTTGCAATTATCGATTAAAATCGCTCATCCCTATTTCCAGATGTCTATCTGAAGAAAGGGAACAGACCATGATATGAAAATATAAACTTTTGTGGAAGTTTGAGTTAACACGAGCCAGCGACATTGACCTTCGGGAATGTGAGCCCAATGAATGTCGATGAACCAAATGCATTTGTGGGAACCTGCTGACGAAGCACCTGCACATTGCACAAGTTCAGTTCATGATACTGAATACCTTAAGCTGTCCGGTAGCAGGAATAGCTGACTCAGCGTTGCGATTGGCCGGGCAGGTATCGATTAGGTGGGTTAGGAAGTCAGTCTTGTGCTAGACGTGAACGTGTCAATACTTAATAAAATAGATCTTAAATTTAAACAACAGTTGTAATCCTTGAACTAATCCCGGTATGACCGGCGCGAATCGTTGGGCCGATTTCGATCGGCGTTCGCTATTTTTTTAATATTCACGGATGTGAAATTTATAATTGGCGCCCGAGCAGGGACCGGCAAACTGCACCTTCCTCGCCTATGAATCTGTGAAAAACCAGGACACTTCTTAATCGAAGTGACAGTAACTGTTAACATGGGAACATAGTTACTTTCCTGGTTCTCTTTAACAACTTCTGCATTCACATGGGAACATGCGGATATTCGAAAAGGCAGAAAGGTGTGGTGTGAAGATGTTCGTGCCATTAGTAGGTCGTTTTAAAACGACTAAACGGGACTAACACGACACTTCCATGCCGGTTTCCTCTTGAAAACCCTATATTATAATTTTGTTCTTTTTTTATACTCGTAGATATACATATGTGTTAGAATCTGTGCGGAAAAGCGATAGTAACTATGATAAAAACACTGTGAGTGGAAAATCCAAAGTTAAAAAATTCCATAAGGACATTCGAATTTGTGAAGAGGAAAATTTATCAAAAGAAAATTTATTTAAAAAGAAAATTGTGAAAAGAAAAGTTAAATTAAAAAGAAAAATATATCTCAAACCATAAATTATTCAAGCTAAATCAAGAAGATTTTACATCTGAAAATTATTTTAGAAAATTATAAAAAGAAAAGTGAAAATTGAAAAAAAATATTAATTGAAAAGTTAAAATTGAAGTTTGAAAAGAAGATTATAAATTTAATTTAAGTTAAGAAGATTTGATATCCGAAATTTATTTTAGAAAATCATAAAAGATAAAGTGAAAATTGGAAAAAATATTAATTGAAAAGTGAAAATTAAAAATCGAAAAGAAAAATATAATATCTGAAAAATTTGCCCTAAATAAAAAAGAAAAATCTCATACCTTGAAATGGATGAGCTCAAAAAATCTGTTCAAGATTTGACCGGTGCGGTTAATCGAATTTATGAGCAGTTAAGGACTGTTGAAAATAGGGTTGTGTCGCTCGAAGCTGCAAACAGAGTTGGTGCGGCTAGTGTCAGTGCTAATGTGAGTGAAGCGCCCTTAATAGGCCCGAGAACCGAGGCCGAGTTGAAGGAAATCAGTAAGCTCCCGGACAACGTCAAGGAGCTGCAGGTTATTTGATGGGAACCCGACACAATATGTGTCGTGGATCCATAATGTGGAGTCGATTTTGAACGATTTCAAAATCGTGAGAGGTAAGCCTATCTATAGAGCAATAATGCAACATATTCGTCAGAAAATCAGGGGGAATGCGGACACCGCATTGATTTCCTACAATATATTTGAGGATGATTGGAACGAAATTAAGCGGTGCCTGTCACTTCACTATGCTGATAAAAGGGACGTTAGAACCCTTGAGCACCAGTTGAGTCAGTTGTCTCAGAAGGGGTCGAAGATCGATGAATTCTATGCTACGGTGAATCATCAGTTCTCCCTCATCATCAATAAGGTGAAAACGGAGACCTACTCAACAGAGACGGTAAATGCTCTTATAGAAACTTATCGCAACCGTGCCCTAGATGTTTTTATACGAGGGCTTTCTGGTGACCTTTCTCGTATGTTAATCATACAAAAACCCAAGACCTTGCCCGAAGCCTACACGGCTTGCTTAGAAGTACAGAATTTGAACTTCAGGAGCAACACGATCCACAATCATTTATTACCCAATACAATAACGGCTCCAATCAATCAATCCTTCAGGTTAATGAATGGCAGGCAAAATGATATGAGACCCGCGATGCCACCGAGAAAATTCTCGCATCCTGGCTCATCCCAAAATTACCGCCGAAATGATAATCCTCCACCTAGGCCAACAGCTCCAAAGCCGCATGAGAGAATGGAGCTTGGTTCTGTACAATCGAGACAGGTTGACTATATCAACCGTCCACGTAATGGAAACCCGTTTAAGAGAGGAGCCAGATCGGAGGGCTATCGCCCAAATTGTGGGAAACAGCAAAGGGTGAATAACACGGAAATGTTTGAACCTGAAGTCTACGCTGATGAATATCAGCAAATTGTCGAGGACAATGTGGAAGAAGCTGTGGAAGACACGGTAAATTTTATGACGGGCGCCTCTCCAGCGTTCCATATATAGAATATATAACGCAAGAGGGCACCAAACTCAAATTTTTAATTGATACAGGTGCCAACAAAAATTTTATAAGTACGAAAATAGACCAAAAAACCACCCCTTTAGCGAAACCTTTTCCTGTACGTTGCGCTAAAGGAAATATAATTGTTAGGAAAAAAATATCGGGTAAATTTTTCGAAAAAGTAGGTAATGACACGCTTCTTACATTTTATGTCCTCCCAGGGCTAGTGTCGTTTGATGGAATTATTGGTGATGACACGTTAAAGGAATTAGAAGCGGTAATAGACCGGAAAAAGCACACCCTTACTCTCAAACCTGGCATAATTATCCCTTTGAAAGCTCGTTTTTCTGATCAGGTACATTCTGTTCTTGATGAAACTCTCCCTGAAAACGTAAGAAGAAAGATTAGTGAAATGATTGGCAAATACGAATCGATTTTTGGACCAATCAATACAAGCGAAGTAATTAGAACGAATGTAAGAGCGGAAATTAAAACGAGTACAACAGAACCTGTTTATGCTAAAAGCTATCCATATCCCGCGTGCATGAGAGAAGTGGTAGATAAGGAAATAGAAAGCTTACTCAATGAGGGAACTATTCGTCCTTCAAATAGTCCGTACAACTCCCCAATATGGGTTGTGCCAAAGAAACCTAAACCATCAGGGGAAAAACAATATCGTGTTGTAATAGACTACAAACGCCTTAACGGCATTACAATTGCAGACACTTACCCAATCCCCGACATCAATTCCACGCTGGCGAGCCTTGGCAAAGCCAAGTTTTTCACAACCTTAGATCTTACTTCTGGATTCCATCAGATTCCAATGAAACCCAGTGATATACCCAAAACTGCGTTCTCAACCATGAACGGCAAGTACGAATTCCTTAGGTTGCCATTCGGGCTAAAGAACGCTCCAGCGATCTTTCAAAGGATGATTGACGACGTCCTTAAGGAGTTCATAGGAAGAATTTGTTACGTTTATATCGATGACATTATTGTTTTCGGTCGAAGTGAGGAAGACCACCTCAAGAATATTGATACTATATTCGAAAGACTCCGTACAGTGAACCTTATGGTTAATCTCGAAAAAACGCAATTTATGAAAACACAAGTGGAATTTCTTGGTTATGTGATAACTCCTCAAGGCATACAACCTGACTCAAAGAAAGTCTTGGCTATACAAGCCATCTCGCCTCCTGAGACTTTAAAAAATCTAAAAAGCTTTTTGGGACTCACGTCCTACTACAGGAAATTTATACGCGACTATGCGAAGGTTGCAAAACCCTTAACTAACTTGACTAGAGGGGAATACGCACAGGTTAGAGCTAATGAATCGAAACGTATTCCTGTAAAATTGAATAACGAAGCTTTGCGAGCGTTTGAGGACTTGAAGACATTGTTAACATCGTCTGAAGTACTTGCCTTTCCAGATTTTGAAAGAACCTTTAATCTCACAACTGATGCTTCAAACTTGGCAATAGGAGCAGTTCTTTCCCAAGGCGAGTGGGGAAAGGATCGTCCCATAGCCTACATCTCAAAATCTCTCAGCAAACCAGAAGAGGGATATGCCACTAATGAAAAGGAGATGTTGGCAATTGTGTGGGCACTTGACAATCTCCGCTCGTACCTCTATGGTGCTAGGAAGATTCGTATATATACGGACCACCAGCCTCTTACTTATTCATTGGGAAACAAAAACCACAATGCTAAGTTGAAGCGCTGGAAAGCCCGTATAGAAGAGTATAACTGCGAAATCATCTACAAACCAGGAAAATCTAACGTAGTCGCAGATGCTCTTTCCAGGTTAAAGACTGAGGTCAATCACTTAACCGACTCAGAACGCACTGAGACGGCACAAAGTGATACATTAACCGAAAACGAATCTACCGATACTGCCGTCGAAAACTGCAGTAGCGATGCCGCTACCATTGATGCTGCTGAGTCTGAAAATGGTATTAGAACAGAAACTGCAGAAGAGGTTCAATCATCGAGCTCAACTGCCCACAGCGCAGATCAGGACAGTACGGATC
This sequence comes from Dasysyrphus tricinctus, assembly GCA_963921185.1. Taxonomy (NCBI): domain Eukaryota; kingdom Metazoa; phylum Arthropoda; class Insecta; order Diptera; family Syrphidae; genus Dasysyrphus; species Dasysyrphus tricinctus. The sequence goes on from OY992531.1 coordinate 69,804,177, forward strand.
TAATCCCACACGTCGAAGCCCCGATTAATGTATTCCGTAATCAACTCATTATCAAAGTAGGACCAGGTGCAACAAAAGCCTACGAAGAACCTCACCCGGGGTATTTCCGTCATTATTCCGCTATTCCCAAACCGGATAAAGAAAACTTAACAGATTTCTTAAAGAAATACCTGAATCCAAATGTGGTGAATGGTATTAAAATACCAGAGAACTACCTGACGTTGTTACATGAGGTATATTTAGATAACTTTACTAGGTATAGGTTGAGAGTCACTCAAAGAATTGTTGAGGATGTAACAGTTCCAAAAAGGGTTTGTGAGTTGATTATGAAAGAACACAGGAGAGCGCATAGGAACGCTCGTGAAAACAAGGAACAACTCCTTGAAAATTACTACTTTCCAAGGATGAATAGCCTTATCAAAAAATACACTAAGACATGCGAAATTTGTAATGTTAACAAATATGATAGACATCCAGTTAACCCGGAATTCCAATCAACCCCTATCCCTTCTTACCCTTGCCAAATTCTCCATCTGGACATAGTTGAAATTCAAAATGAAAAATTCATCAGCTGTGTCGATAAATTTTCAAAATTTGGGAAACTATTCCATATCAAGAATAGATCTGTCTTACACCTCCGGGACAAAATTATAAAAATTCTTCATTATTTTACAGCTCCGGAGTTATTGGTCACCGATAACGAGAGTAGTTTCCTTAGCCCAATCATAATCAATTTCATTAAAATGTTAGGAATACAAATTTACAACACGCCTGTGCGTCGATCTGAGGTAAATGGTCAAGTCGAGCGATTCCACTCGACAATCCTAGAAATATACCGTTGCCTCAAACAAGAGCACAAAGATCTACGCCTGAAAGAACTGCTTAACATTGCAGTCGACAGATACAATCGAACAATCCACTCTGTTACCAAGCGCAAACCGAGCGACATTTCTTTGAAAGGACTCAAAGATTTAACTATCAAAATTTTCTCGATTTCCGCACCAAGGTCAACAGAGAATTAAAACATGAGATTCAAAGAAAACAAAAAGAGACAAATCTCTATAGAAATAAGAAAAGGGTAAAGCCCAGAACTTACAAAAAAGGCGATGTGATATACACAGCCTCAAAGGGCATTAAAGCAAAAAATAAACCTCTATTCCGTAAGGAAATAGTAGCTAGGGATAATAAAGTCACTGTCATAACATCAACTGGCAGAAAGGTGCATAAGGCACACATAAAAATGTTAAATAAAATAAAAAAAAAAAAAATTAAAAAAAAAAGAGAAAAATGGAAAAGATGAAATTATATTCTATATTCTTTCCTGTATTAAACACAAAACTTTTTATTTCTTACTTAATAAATACAAAAGATGTAAAATTTTAAAATTCAGAAAAATTTAAATCAATGTTCAAAGTTCAAAGTTTTATTATGAATTACAAATGGTAAATGTACAACTAATTAAGTAACTGAAACATTAAACAGCAAGATTAGTAAAAACGTTAATTAGCTATTAGTCTAAGATATTTTTAGATATTTCTTAGATTTTGATTAAAATTACAGACTGACCTGCCTAGCCTGCCTAGCAACAGCCCAGGGTTTGCAGCTGTTTGCCTACACGTCACCAATGGTTTCCATCAAAGAGAGCAGAGCCTGGATAATCAACGGCAACTTCAACCTCATCCATGTCATCAACCTGAGCCAATTCGAGCATCAATTAGAAGAAGTATCTGAATCAATCAAAAAGAACTTTCGGGACTTAGACAGGAAACAGCTGGTTCAGTTTCACCTTAACCAAATAACTGACCGTATCAACCTGCTGAAAGCAAAGCCATTGAGGAAACAAAGAGCAATCGAATGGATTGGTTCTGCACTGAAATGGGTTGCAGGAACTCCAGATGCAGCGGACTGGAATAGCATCCTCCAAAGTCAACAGAAAATTGTGGAAAATAACAACCAGCAGTACAAGGTGAATGAGAAGATCTCCAATGTAATAGAAGACATGACTAGGAAAATTAACTGGGTCATTGAGAACTCTAATCATGAAATAATGGTGGCAGATATTCAAAGGTTCGAACAGGACATCATTCAACAAGTCTTGCTAATCAAAGAGGAAGTAAACGAAATCGTACGAGCCTGCCAAATGGCAAAAAGTGGCATTATCAATACAAATCTCCTGAATCATGATGAAGTTACCATGCTAATAAATGAATTTGAGACGCTTCCATATGCAAATGAAGTTGAGGCCATCGAGTTCGGAACACCGTCAATTTACGCCAACAATTCAATGCTCTTATACATACTGTCAATACCAAAGGTTAGGAAGAACGACTATAACATGCTCCTCGTTAGACCTACAATCCTTAATGACAAACAAGTGAACATCGAATTCAAAAGAGTCCTAGTCAACCAAGACGAAACCTATGGCATCGTGGAAAATTGTCTCTCCATCAACAACTCTACGGTCTGCAAAGAAGAAGCTCTCCAGAAGGTTCCAGAAGAGCACTGCCTGTCTAGGCTACTTAAAGGAGGCCAAGCGGCATGCACTTATCGTACTAACACCAATGAAGTCATCGAGCTGATCCAAGAGGATACCATCTTCCTGACGAATTTTAATGGCGAACTTATATCTAACAACTCGATACAAACCTTATCAGGAACTTATATTGTGCGATTGAACAACGAAACCATCCAAATTAAGAACAGGACGTTTTCGAGTACAAGCTCTACAGTATTGCAAGCTTTACCACCAATTATGACGAGCATCACTAACGAAGGCCACAAAATAGATGTGCAATTTGTCCATAGCATTAGTCTTCGAAACATAGAACGTCTCAGTAACCTTACGAAAAAAGTACAAATTTCAACAGTTTCGGACGCTCTCATCCTCTTGTTGCTCATCTCGTTCGCATGCATCATATGGCGGAAGGTTAGCGGAAGGCTTAATCTCCCGACCATAAAACTACCACAGGAAACACCAAACCACAATTAGAAGGACATGCGGTTGCCAAGTACTGACGTCACTGATCTACGGGACGTAGATTTTCGAAGGGTGAATAGTTAACACGAGCCAGCGACATTGACCTTCGGGAATGTGAGCCCAATGAATGTCGATGAACCAAATGCATTTGTGGGAACCTGCTGACGAAGCACCTGCACATTGCACAAGTTCAGTTCATGATACTGAATACCTTAAGCTGTCCGGTAGCAGGAATAGCTGACTCAGCGTTGCGATTGGCCGGGCAGGTATCGATTAGGTGGGTTAGGAAGTCAGTCTTGTGCTAGACGTGAACGTGTCAATACTTAATAAAATAGATCTTAAATTTAAACAACAGTTGTAATCCTTGAACTAATCCCGGTATGACCGGCGCGAACCGTTGGGCCGATTTCGATCGGCGTTCGCTATTTTTTTAATATTCACGGATGTGAAATTTATAACTTTTGTTTTATTATTTATTATCTTTAAGTTATTCACTGTGTGCATTTGGTATATTTTTTTTAGTATAATTACATAGTGGAATGAGATAAATCATTGCAGTTTGCGAACAAGTTGAGCAAAACAGCTAATGAATAATTATGATGAGGAGGATGCGATTGCATATTCTACGTTTTTTTTAATGATTTTACCTCCTTGTCACACTCTTTACGTTTGTTATTCCGTTTCATTTACTAATTAGAGAATGAATTTAAAATACGAACACAACAAATGTTAGCAAACAGAACTCGGGGGGTGAAACGAACGGAGAATTGATGTCTGTTTAATGGATTATCTTTGTATTACATGTTATACAGTTATACTGGTATACAAAAAAGTGGTCAGCTTCATAATATAACAATTCTTCAAATGGAAGCAATATTTTTGTATCGATACACTATCCAGTGTTTTATAGAGATCAGTGATCACACCCCAGGATGTAAACTAGGGTTAAATTGTTTAAGTATATGACTATGTATTTTTGCCTGTCTTTTTTAAGTCTGACAGTAGCTTTTGCATAAGAATTTTGATTTGAATCGGTTGAGCTGTTGAGGAGAAAATCGAAAATAAAACCTGTTAAATGGCTGGTATCGTTAATATTTAACAGTTTTTGGTATTTTTTTTTTTTTTCTGGAAAGTCAAAGGTCATCACGGAAATGGATTACTACCAAATATTTCGAAAATGGTAAATTGAAGAAAAAAAATATTTTACAGACAGGTAGGTGATGTAATTTTCCATAAAAAAGTGTTTAAAATTTTGTTTGCAACATTAACCGTTAAGAAGTTATAGCACTTTAAACCACAATAAAAAGACGCACCTGGCACTCGGCCTCAAAGTTAAGGTGGAAGGAGGTGAATACTTTTGGAGAATTCTAGGGAAACTTTATGCCTAACCAGGCACCCTGTATAAATTGCATTATGAAAGCTGCTAAGAATGTTTAAATAAATATGAGGAGATTTAGCTATGCTTGAGCTATGATATTGAAGATACTAACCTTGATCAGTTGAGGATTTATAAATATAAATAAATAAATAATTTGTTTTGCCAGAGGGCTCAGTCGAAGATTTGTTTGAGGGCTACTTTAGTCCTACCGATGTTTTCGTCACTTTTCTTCATAATTGATCATCAAAATAATCTCTATGCCTTTCCAAAAGTAAGGCGCTGATGGACTTGAAGGAGGGTGAACTACTGGCTTTTATGGGAATAACATTTTATGTGAGATACTAATACTATAAATAACCCAGGTGGATGCACTTTGGGAGGGACTATGAAAACGATGTTCCCAAAAAGTGGCAACACTGAATTTTTACTCGGAGAGGCACCTAATACTTAACACCTATCTTTTAAGGTATCAATCATTATTTTAATCATTGACGTTTTTCAATTTATAAATTTTTTTGTATTTCGCCATTTCCACACATTAGGCGCCATTTTTAGAATGGTGTAAAACCGACAGAAATACAAAACTAATTTACAAATATAAAAATAAGGCCTCCCTCCACAAAAAGCTCAAGGAATCGGTTCCCTGATTGCGGACTATAAATACTGTGGTACCAGAAAGACGATTCCCGTAAATGACTGAAAAGGAGTGGAGAAAGTTTCTTTGATAATTATTTTCCATCGATTGATTTAGCTTATAGTACGATTTTGGACAGTAAGAAAAGGAAACCCAACAAGTTTTAAGATGATACAGAAACTAAACGAGGGAAATTTCGACTATTTTGCTTCAAAAGTTGGGATCAGTCTATAAATGGAAAGACACTGGAACGGTACTGTTAGCTTCAATCATTCTAACAAACCTGTTCTCAATAATGATGATTTTTTCCGAAGTACATAAAGCTTAAAATTGTTGATGTCGAATGTGCCCCAACTTTCCATATATGTACATTCAAGGCAGTATGAGCACTCGAAAGTGAAATGTGAATGAGGTACCTACTTATCAGAAATTAAATGAAACATTATTGTCAAACATACTGTAAGTAAAGCATGAGGCACCTGTTCGAGCATCAAATAGAGCTTTTTCTTCACACTCGAGAGAAATTTCTCATGTCCAACAGGCAGCTGATGGTGCCAATTCACACCACACACCGATTTCGCACCGTGCTTCGTCATTTGAGAAAACTCTCCATTTTGAGAATAATGATGCTGATGCCTGCCTGTCTACATAATATGGACCTGTGGTGGTCCTGAAGCGAGCTACAAGTTGTACCTAAATCAGTTTTTGCCTAGAGTTTGTTGCGTTCAGTGTTGTTCGGAAGTGTTTCGCAGATTTCCTTGCAACCATAGAATACCATCGGGTTACTTTTGTGCTTGATAAAACAAATTAAAGGCATATACCTGGGGTTAAAGTAATAAATTTGCAGTTGCTGTTTTGCTGGAATCGAGGAAAGCTTTTCATTTGGCGCTTTCTGGGTTCTGTCTTCACTTTAATCGAATTCTAAACGTTGAGCTAACACGTCGCGTCGTGGTCTATTCGAGTTGAATTTATATCAGTGCGTCTGTGCCAGTTCTGATCCTATATATCAGGGCAAGGAGAGAATTTTGTCCTTAGTCCTTATCATTCAGAGGTCCTTTAGATTGACTTCACAACCTCCATTTTATGACTTGTCGTGCATCGTGGAATTAAAAACGTGCAGGGAATTTAACGGTTATTTAAATTTGATATATTTGAAAAATTGTCTGCGATTCATGTGATTAAATAGATTTGATGGAATAACAAATAAAACAACCTTTTTTTTCTATTTCGAATCAAGATTTGTGTCTGATTGAATCCTTAAGTTCTCTTTGATTAAAAAAGAAAAAAAGAATAATATTGTTCGTAAGTAATAATTAATGTGCTAAAGTGTGTCTGCACTTTTTGTGTCCTTTTCGCTGATTAAAAAGGAAAAGCTGAAGAGTGCTGAGAGTGTTATTTTGTCAGCTACAATCTAAACCATTTTGTTTTTGTGATTAAGTGCAAAGTATGATTATTTTATAAATATAAGGAAACAGAAATCACTTAGGCGATATTTATATACATAGGTAGAGTGGCAGTCTGCTGTGCTGAAAAAGGGATTACTTGGTTGATAAGGGAAAGGCAGTTCTTTAAGGATATATATATCACCCGACGACAGACAGTAGGTAAGTGGTTAAGTTGTTTTCTTTTCAGTTTTTTTATTTTTATTTTTGTATGAATTTAGAAAACTCTGGTTGTGATATGTGTAAGATTCTCTGATATCCATACAAAATTTGTGGTTTTGTTTTTTTTTTGATGAAAGTATATTGTCTAAGGATTATAATAGGTATCCATTAAGATTTATGTCTTTTATTAGCTTGGAGTTTGAGGGCACGATTCAAGTTTAGATAAGAATAAATTGTGGCATACTTAACCTGTACTACGACTATAAAGTACGTCTGACAGAAGTTTATCTATAAAAAGAAAATTTATTGTGATATGATAGGTACTCACCTATAGAAGCAAAGAAAATTTAAAAGACCCTATTCAAACAAAAAATTTAAAAAATGAGACATAATTTTTCAACATATTTGCATAACACCAAAATTTATTATTTCATATTTGTTTAAAACAGGGTTGGAGCTCATATATGATGGCTGTATATCCGACATTTTAAAACTTTAACAATAGAGATTGTGGGATTATTGTAGTTCCTACACTAAAAATAGCGACTTGATGTAGGTAGTTATTATCTTAGGTATATTCAACAAAAATCATTTTTCAAATGTTTTATTGGTGTTTTGCAGCGTTGGAGTTGGGGCAAATTTAATAACAACTTTTGAAAAATTTAACTCCCAGTTGTTAGTGCTTTGCAAAAAGTTTTCTCTCAGGACGATTAGGAGAATAGTTTTTCATTGTATTTTTATTAATTTGTTATTTTAGGTAAAAAACCTTGAATTTTGAACAATGAGATCATATTAATTTTCTTATATGTACATATGTAGGTACTTAATTTTTTTCTATTTGTGAAAAGTAGGCGAAAGGAAAGAAGATGAGAAATATAAAAGAATGGAAAACGATGGAAAGGGGATTTCTTGAACTTTCAAAGTGAAAAGGGACTTTGATCAAATTTGATACATATTATGATAATAGACAAGGTGAACATAATTGCTAAAGCATTTCTTTTTGGCTACAGTCTTTTAACTGGGTCGGCTCCTTAAGCTTAAGTTTTTCGATACATTTCCGAGATGTTTTTAATGTTATTATTTTTAAGGACCAAACATAACGGTACCTGCCATGCACAACTTCTTTGCCATTGAAGATATTCTTGTCTTTTCCAAAAACTGTTCCACTAATTAGCATGAAAACAAATTAAACAATTTCTATTACCTACTGATCAAAGTTTTTTTCGAAAATGGATATAATTAGAATATTCTGACTTAAAGAAGTAGGTATTGTTTTGATTTTCGATTGACTCGAAAACGGTTAACATTATTTCGAACAATAGTCTTATGCGAACATTTTTAGCAAGATAAATTAGTTTCTTGCAGGTATAAATGTGCAAAATAATACTTTTCGTATTTTTTTTTTCGTTGAAAACTTAATATTTCGAATACTATTTATTGTGGTTTTGGAAACTTGGCTATTTTTTAACGAAAATCTAAAATTGCCATTTGAAAAAAATTCTTTGAACCAAAATGAATGGCAATTGAAATTTGTGTGTGTCTCATATGTGTGCAATCTTCTTTTGAGTAAGAACAACATTTACAAAAAGCTGTTGCCACACTGAGAGAAATAAAATGCACGACTGGGTCGCACGTACTTGCTCTTATGTTCAAGACACTGCGAGTTTAAGAAAATTGTATATACAAACATGGAAATTATGAGAGAAAAATGTAGAGAAGCATGAAATACGACATTTAAATTAGCTAAAACAACTCTTTTGACAGTTTGAGGTGAAAAAAAAGTATACCATCTTAATTCATGACGGAATATGATTGTATGGGAAAAAAAATTTTAAAATCGTTGGAGCGGTTTTTTTTTTTAATTAATTTTTTATATATAAAATTCTTAAAACATTTTTAAGAACAAATTTTGGCATGCAGATTTTAACTAGGTATATATTTATGTGTATATAAAAACAAAATTTGAAAAAAATTGTCAACCCGTTTTTGAGATATCGAATTTTCAAAAAAAAAAAATTGAAACTTTTTTTAAAAATCCAAAAACTTTTTTTTTTTTTTTAAATTTTGATATGCAATATTATTTAATCTTGAGTTGTGTCCGAGCTCTCAATAGCGAACGACGTGTTACAGCCTTAACGTATATATATATCAAACTCTCTATACTCAATCTCCAAAATAGATAAACGTGCGCGATCCCCTTTTACCGAGGACAACCTCTCGTCCTCGGGAAAGAAGCACAAAACTTCAATGTTCCCAATGGCAAACAATTATCCAAGCAATTCCAAATCCCCTGGATATTGGAGCCCATTGCAGTGTTTGGCAGATGCTGAAAATGAAAGCGAAGATATGGACGATGTTCAATCTAAAAAACAATCCGCTTCGAAAATAAAAGTGCCCCCAATAAAATTATTGCAAAAGTCATGTGACTACGTTCATCAATTGATGAAAACATTAAATGTTACGGACTATTGTATTAAAAATTATCTCGATCGGGATCAAAATCATGTGTGAATCTATTGATTCTTACAAAAAAGTTTTAGATAAACTCAAAGAAGAAAATTGTCAATACTTCTCACATGACCTAAAAAGTGATAAAGCTTTCAAGGTCATACTTTATGGCCTGAGCTCATTTGATACCCCTGTATTAAAGGCAGAACTAATAAGAATTGGTCTAAAATGTATTGACATTAAAAGTGTTACAAAAAAATTATGACAATTATTCTGAAACATTTTATGTTTGCTTCCTTGAAACTGGTTCAATTAAAATGAGTGACCTAAGAAAGAATTTTCGATCTGTGTTCCATACGCAAATAAACTGGAATTATCAACGAAACCACAAAAATAAAATAACCCAATGCCGAAACTGTCAGATGTTTGGCCACGGTGAAAAGAATTGCCATGTTAAGACTTATTGTTCCTTCTGTGCCGGCTCACACAAGACTGAAGAGTGTTCCAATAAAGAAAAGTTCAAGTGCGCAAACTGCAATGATAGCCACAAATCAACAGACTCTGTTTGTCAAAGCAGAAATAAATATTTAGAAATAAGAGCTAAAGTTTCAAACAAAACAAGGCGCTCTCTCCAACCAAAGCCTACCAATGCCAATGTCAATCTCTTATCACATCTCTCTATGACTGATTTCCCCGCCTTACCTACCCGATCTGGACCAAAACGCACAGAGAACAATAATTTTAGTACTCGAACATCAAGTGCATGGGTACATACTCGTCATTCACCAACATCATCGTCACAGCAGGAGCACCAACTGCCCCATCGAATATGCATCAACACATCAATGCACCAACAAACAATGTAAATACCAACAGCAGCGGTGAGTTATTCTCTATGGAAGAGCTGAATTCTCTCGTAATGGAAATGATAACGAAACTAAGCTCATGTAAAACTAAAAATGAACAATTTTATGCTATCGCTCAGTTAGCTACTAAATTTTTGTACAAAAATGTCATATAAATATAAGTCCTTAAATATAGTTACATGAATGCCAGAGGCATCCGAAACAAATTTATCGAATTTTAAACTTTTTAAATTCAAAAAAGATAGATATTGCATTAATTACAGAGACATGGTTAGATTTAGAAGTCAAAATATCAACCCCCGGTTTCTATTGCTATCGTGTTGATAGACTAGACGAAAGAGGAGGTGGGGTTGCGATTTTAGTACGCAATTCAGTTCAACACTCTGTTTTATTACCTATTCGTACATTTTGCATAGAAAATGTGGGTATAGAACTAAAATTAAATAACGATACTACGATAGATATAATATGTGCTTATTTTCGGGTGGTCTTCATCTCTTTTAAAGCGACAAAACCTTAAAGCTGATTTAAGAAAACTCTTAATAAAGAACAAACATTATATAATAGGTGGTGATTTAAACTGCAAACACAGGGACTGGAGTTGTAGTAGAGCAAATTCGTGGGGTAACATACTGTCGGATTTGACGAACATTTTTCCCTTTTCCATTCTGTTTCCATTGGGTCCTACTTACATACCAGCTGGTTCAAGAGGAAGTCCATCGGTATTGGACCTCTTTCTTACTAACACAGCCAATATTTTATCTCAGCCTACTGTTTTTGATGACCTTCCCTCTGATCATAATCCTGTTTTATGTAGATTTCTTCATCCAAGTGAAATAAAAGAAGATTATTATCTTGATTTCAAACATGCTAACTGGTCACTTTTCAGAACTGATTTAAGATCAAAACTTAGAAATATACCGACGATATTAGAAAATATTTCAACACATGAAAGCGTGGACCTACTCGTTTCAAGCTTTAGTGACAAAATTCTAAGTTCAGTAGATACTTCTGTACCCAAGCTGCCAAAAAGGAATTTTGTTATGAAAATTCCAGATTATATTCTCGAATATATTCGTGTTAGAAACGGTATTAAAAGACAATGGCAAAGATATCGTTTGCCAGTACATAGCCACCAGTTAAAATATTTTAACAAGCTAATTTCTACGGAAATCCAAAAATTTAGAAATACTCAATGGAACAAAAAACTAAATTGTCTTGGGAAAAATGACAAACCCTTTTGGAACATTTCTAAATTCTAAAAAATAGAACCAGACAGATCCCAACGCTGAAAAAATCGAATGATGTACGTATACGGACAGTGAAAAAGCAAATGCATTTGCTATAGAGTTTGGGAAAAACCATGAAGTATCTCAACACCTAGGTGACTCAGATACTATTAATATGGTTGACGCTGCATCTCATAGGATTCTATCTACGATAACTGAAACATCGCATGATGAATACATTTCTGTAAATGATATTATTAGTATAATTAAACAGCTTCGGGTAAAGAAAAACTGATGGGCTTGATATGATTAAAAATTTTATATCTCAAACATTTGCCGAAATCAGGAATTAAGTATCTGACATTCTTAATCAACGCCTGTCTGTAAAAATCAGTACTTTCCAGAAATCTGGAAAATTGCTAAGGTCATACCCATTTTTAAAGCTGGTAAGGATAGGGAAAATCCTAGTAGCTATAGGCCGATAAGTCTTCTTAGTAGTCTGAGTAAGGTTTATGAAAAAGTTTTAAAAGGAAAATTAAATAAAATAATTGAGGAAAATCATATTTTTCCAGACGAGCAATTTGGATTTAGGAGTAATCATAGTACCTCACATCAAGTGCTTAGAATATCTAAAATAATCAAATCTCATCGTTCTGAAGGCATGTCTACTGGTATGGTGCTATTAGATATTGAAAAAGCATTCGATACTGTCTGGCATAATGCTCTTGTCTACAAGATGGAAACATTTGGAATTCCGATATTTCTCATAAAGATAGTTCAAAGTTTCTTGGCTGAAGATGTTTTAGAGTGTATGTTAACAAAAGTAATTCCGCCTTAGTAAACGTCCAGTATGGTGTCCCTCAAGGTTCAGTCCTTGGTCCTGTCTTATATAATATTCACACCTCTGATTTTCCAAGGCTACCACATTGTGATTCTGGGATTTACGCAGATGACACCTGCGTACTTTCATCGCATGAGTTTGGTCTTAATGTTGAGACTAATCTTCAAAATGCAATTGAAATTCTTATTAGGTATTTTCACAGGTGGAAGATAAAATTAAATGCTGGAAAGACAAAATCAATCTTTTTCACGAGAAAAAGAAAGCGATTATATCTTCCCAGCAAGGAGCTAGAGGTTAATAGGACCTTTTGTTAAATGGGAGTCCAATGTTCAATATCTTGGAATCAATCTTGACAAACGTCTTGTTTTCAATGAACATATTAATAAATCTATAAAAAAGGTTAATATCGCAATAAAAATGCTCTATCCGCTTATACATCGCAAATCTCTTTTAAGCAAAGAAAACAAAATTATTATTCACAAGGTTGTATTCCCAATCAATTATGTTATATGGATGTCAGGTATGGGAGAAATTGTGCAATGTGTCACAAAAAAAAAACTTCAGGTATGCCAAAATAAATTACTGAAAATGATGCTTAACTTACCGTGGCATCATTCGACTAATGATCTACATAATCAAACGGGTGTTGAATTGATTTGTGAAAGAAATCCAAAAGTTAAACCTCAATTTTTTAACAAACTGTGATATATCTGACAATCCTTTGATTGTCGAGTTAAATGTCTAGTAGAAAGTCTCATCCTAATAAGTGCATTGTTTAATCTTTTCATTGTTATTTATTAATTAATAAAAAATGTCCTTATATTTATTTATTTATATATTTATTTAGTATGCAATCAAATTATTTATTTATTTAAACTTGTTTTTTTCTTATGTATGTATTTGTTTATTTATTAAATTATTTATGTATATCTATTTACATATAAATTTATTTATGTTTTCCTTTTTTGTATTTATTTAATCATTTATGTTATGTTATTTATTTATTTATTTATGTAATGTTATTTATAAAGGTATTTATTTATTTGTTTTGTTTTGTTCTTTAAATTATTTATTTATTAATTTATTTTTGTTTTCTTTTTTGTAATTATTTATTTATTTATGTTTTTATTTATTTACTTATTTATTTATTTATTTATTTACTTATTTATTTATTTATTTATTTATTTATTTACCTATTTTTCGTTTATACTTATTTATCCATTTACGTTTTCAAATTTGTATTTTTTCTCAATTATTTGATTATTTTTCTCGTTTGGATTGACATTCGTTAAATTAAATTAATTAAATTTGTTAACCTACATATAAACTACTTTTTTGTATCAGAATATACATTATATCTGATTGTATTCATCTGTGATTATTATTTATTTATTTTTCTTTTTTATTTCTATATCTAAATATTGCTAAATAGTTCTAAGTTTTAATACACACTCCTTAACCATCATTATTATATTTTTTTTTTTTTATTTTTTTTCTTTAAATTGAAGGTTTTTATCACAATTTTCCTTCAGAATGTAACTTTTCTCTTGTCAAAATAAACTTATAATAATGTTAAAAATAATTATTCAGTAGAAAGATATAATATACCTAAATATCAAATCTCTGTGTTAACTGAGCGGTAGCAAACTATGTAATTTGTATAATTTAAAGAATGAAATAAAAAATCTATCTATCTATCTATTATTTAATCTTATCTGAAATTTGTATATAAAAAAATTCATTTAAATCCGTTAAGCTGATAACGAGAAAACTCAAAATAAAAAAATACGTTCTATAACAGGTACTACTAATATGTGTAAAATTTTATAATTTTTGATGGTAGATCGTACTAATTTTAGTATGTAGAAAAAGTTTAATCAAAATCGTAGGAGTCGTTTTCAAGCAAAAAAATATTTTCCTTTGCGGTTTTTCACTTTTGTATGGAAGGTACCGTTATTTTTTCATAAATGTAAATTTTTTCTAAAAATATTTTAGAAAGTACTAAAAAAGTCTTAAATATCGAGTTTCAAAAAAAATCTATGATGTCATTTGCAAAATATTTGATTTTCCAAAAAAAAATTTGAAATATTTTTTAAAAATCCAAAAAATATTTTTTCAAAAATTGTGGTACACGAAACTATTAAAATTTCTTGGAAGCTTCTGTCTAAAAAAAATAATTGAAATCGGTCATACTATTTTGAAGAAAATCAAAAATTTAAAAAAATGGTTCCTTGGGAGGTACCATTAATAACCATTTTTGAAAAATGGTTTTCCACCCAAAGAAAGCTTTTACTAAAATAAATTTATTGAATCTTTTTTAAGAAAAGTTGTCGAGCCGTTTTTGAGAAAAATACGATTATGTAAATTTGCCAAAAAAAAATGTATGACAGGTACCGTTATTTTTGGTTCTAAAAAAAATGAAAAAAAACGTGTCGGCAGAATCACCAAAAACCACTAAGTACCAAGTTTGAAGAAAATCGATTGAGCCGTTTAGGCTGTAGATGAACAGACAGACAGACAGCAGTGGCGATTTCTGGTCTTGAGTTCTGGTTTGGCTACGAATAATCCTTTGATCAAAGCTGAATGTAATAAAAGCAAAAATTTTTATTTTTTTTTCCTTTATAATGTGTTTTAATTCAACTCATTTATCTATACCTACATGAAATCCAGTCGTCACTCTATTTTCAAAAAAATTTCGAGAACCGGTTCCTAAAAATTTTCACTTTTTCTTATCTTCGACAATATTCCTTTCTCTATTGACACATTAGTCCAAATTATTACATATACTTAAACACTTTGAAAATAAGGATGAAATTATTGTAAATATAGTAAAAAACATGCTTTTAAGCCTTTCGAAGCCTCTCAGCTACTCAAATTTTATGAAAATGTAACCTGTAAACTGTAACGCTCTAAAAAATTGAGGATTAATCCCTCTATATGGCGTTTTTCTTTTTTAACTCAGAGCAGATCAGATCAGATTCAGAAATTGAAAATATTATTATCTGAGCCCTCTGATTCAATTATTTTTGTGTTTTGAATCTGATCTGATCTGCTCCTGACCTCTGAGCTAAAATAGAAAAACGCCAATAGACACCTTATTTTTAAAAATCAAAGCAGTATTTCTCGACTAATAGCAAATTGAATGCAGTTGGATCAACAATTTTTGATTTTATTTGGTTTCTACGGCTACCTTGGAAATTATCAAAATGTGAATTTTCTTATAATTAATCAATAAATTGAAAATCAATACTCAAGCTTTTGAGCAACGTACAGCAATGTTTCATATATCAAATTTTTTACTAGGATTGATGAAATAGAATTTTGAAAAATAAAATCCATTTTGTGGACTTGGTTGATAAATACATATAAGCCATATAGTTTGCCGAAAGGGGGATTAATTTAGTAGTTTTTAATGTGAGACTTTTTTAAAAACACATTTTTGATATTTTACTTCCAATTGAGCCTTATAATTTAGATATTTCTGATTTCTTAAGACAAATACTAAATCATAAATAAGGTGTATTTTAGTTCCTTAATATTCAAGTTATGTATTTTTCAGGTAAATGTGCTCGAAAAGCATATATTTATATATAGATGCCCTAAGTTTGTTTCCCAGTAAAATTTCTTGTGAAGTTTTTATAATTTTGTTTGGCTGAAAATAATTTAAATTATTATAATCCATTATTTGACACCTCATTTTGGAATATTAAAAAAAATTACCAATGTTGATAAGTTACATTTATACTGAATTCTTTCAATTATTTTCATATGCAAAAATTAAAGGTATTTTTGGTTGTACATTTTTTCTTAGCTTTTCCGTGGTTTACAATGATGTATGATACATTAAAATAAAATTATTTTTAATTGTTAATTGAAAAAAAACCTGATTCACTAAAATCCGTTGGTAATTAAAAAAGTTATTAACGTTTTAGTGAGGCCGGAACAGTGTACAACAAAGCATGTTTTAAATGTATTAAATTCAAATAATATTTAATTCCTGCTCTGGTGTTGGATATACAACTTTGTGATTACCTACATATACATATTTAGTCTTTATACTAAATTTAAATACTTGATTAAAGTTTTTTTCTATGTTCAATATTTATATGAAATTTTTAGATATTAATGCCATTAAGTAGGTGTAAAAAAACATTACTTCAAATTGTTTTTACATTTTTTTCATATTTACCATGTAAAAAATAATAATTTTTTTTATAAATCTAACGACTATCTTACTGACAGTATTTTAAAACCTTAATTATAAAGATTTATGCAGATTTGTTAAAGTAATCATTATATTAATGAATCTATGTCGAACAGTTTTTTAATTAAAATGCATTTAATTTGTAAGAAATCATTTAAGAAAATTTTAGCACCGCTCATGTAGGCTTGATGGTTAAACATTGTATAACATAATCTTAGAAGAGAAAATAAGCAAAAAATAAGCATTTTTTGTTTTTCAAATTGTGAAATTTTTCATCAACTTTTGAATTTAGAATGCTGCAAATCGAATGGAAGGCAGACTTAATCACCTCTTTAGTATGAATTTTTTTTACCCCTTTTCAATGGTTTTTTCAAACAATGTAGCGTGTCATTTTGGCTTTATTTAAAGACCTTAACCTTGAAGATCGGATGAATAGAATTGGAGTTATGATTTTTTCAAGATAACCATATAAAATTCGAACTAAAACATTTGCTTCAGATAACTAGGTTCTCCACTGGTGGGTACTGGTCGGCAATCAACTCACATTTTCTACCCAGGCGTTGGCTCTTTCAATAGAGCCAACCTGGGTGGATATTTTTGCGGGTCTGTTCTTAAAGATAGAGTGAGACATCACATGGGAATAAAAGTGTAGTTTGTATGAGATTTGTTGGCGCAAAATGTATAGCCAACACACTAACACAGACCAATATTGAAAGAAAAATAATATTAGAGGAGATATCTACTTTGTATGGGATTAATATAGCACGTAGGGGTTGCAGTGAATGGCTCGATTTAAATAGGTTTGCTGGTTTTATAATGATTTAAACCGATTGGGGTGTTGTTTTTGTATCAACATGAAAGGATATTTTGTTCTCAAGTTTTAATAAAAACAAATTGTTTGTAGTACGTGTATTTAAGACGAAATTTTAGGGTTGGCGCAGCCAACCTAGCCAACTGAGAGGAATCGCCACTGACAGACAGACAGACAGAATTGTGCCACCCACTTTTTTTGGTGTTCTCTATCATCGTAATATCATGTTTGATTGTTATCCTCAAAATTTTTTTTTTGCACGAATCCAAAACTTGCCTTATAGTACCTATAATCGCAAGTAAAAATGTAATCCAAAACTTAAATATACGTATATTATGTTACATATACATATACGCCAAATTATATTTTTTGGGTACCTATGCAGTCTTATGTTTCCGGGGCGCTCTTTTCAAAATGTTATCTATCCATTGTTACTTGCGATATATGTAGGTACTATAAGGCAAGTTTTGGATTCGTGCAAAAAAAATTTCGAGATAACAATCAACATAATATAATATACATAATATTACGATGATGATAAAGAAGACTAAAAAAGTGGGTGGCACAATAATTCTGTCTGTCTGTCTGTTCGTCTACAGCCTAAACGGCTCGAACGATTTTCTTTAAACTTGGTACATAGTGGTTTGCGGTGATTTTGCCCTTGCAAAATTGCACAATCGTTTTTTTCTCAAAAACGGCTCCATCACTTTTCTTAAAAAAAAAATCAATAAATTTCTTCCGGTAAAGGCAAACTTTGGGAGGAAGACCATTTTTCAAAATATTGTTATTAATGGTACCTCCTAAGGAACCATTTTTTTACATTTCGATTTTCTTCAACATGGTCAGACTGATTTCAATATTTTCTTTAGTACAGAAATCTTGCCAGGAAAGTTCATCACTTTGAGGAACGGTGTGAGATATTGGAGGAGGAACTTGAGTTGCAAGTCGGATGCTAAGAGGAAAAAACATTATTCTCAAAATCCCGAACAACAATGATGACCCACAAGAAAGGGTACGATACATCATACATCAACTCCTACTTGGTGACACACAGCAAATGCCGAAACAGTAAAGCTTAGTGAAAATAGCACTGTTGTCAAATTAAAAAATCAACACCGGCTCTACTGAAATGCAATAAAAATGCTTAAAAACTCGGCAAAACTTAAAGGCACAGGAGCTTTCATTCAACGAGATCTTACAAAGCAGATGCAGAACAAACGCCGCATTCTACTTGGTTATCGCAAAATAATCAAAACGAAACAAGCTAATGAAACAGTGCAAATAAAAAACAATTCGTTGATAGTATCTGATAAAACATTTTATTTAAACAACCTATAATACTCTTAAATATAAAAACGAGGATGGAGAACAACAACTTCGAGAAATTTTTGGAGAACTAGATTTCGCATCTGTCAAACACAATTCGTTGTCAAATAGACGTCAAACTGAATGGTATAGACCAGTTATTTTAGATGCGCCAGGGATGCCACTTTCTCCAAATAGTGCAGGTTGTAGTATGGTAGTACGGAATTGAAATTGTGATGCCGTCAGCTCAATATATTTAAGTAATAGTAATATTTTGTCTTATAATGTGTCAGGCCTCAACAATAAACTTTTATTTATGCATTTTTTTGATTAGGTATATAAAAAGTTTGATGTATTTTTTTTTGTATGAAACTCATGTTACAGTAGAAAATTTTAAGAAGTTTACAAAATATTTCAATGGTTACAAAATAGTTTGGAAGTCAGCAGTCAAAACTTATACCAAAGGGACGTGCAAGTGGAGGAAGTCTCTATGGAATTAAAACTTCGCTGCTTAAATAATATGACTTGTGGAACATGAAGGAGTCACAGTTGTTAAACTCATAAGTAATACCAATTTGTTTATCATCCCGTTCTATATCAACTGTAACAAATGGAGTGAAGATTACGAGCGACTAACCAATATCATGATGTACCTGGCAAACAAAAGCGTTTTGATAATTGGTGATTTCAATGCCAGAATAGCCAATTCACAAATTACAACAATTCGCAGCACAAGCCACAATATTATAATCCCTAGTCAGAGATCTTCAATGGACGGAGTAGGCAACCAAAATGGTACAAAATTACTTGATCTCCTGCAGGGCCCTGTTTCATAAAAATTGACAATTGCGACAGGTGACAGGTGACAATTTGTAAATTTACAACTTGACAATTGTCAAATTTCTGTCCCAAAAACAATTTGACAATTTTGTATATTTGTCAGAATATATGCCACAATTGTCAAGTTTTCGGTTCATAAAAAACTTGTCATGACAATGGATTGTCACGAATTAGTCCGAGAATTGTCATGAATTGTCTGACAAATTTGTAGTGACAATTTTTCTATGAGACAGAAAAAATATACAATTTACATATTTGTCAGTATTTGATTGACAATTGTGACAGGTAATTTAGTCTCGGTCAAGTGTTGATAATAGGCGTGTTCAGGAAAATGATATCTCCGACGGCTCAGTGTCAAAAAATGAGCAAGCGAATCCAATATTTTCTTTTCTTAGTTATTTGACAGCAAAATTTCTGAGGAATCCTGTTCACGAGACTGAGATTGCTGAGGGCTCTGAGATCCCATTTTCCTAAACTCGCCTAATGAAGTGAAAGGTACGAGTTTAATAGCTTAATAATATTTTTAGAGTGAAAATGATGAATTGACTCAAAAGAATTTCATGTAGATAATAAGCTAGAAATAGTCGAAACTTAAAAGAAAATGTTCGTGGGTGCTCAAAACAATATCGGAACTAAAAGCCTGAACAATGTGAAATTATTTTTTGATTTGCCCAACTTGGAAAAACATTTGGCATATTTTGCTATTTCCATCAATTTATTTTCTTATATTTAATTGCTCTAGCTTTGAATTTTGAAAAAAATTATTTTATTATTTTTTAAATATTGTTTGTTATATGGACGAGAGCTTTACCAACTATATTTATCATCAATTCAACTGTCACAAGATCTCTGACGTTAAAATTCATATTACCAAGCTACATTATTTTGTGAAAGCAATGACAATTTTGTCATAATCTTGTAATGACAAAATTGTCACGACAAATTTGTCACCAACTACAGTAACACTTTTTATAACCTGACAATGGCAAAATTGTCATGACAAATTTGTCGTTGTATTTAAATGACAATTATGTCACATGTCAATTTTTTATGAACCAACAAATTGTCAGACAAGTGCGACAAATTTGTAGAATTGTCACCTGTCAATTAAAGAAATCTTGAACTCTTACCACAGTTGAAATGGATTCAGGAAAGAAACAGTGTTTACCAACATAATTTGAAAGAAAACCTCACTTGCTTAAATTTGTCAAATGATTCGACAGAATTAATTGTAAATAAACTCGTTGCTTGCATTAGGAGCTCCTCAAACAGCACTGTAACACTGAATGGCTCTAAATTTAAACAAAATGGTTTGACAGTGAATGTATGTTAGCCCGTAAAAGATCATTCACCTTGTTAAATGCACTCCGAAACTCAAACTGCCAAAGTTTTAAAAGGTGGTATCATGAAACAAATTTAATTTATAAGAATCTGTGCCTCAAAAAGAAAACCGATTTTGAAAATACCCGAGCTAGTACTCTAGGCAACGTTAAAAATACAAAGGAATTTTGGAAAACTGTCAGAGAAATTAATGGTTCAAATTTTACAATTGGAATAGGAATGTCCGCTGATGATTTAGCCACATACTTTAAATCACTACTTGATGGCAAGTCTGAAATCAAATTTCTATTTGCAGAACCTCTCATTTTAGATGAAATTTTGGACTCTGAAATCACTATTGAGGAAGTTAAAACTACGATTTTAAAGGAAAAAACGGAAAAGCTCCTGGAGCTGATGGAATTCCATACGAATTCTTTAAGAACGCTACCGAGGCATTTTATGCGCAACTTCAATCATTTTTTTAACAAAGTGTTTGCTAACGAGGATATCCCACCATCATTCAAAAGATCAGTAATATTTCCAATACACAAAAAAGGCGACTTAAACAACGTAGAAAATTACCGTGGTATCTCCTTTATGAATGTCCTGTCAAAAATATTTTGCGGTACAGTAAATAGATTAGAAACGTGGGTGGATGCTTACAATATCCTTACTGACTTACAGCGGGATTCAGAAAAAACTTTTCGACTATTGATCATATTTTCACACTTACATCGATTGTAAAAGCATTCCAATCTAGGAACAAAAAAGTCTACGCCTTTTTTGTCGACTTCAAGGCTGCCTTCGACCTGGTAAATCGTAATGCTCTCTTTTATAAACTCTCGCAAATAGGAATATCTACGAAATTCATACGTATAATAAAAGAATTATATTCGGAGTCCAGAGCAGCTGTGTGGGATGGTTCTACCTACTCAGAATGGTTCGAAACGGATAATGGAGTAAAACAAGGATGCCCTCTCAGTGCGCTTTTATTTGCACTTTTTATAAACGATGTTACTGCTTACTTACCTGGAGGAATACGAATCGCCGATTTAAACATAAATGTTCTGCTGTATGCTGATGGAATATTGCCATAAATGGTGTCTTATAATTAACGCAAGCAAATCAAAAATAATGGTTTTCACCAGATCAGCAAGGAGTCAAAACACTTACAATTGGGTCTGCAATGGTTCAAGTTTGGAGGTCGTCAACGAATACAAGTACCTAGGTGTGAAACTTAATAGGACTCTTGATTTCAGTTTACATCTTACAGAAAAATCAAATACTTCGCAAAGCCTGATCAATGTGTCATGGAGAAACATCTTCTCAATAACCGAATCATCCTCTCAACAAAGTATACAATTTTTGATGCTGTGGTAAAATCTACACTATGTTACGCTGCCCAAGTGTGGGGAATTGATGAGCACGAGCCCATTGAAAAATACCATAGGAATTTCTTAAAAAAGCTATTCAACTTGCCAAAAAACACACCGAACTACGCACTATACCTTGCAACAGGACTTTCAAAACTGTACACCTATACATAGAAGTTGCATGCGGACTATATTGTGAAGGTGCTTTCTCGTCAGGATGGCCGTATTTCCAAAAAAATGGTGTTATATGTGAGAAACGAGGATTGGTGGATGGCAAAGTGGAAAAGTTTAGGAAATGCTTGTGATGAAGTTGTATTGATGGACACAGACAATTTAAATTCAATTAAGGAGCTATTGTATCAGATTACTCAGAAGCATGAAAATTATATACTCACAACTGAACACTAATTTAATGGAAAAAAAACTACTTTCATGACCTGTTAAGCTATAAAGAAATATCCCTAATTTTTAAAACAAGGTGCGAACTCCTTGGTTTAAACGGAAGTCCTTACAACGGTAGCTTCAACCAGTTCTGTTCGTTGTCTAATCTTAAATCCAAAGAAGACTGCTTCCATTTTCTTAGCATTTTCCCAATTTTCGCTTCTCATCGGCGTACATACTTCGGAAAGAAAACTCTGACGATGCAGGAAACTATTGAAATTTTGAACGAGTCCAACTGGAAAACCCTTTACCAATTTTTTGAAAGAAATTTCTACGTATAGAATGTTACTAATAACAGAATTTGAATAGTAATTTGAAAATTTGTCTACTATTTATTTGGACTAAAACTCAAATATGTATTTATTTTATTAACATACCTAAAACTATTAAACAAAAAACTTGCTAACCGAGCTGACGGCAAAGCCATAGCTTTAAAAATTCATATTTTTGTAAATCCTGGAATTGAGAAAATTGAATAAAATGAATTCTTACTATTCTTACTCTTAGTACAGAGATTTTCAAAAAATATATGAGAGTAGTATTTTGTACCAAATTTTTGAAAAACTATTTTTTGAATTTTTAAAAAATGTTTCAAATCTTTTTTTGGAAAATCAAATATGTGTTTCGAAAACGACATGATCGGTTTTTTTTTAAACTCGATACTTAAGAGTTTTTTAATACTCTATAAAATATTTTTAGATACAAAATTATTTATTTATGCAAAAATTACGGCACCTTCCATACAAAAGTTAAAAAACCGTTAAGAACAATATTTTTTTCTCAAAAATGGCTCCTATGATTTTCATTAAACTTTTTCCGTATTCTTAGCATAGATACTACAAAAAATTATAAAACTTTAGACCAGTGTTTCCCAACGTGGGGCCTACGCCCCACAATGGGGCAATTTAGCTTTTAAGGGGGGCAATTTTACAGTCCGATGCATCACAGCCGTTTAAGATTTCTAAATTAATTGAATGCGAAGGAGAAAAACCATCTCTTTTGGCACTCATTTAATTTCGAAAAAGTCAGGACTCAATCTGGCTTGTTCAAAATTTGTCTTGTGCAAATTGTGAACGTTTTGTCCACTTATTGTGTAAAGAACAGTTGGAAGTCCATGAGGAACTAGGGATGGCTCTCGAAACTGTTTGATTTGTGAAACTAAAAATAAAAATTTGTTGACGGTGGATTGTAAGGAGTTTTTGAGTTATTTAGTCGATATTTTCGAAAAACTGAAAACATATAATAAGCTCTAAAAAAACGAAGATATTACTTTCGTTACCTATGCACATATTTGATAAGTCAGACTTCTACAAACGTACAACCCAAATTTTGACAGGTTTCATTGGCTCGAAAAATGTGAAGTAAATGATAGCGCTATAGATGTAATTGTTGATCATCTGGAAAATTTATAGCTGGATTCGAGAAAACTATTTCCTAAAGATTCTCTCCTAGTTTTTAATTATTCAATTTTTTTAGTGACTTTTCGAATGTTAAAATTCTATAAATATAATGCTGGGGGGCATAAGAATTTTGGAAAAGTTTTAGTGGGGCGTAGCACAAAAAAGGTTGGGAAACATTGCCTTAGACTATCTACTATTTTTAAATATACAAATTTCAAATAATTTTGCATATAAAAATTTTCAAAAATGAAATTTTTTGAATTTTTAAAAAAGTTTCAAACTATTTTTTTGAAAATTCGATATTTCAAAAATGGGTTGACAATGTTTTTTTAAATTTTATATTTATATATTATAATAAATAGAAACTTAAGATTTGCATACCAAAATTTTTCCTTAAAATTTTGTTAAGAATTTTAAATTTTAAAAATTATTTAAGATAGCGTTCTTTTTTCACCTCAAACTGTCTAAGGAATTGCTTTTGCTAATTTAAATATCGTATTCCATGCTTCTGAATATTTATCGCTCATAATTTCAATGTTTTTATTTACAATTTTCCTTGAACCCTCAGTAGATATCTTGAACATAAGAGCAAATACGTGCGACCCAGTCATGCATTTTATTTCTATCTCTTTTCATTACTGAGATATTCAGAATGGTTTTGACGTATATCCATCGAAATCATCAAGTTCGCGTACTGTTTTGACGTAAACGCCAAAAATAGTGTTTTACGTCAAATTATAGTTCCTAACCTACAACGTACGTCGTAAAATTTCAAATATATGTTCAGTTTTGTTTTGACTTATATGCATACAAAGGCACGTACACAATTAGCAAGAAAAATATTTCTTTTGCCATACATAAGATTTTACTTTTTTTTTGAAAATTTTGATACGCAATATTATTTGATCTTATCTGAAATTTGTATACAAGAAAATTCATCTAAATCCGTTCGGCTGATAACGAGAAAATTCAAAATAAAAAAATACGTTCTATGACAAGTACTATTAATAGTAGGTAAGTGTAAAATTTTAAAATGTTTGGTAGTAGATCGTACTAATTTTAATATATGAAAAAAGTTTAATCAAAATCGTAGGAGTCGTTTTTGAGAAAAAAAATATTCTCCTTTGTGGTTTTTTAACTTTTGTATGAAAGGTACCATTATTTTTTCATAAAAAAGGTTCTTTGGGAGTTACCATTAATAACCATATTTTGAAAAATGGTTTTCCACCCAAAGGAAGCTCTTACTAAAATAAATTTATTTTCTTAGAAAAGTTGTCGAGCCATTTTTGAGAAAAAAAGCGATTATGTAAAATTGATAAAAAAAAATTGTATGCCAGGTACCGTTATTTTTGGTGCTAAAAAAAACGTTTCGGCAGAATCACCAAAAAACCACTATGTACCAAGTTTGAAGATTCATTGAAGCATGTTTAATTATGTACCTAATAGTATGGAGCTACAAATGTTTATAGTAAGAAATAGTATAGTATAGTATAGTATTGAAATCAACTTCTGAAACATTTAAAGTTCGTTCAACGAAGTTTTAAAGGCGACATGCTCTTACATTATCCCCATTCGTAAAGGCCAAAATTTAAAAAAAATTAATGAGTATAATTATGTCAGAATTTGCAGTTTTTAGTTTTTAGAATGATAATTTGTTACGAAAAAATATTTTTAAGTTTTTATGGATTGCTTTTGTTTGATATTCAAATTTAAAAACGGTTGAAGATTATGTTTAATTTTAGTGCGATTTTGAATATAAAGAAAATAAAGTTAGAGAAAGCTTCAAATTCTGGCAGAAAAAAATTTCGATTTTCCCAGTTTAGTAGGTTCATAGTTTTCGGAAGTTTGATTTGAGCTAGCTATCAAATCATTTATTTTGTATAACAAATTATCATTTTAAACCTACCATTTTGGGTACCGAATTTTGATTTTCGTATTTTCGTCAGCTAAATTCAGACTCATTTTAGCAGAAACCTACAGCAACTAAGCTTTAAACAGCACAAATTTATACATATGTAGGTATATCAAATGTATTTGATTCCGCTAAAAAGTGTCAAAAGCACGGTTGGTGCTATTGACAGTTGGCCAACGTTGTTCTATTATTTATTCAGAGTAAAATTAATAGAAAGGAATAATTCAACTTCCTTATTTTCTGTTTTTCAATAATTGTGGCACATATTTGAAAATGAAATTTTTTTGTTGACAGCTGCAGTAGTTATAGTCACCTAATCGAAGCTTGCACTGGAACTTTAGTATCCAGTGATTGCTATAATTGTCAGAAAAAGTACGTGCAAGTCGACTTTAGTGTACCTATATATTATGAAAAAAGTTAGGTTAGTTACACCATTCATAGCTCAAGAATGGCTGCACCGATTTTAATGTATTCTTATTAATTGGATTGGTCTCCACTCCGAATAGCAGAACAACTATTAAAATATCGGAATAATTCACGACAAAAAATTATACAGAAAATTAATCTAAAAGATATTGAAATGTATTAAAATACTCGAGTCGAAATATAAAGGGTCCGCCAAATAACTTTTTTTTTTGAAAATGCTATAAGAAAAAACTACTGAATATTTTCTCAAACTTCTTTCTTATTTGAAAGTAAAATCCTTCCGGTTAATAATGGAAAATAATTTCATTCAAATGGCTGCTTCGCTAAGTGGGCCTGCGGTCGACTTAGAGAAGATGGCGATTTTGCCGAAAAAATCATCTTTTCAGATGAAGCTCATTTTGATCTTAACGGGCATGTAAACAAGCAAAATTGTCGCATTTGGGGCACAGAAAACCCGCACGCCATTGAAAAGCCGATACACGAAAACGAGTCACTGTTTGGTGCGGATTTTGGTCCAGAGGCATAATTGGGCCATTTTTCTTCGATTGGCCGTTACAGTCAATGGCGATCGTTATTGGACCATGTTGAACGAATTTTTGTTCACAAAAATTGAAGAGGAGAATATTGGCAACATTTGGTTTCAACAGGACGGCGCTACGTGCCATACAGCCGAACCTACACTCCATGTAGTAGTAGCATTTTCAAAAAAAAAAAGTTATTTGGCGGACCCTTTAGTTAACAAAAATATAAAAAACAAATGAAAACAACAATTGTCAAATCGCTTTATCATCATAAAATTCGCAAGGTTAGGTAATGCTTTTCATTTGATATTCAACTGATTTCAATTTTGCAGTACTAATTTTTTCCCTGAGAAAACACTTGGGTTGCATAAGAGCGAATTCAACGCACGTGTGCACGCCCTAACACATGTCGAACTCAGTGTAAATAAACTGGGTTGAAAAAAGTGTCACATAAAACATCTGAGAGCGAGTTCACAATGAAAGGGGCTTCCATCCAGAAAAATAGACAACAAAACCGAAAAAAATATATTTTTTTAAAGAATAACATGAAAGTAGAAATTTCAAGAGGACAAAACCTAACAGGCAATCAAGAACATGGGTACCACTTTGGTCATTTGTGACCAAATTTGGTAATTATTTTTTCACTTGGTCGCATGGTCTTTTTTGTTCTATTGGGTCATTTTTTTAAGAAATGCAAAAAAGAACAACACGACTTGACTTTTTGTGTTCCCAAAAATTAAATGCATAGCTTAAGAGCTCTTTTGAATAGTAACTTTTGTGAATTAAATTTAAGTCAACACTCTTTTTTAACGGAAACGAAGGTGTGGTCTTACAAAGGTTTTTAGTGTGCTGAATTCGAATCTGACTTTGGAATTGTTCCCATCACATCAATCTTTCAAGATATTCTAACCCAAAAAACTTTTTTTTTTCCGCTATGTGAGGTTATGTTTCACACCGAAATATCAAACCTACGGAAAAATATAGCTTGGATTCTACGACAGAAAAATATTTAAATTTTGTTGACCAGTGATGCTTCGTTATTTTGATTTATTTATGTTTATTTGTTTAATGTGAACAATTCGTTTCACAATATCAATTAAGTTTATTAGGTACCTACTTTAGATTTTTTGTACCCTGTTTTTTTTTTGTACATGTTTCTGTTATTTATTAAGTACTAGCGGATAACCAGCGTGTTCTACTACGATAAAAAAAAAACATTTTGTTTAATTTTTGAAAAAAAAAACAGGAAATTTTTGTGCATGGGAAAGTCGAAAATCGACTTTATGAATTGCCCGAATGTGCCTAACGCAGTGGTCTTAAACCATTTTAGCATTATTGCCATTCTAATGATACCGGTTGGGGGCAAATCGGTTGGATGGTTTTAAAGTCTATAATGGACATACATATATAGGAAGAAACATTTTGTGTGTTTTATTATTAAGATTGAATAAATAATATGTGAGTATAAAAACGTAAGGAATTCATTATGCGTTTACAAAAACGATTTCAGGCTAAGAAAAATTATTTTGGCCATTTTTAACGATTGGTCATTTCTATTTTCAATTTTGAACACAAATTTTATTTTCAAGTAGCAGCCGTGATCAAGAATCTCAATGAAAGTATTGTTAAAAAGGTAGAGTACAAATATACAAAAAAATATACAAAAAAAAATAAAAATAGTGTTTTAGTTATACATACATAGGTATATTTTTAAAACAAAATTTTGGGATGCTAGTTTGGAGTATTTATTAATGTACATTTATGAAATTACTTTCGAAAAAAATTTATCAACCCGTTTTGAAAATATTGAATTTTCAAAAAAAAAATTGTATTTTTTTAAAAAATCCAAAACTTACTTTTCTCAAAATATTGATATGCAATATAATTGACATTTGAAAGGACATTTTGTATAAGAAAATTGATTGATTGATTGAGAAAATAGAAAATAAAAAAAACCGTTATATGGCAGGTACCGTTAATAGCAGTTTTTCAAAATTATTTTCTACACCAAAAAGTACATCATATTATATACAATACACACACTAATTTTTTTTTATCAACATCGTTGGAGCCGTTTTTGAGATAAACTAGCTTTTTCATAACAGTTGTATGGCAAGTTCCGTTATTTTTGGAGCTAAAAAATCAATTTCCCCTCTGGCGAGTTACGAAAAAACCTTGAGTTCAAAATTTGAAGAAAATCGCTTCAGTGGCTTATAGGCTGTAGGTTGAGCTTCAGACAGACAGACAGACAGAATATTGTGCCACACTTTTTTTTTTTTTTTTTGCACGAATCCAAAACTTGCCCTATATTTACGGTGACCATATTTTAGAAAGCTGAATAATGAACAAAAGAAAAAAGATCAACTCAGTCTTCAATCGTTTATTCCATTTAAATAATAAATATATCCTCTGAGGAAAAATGGCTCAACTTAAAATAGAATAAACATATTAAGGGTATTCATGCAACGTCGTAAGTTTACAAATTGTGTAAAATGATAAGTTTACGCAAAAGTTTGCATGAACGACCTTTTTATTAATTTGGTTAAATGCTGTGTAATTGAATCAGCTGTTCGTTAAATGTCAAATATTTGGGAGCGTTCGGCTTGGGTCGAGGAGTTGGTTTTACAAATAATGCATTATGGTCTGTTTATTTGCATGTGTGTGTACAAATATATATTTGTTTTAATAGATACGTGTAGTTAGTACTCCTGTTAATTCAATTATATTTGTTTTGTATTGAAATAAATACATCAATGCCATTCATTTTGCTGGAATCTCAATACCATTTCAACTCAACTCAAGTGACAAAAACCTGGAGCTCCCGATCCTGCTTGTAAACATAGTAATTTTTAAATAGAGAACCTCTCCCGAACCAACGTGAAGTCGGAAACTCGGAAGGATAAAACAAAATGTAAAGCTAGAACTATTAAGGCTTTCTCAAACCAATGCGAAATATTTGGAACGTCAACGAAATTTTTGCCTGTCAAAATAAATAAATAAATAAAAATAAATTGGGTGGCGCAGCAGCTCGAGGAGAACCAGGGCCTAGTGACTTACAACTCACAACCATTCCTGTGTGCGTGTTTGTTGGGCAGGAATGGAGGGGACCTACAGTTTTTTGCCAAGTCCGAACGGCTAAATGAGAAGCACTTTTTCATGACAAGTATACTCTTGGAGGATTTGTCAGTTCCTCGCAAGAGGCAGTACCTCGAATAAAACATTTCTGTTTTTAGGTGGCACGGCTGGGAATCGAACCCATACCTTCGGCATGACAGTCCTACGCACTAACCATCAAGCCACGAGGTACTACTGTCAAAATCAATGGGATAAAACCCACGAAAAGTTGCTTTCCAAACAGTCAAAAGAAGAATTGAGGAATATTCCACTTAAGTAAAATGAATCATCCCTCTCTTTTTTTCGTTCCAACTTCACCAAATGTCAGTTTCACTCCCGTGAGATGAGTATGATTTTCATGTTTTCATGATTTTCATCAACCGACCACTTCAGTAAACTATCAACAATTACTATAGTTCTACCTTAATATAAATGACAATAGTCGCGTTGTAAGGTAGAAATATATTAGTCGCAAGCTCACGGCAGTGGTCGGATGAAAATTAGCAAATACATACAAATCATATGTCACGCCCATAATGTACTTTTCTTCATTTTCGTTAACTTTTGCTTTCGGAAGTGAATAGAGTGCCCCCGAGTACATTTCGCGGAAGTGAAACTGAA
This sequence comes from Dasysyrphus tricinctus, assembly GCA_963921185.1. NCBI lineage: Eukaryota > Metazoa > Arthropoda > Insecta > Diptera > Syrphidae > Dasysyrphus > Dasysyrphus tricinctus. The sequence goes on from OY992531.1 coordinate 69,834,442, forward strand.
ATTTGTTGAGGTAGGAACGAAAAAAAGAGAAACAGTGAATTATGGCTTTGTTCTGATTTTGACAGTTCAGAAAGATACTTTGCATTGGCTATCTAATGAAATCTGTTTCAAACAGCTTCCGACTATTTAGAATCTCCCAAACCAGTGCGAATCATTCGTTGACCACAACAAAAACATTAATAACAACACGTTGTTGTAAATGAAAGCAACACGTTCGTCGTCGTCAACGAAAGATTCGCATTGATTTGGGTGAGAATTTATAGTTCTACCTTAATAATTTACGAAAAGTAGCTTTCCTAAAGGCTTTCCCAAACCAACATAAAATTAAAGTGAATGATCTCAATACTAAAAAACAACAAAAAACTGTCTTTGTGAATGCATTCGCTATAATTTGGGCAGAGCCTTTAATCGTAGAGAAAATATAGACCTTCTAATTATTTTTTTTTTGTGTAAACTACGTTTTAATTCACAACTTTTATCACCAACTAATTGCAATGCAATAATTACAGAACACATTCAGAGCTTTTTTAGTTCTCCGAGATATCATTTATATCATGTCTCTAAACATGCCTAATTCTAAAAGTCACAAACACGCCTAATTCAATCTCTAAAAGTCACAATGACGTTTGGATAAGTTTAACCAAATATTTGGTTAATTTTCCGCAGCTAAATCCTTGGATAAAATTAACCAAATTGTGTAAACCATTTCCCATACAAAATTTGACAGTTCATTAACCAAAAGATAAAATTAACCAAATCGTAAACTTATCTAGTGTTTTACGCAGTTGCATGAATACCCCTATTATAAAGCTCTAATCAAGTCAGTCTTTGCTTTAAGCTTAGTACGCAAAAACGTGTGCAAAACGAAAAATCCCATACAAAAATGACAACGAAATCATAAACTATAAATTTAGTTCTACTTTTCGTTCTGCAGTACGCTGTTCGATGAGCAAAATTGATAGTTGTAGCAGAGAAGTCTACACTCTTTTTTCGCACACAATTAATTACCCAGACCATAATTGTGTGCGAAAAAATTAAATTAGTGTTTTTTCGTGTTTATTTTTGTTGTTTCTTTCATTACAGCATGGATGCTTGTAATTTTTTTGCATTTGCATTTGTTTTAATTTTTTGAATTTGAGCAACACTGTCAATGAATATTTTTCCGTACTAAGGTCAAGAATTTGTATTGGTTTTTCAATTCCTTATTAAATACACACTTCCTCCTGAGGGGCATCAGGGTAAGTTAAAATAATTTTCAATATTGAATTGCCTTTTTAAAAATAATTTCAAATAAAACTCACATATCTCAATTCTTCAGCGCAGACGCAGACGCAGACAACACACGAACACACAGTTCACAGGCAGCTGATGTGTTCATGAAGTGAATTGTTTTTGACTTGAACATGACAGATGATGCCAAAAGCGAAAGAGGCGGCAAGGAAAAATATTTGTTTACTAGAACCCTGTTCCATGGTTTAGTCCCAAACAGTTTCAAACAGTTTCAGACCACCAGATTTGGTGCGGACCAGTACAATTTTTCAAGTGTGGAACGACTTCGGACTAAATCTGGCGGTTTCAAACTGTTTGAAAGTCGGCAAGGAACAGACCTTAGATTTATTATTTCTTCGTTCATTAACTAAGGGCACGTAAGCATCATCAGTTTCTTTCATTCTTTCATACAGAACATTTATATGTTTTCGTGTACAAAATAATTAATAATGAACAACATCTTCAAATACAGAACAGTGCATTATTATAATGAACGGATGGTCACCGAACCTATATTACCCATGTATGTATATCGCAAATAAAAAATTCGTTTTTAGATTGAAGTCTTAATTAACCATAGGATCATCGATAAATAATTACTATAGGCTAGCCCACTATTTCCTTTTTCCGGTAGGTCTTGTGTGATTAACATTGATTGATAGGAGATATTTTTCATCTAAATCGATACGAAATTTCTGAAGTTATGAAATTGTGTTTACCATTAAACCTAAGGAATTTTAGAAAATTTTGCTTCATGGAAAAAAAATTCTAACCACTGCAATTTTTGATCGTCTTTTCACTTTAAAGTTACCGTTTTGCAAATCGAGTTCACCACTTGCAAATAAAATTCATATGCTGCAAATCAAAACAAGCTTATACCTCACCAACTCAAAGTGGATATGCAAACTTTGCGTTTCGTTGTACAATAAAAAAAAAATTTCCATTTGTTTCGGAAGTATTTCTTGTTCCCTTTGATAGGTTCTAATTTCAATTGAAGATTTAAATATTTATGGTTATTTGTGCGAGTTAAAAGTGGATTTAAGACACAAAACACTTTAAAATAGTTTCATTTTCAAAACTTTTTAATTTAAAAAGTTGTAATCAATAGGTATATGTAGTGTAGGTACATCATCGTTTGCCTCAAGTTTTAAAAGCTTTGAATTAAAACTTAGAAAATTAAATTTTTAAAAAGTTTCTCACTCCTATAGTATGTACCCGAATCTAAATAAATTATTGAATCCAACAAAAAAGATTTTGTTTGGAAAATTTTCTTTTTTTCCTTTCCCTTGGACTAGGCCCAATTGTTTTTCATGTTCGATATACCTTAGTCTTTATCCCTTCAGCTAAGATCCAATTTTCTAGTAGTTTCTTCTCGTTCTACAATTTTTTTTAATCAACGAGGGCCATGTTAAATTATTAGTGTCTACATCAAGATTTTCAGTTTTTGAATAAAACTACTTTTTTATTCCTTTATCTAAATAAACATCTGGTGGCTTGGTGGCCTCTGTGCACTGTGCCTAAAGCAGCCTGCCAAAATATGGAATACGGTTGTGTTTGTATTATTAATTTAATTTGAGGCCTGCGTATAGTGAATGGCCTCTCTCTGTTTACATCTAATTTGTATTTAAACTGTTGGTTGGGGGTATAAATAAAAAAAACAAAGTTATATAATAATGTACTACAATATGTGTGTCTATTATATCTCAATTTGTATAGATGAATATTTAATAGCTGCTTAAAACACTTTATAATAAATTCATCCCTTTATAAAACCGGACCAATTCAATCCAAAATTATTAAAACTAAAAGCAACATTGAACATAAAACATTGTTTAACTTACGTATCAAAAATGCTCTGACCTAAAAGGATGATTTGAAAAGTAATAAAAGATATGACTCTTTTACTCATAACTCATTTGTGAAAATTTTGAATAATGAATGAAAATTGAAACAACAACAGAAAACGATTTGTATTTAAAACTAGCTGACCCGTGCTCGCCTTGCTTCGCTTCTTTTAGAATATTGTATATCTACCATTTTTATACAGTCCGTAATATTTGGATAGCCTCATCACTTATATTTATTTTTAAAATTGAGTTTTTTGGAACTTTTTTAATGGAACCATACGGTATAGTATTGAGTCACAATAAACTCTCATATTGCTGCCATTGCTAAATAATTTTATATATTCTTGATTCATATGACGAAATCGATATATTCTAACAAAGGGCCAATATGGCACAGTTCATATCTTTTGTCGACTTCAATATCGGTATTTCTCAATATGATTCTGAGTTTATAGCTGTAAGACTTCCATCATCTAGTTTGCGGCGTCTGTATTGAGGATTCCCAATGTCATCAGTGCGAGTATCATCAATAAATTCCTTAAGTTACATTTGTATGCATTTGTTCTCGTTCATGCATGCGGATTGTGGATTCATAGCACGTCATGGCTCATGTCATGTACCATACTTTTTGTTGCAATATTACGTATTTTATTACATACAGAGAGCGATCTTCTTCAGGATCTGGTATTTGACATTATTATGTACTGAATAAAATTCCTATGACAAAATTTAATTTTATTTTCAATTTATCATTTTACATACATTTATTATTTTATTTTTTTACAGAATATGTATAATGTTCAATTTGAAATTCTGCTCATTACCTGGCAGTTATTGGCCTAATTAAAAAAAAAAAACTACTCCATAAACCTTCCTCTTACTTTTAAGACAAAATTCTGTTAATTTCAACTCCATTCCATTAACTATGAGTCTGTTTCTTTATTCATTCGGGAATAAGAATAGAAAAAATAGAATAGATGATATCGTTGTCGTTCAGTCAAAACTCCCTAAGTCCATTTTAATTTATTTTGAGACACCGGTACTTTTATGGATTTTAACTAACCAGAATTTGAAAATGTTTGATTTTGGGAATTTTTAAAATTTATAAATAGACCAACATAAGATTCAGAGACCTTTAACAGACCTAAAATGTTTATATTTTAATAAATATATCGTATTCAAGAGAGGTTTGTCGTTTTTAAGAAAAATGGACTTAGGGAGTTTTGATAGAACTGGCGACGATATATTTATCCAGATTATCCAGAATGGAATGAATAAAGAACAAAACTGGAAGCAAAATTGTTGCGGTAAAATTTATCACAACAAGTTTCATCTGCCTATTCTATATCACTTACCCTTTTTAGCCTTTCCTTTTTCCGTTGCAGCTCCAAAATGCTTGTAGAGTTGTAGATACCTGGCGTCCATCAGCCAGAGACCTACTCTTAAAGTATTTTGGAAAAGTAACAAAAACAGGTTTCGAACGATTTCTCAATTGAGTGGAACAGTTGGTTTCCAAATCCCACGAACTATAACTTTCAAGAAGACGGGCGGTCTCTTGCCGAAGTGCCAGCGGATGTGCTGGAAGATTAAGCATGTCAGGTGGACTCTTACTTATTTCTACACAAAACTACCATCAAAGCATCAGTAACGTAACTTAATTTCAATTGACGTAATGTAACGTAGCTTATCATTTTGTAAGTAAAATGGGTTGTTAACGTGTTGTTAAATTCTTAAAACTTAATATGTTAAATAGTAGATCTATCAAAATTGATACAAAAAAAAAGACCTGAGTAAAAGTCAGGATTTGATAAAATGAATTCCTCTCTCACCTCGAAGTGTTAGTTTTGTGGAGATTGCTTCGCGCTTCGAATCACTCGCGATTATTTTAGAGTAACTAGGAGAATGCCGAGAAGAAACTTTTTCTCGATTTTGGTTCTTTTAAATTTTCTCGAAAAAGTTAATTGAAAGGGTTCTGAACTTAGCCATTTGTATTCGGCAAGTTTTGGAAAGACATCCAACAACTTGCTGAATCATTGAATGTGTGTGTGAGAGTAAAGTTTCGATGAGATTCGACAACGGAGGAACGGAGGTTTTTGAGGAGAGCACGTAGCTTTCCAGGAAGTCGTGATCCCGTGACTGAAGATCTCGAAAACGATTGGCTGGTTGTATGAATGTGTGAGTGACTGGAATGGCCGAGGTAGACAATAGGATTAGCATGGAAAGTTGACTTTTTGGAGAACTTTAAAAGCGATAAGTTTTGTTTTATTTTTTTAAATCGAGAATAATTTGGAAGAAGAGAAAAATTGAGAAAAAGTGATTTTTGGAAGAAGTTTTTAGAATAAAAATAGTCGAGAAAATTTGAAAAAAAGAAAATTTGTGATTCGAAACGTGAAGGAGTTTTGAGGAAGCTGAGGAAGATTCGAGGTGATAGCCGGAAAGAGGCTGATAGGAGATCCGCAGACATATTGAAAAAATAAGTAGAGTGTTCTTTGTTATAATTTGGTTTCGTATCAATTTCGATAGACTTAATTTTGGTTGTTTAATTCGAATTTTATCCCGATTTTGTGGGACACGGTATTTTCTTGTTAACGGCCCAATTTTCGTTTTCATTTTCTTTCTTTACTTTCGGCTTTACGTTTTCAACGTAAGCCCTTTTAACTTTGTAACCTTTATTATACCTACATATCGAAAAAATTTTGGGTGTTAATCCCTGGGTTTCGGCTCAAAGGCTTCCTTAATAAAATCTATTAAATCCCCATCTGGGTATATAAAAACTTGTGTTTTACTTTTGGTTCTTTTACTTGTTTTTCGTTTCTTTTCTTTGCTCATGATTCTCTTAAAATTAGTTTTGGAATTTTCTAATATTTTTGTAGAAAAAAAAATTCCTGGCGCCCACTTCAAGTACAAGTACACCCTGTACTTATACTTAACATTTTATTTCTTTTTTTTATCCATTTTATTAATCGAATTCGATTAATAAAATTATCTTTTACTAGATACTGAACCCACCCCATTGCTGAGCTACTGGGTGGCAGCACTTTACGTGTTGTCAGTTGTGAAAGTAATCTATTAAACGCACCCATCGTTTGACAGTTCGTTTTTCTTATCTCGTTTCGTTGTATGGTCGCGGTGCACGTAGATTTCGTGCTCGGGTTGTTTAATTTATTAAATTATTTTTTTAATTAAATTTATTAAATTATTTTGGTTATTTGGATTAATATAAATCCATTGAGTTTGCGGATTGAAGTTCCACCATCGTAAAATTAAAATTCGCGTTTAAATAATTTCACAACAAAAAGAATAGCAACCAGTTGTTCGTTGATATGTCAAAACAATTGAGCACAAATATATTTTTGTTTTACCTAATTATTAATTGCTGAAATGCAAAATGAGTACAAAATAACATTAAATGCATAGCAATGTGATGCGAGACGTTTTTTTGTTATTTTAAAGTGAATAACGCCCGTGCGTATCTACCATAAATGAGAATTCAAAGGTAAAAAATTGCACTGAACGCACCTTATTCCTTTTATTCCATCTTTCAAATGGAATAAAAAGAATGCATTCCAAATGTTCCGGAATGAAAAAAGAAACAACTAAATGGTTTATCCGGAATATTCCATTAAATAAATAAACGCAAAATGCTCATTCCAAATATTCTGAAGGTTCAGAATAAATAAAGAAACACACTCTATGTGTGAACCCATTGAGTTTGCACACACAAACATTCATTTTTATATATAAACAATTAATTTTTATATTATAAACAACATTGCTTTTAATTATTTTAAGTGAATTGAAACAGGATCTGGTAAATCTTTCTGCACAAGAATCGTCATGCCGTAGACTAGTATCGTATTCGTCACGTCATGCAGCGACGATTCTTCTTCGCTTAGCCTTTTGCAAATGAAGCATCTAGTCATGGACAAATTACTGATGATGGATTTTCAATCAACTGCACATGCACACATTTTTTATTGTATCCGACATCTCAAAAATATACTCAATCAATAGCCAAACTTTTTGCTGTACGCTTGACTGTTGAATGTCAGCTTTTGTACTGCAACGAATACTAACTTGCAGCTTTCACCTTGCGTTCGGTTTTCTATGGAAACTAACGTGAGCTACACACAAGCCGTATATGAGTCTTTGACGAGACGCTTCGTGTGCAGAAGGTCGGTATCTGCGCTGCCTCAGTTGGTAGTGTAAAAGCACGATAATTTCGGAAAGAATAAAGACAGTGAATTCCATCAAAGTTATTCAATCCAATTTAAAATAAAATATACGTAAAACTCGAAAGACACGAATTTGCTCTTTGTTGTCGATGCCGATGTCGATAACTGACAATTACTTTTATTGTTCTTTTTAATGCCAAAAATGTGGTGAAAACTTTTTGCGTTGCGTATATGATATACAATACAAATACATACATATTTATATTCTACACACAAACATACCTATGCATACCTAGAAAATATCCTGTGTTTTTCATATATGTACATTAGGGTGGTCCTTATTTTGAAAACTTTTGAGCACCCGTTTTTTTTGTTCATTGAGATCTTAAGACACTCCCCTATTTTTTTTTATTTTTTTAAATCACGTTAACACGTGCCGCATTGAGCTAAAAGTTGATGCTCCCGTGAGAGTTAGGGCCTATTTAAATACTTTTTAGCTCCCAAAATAACGGAACTTGCTATACAACCGTTATGAAAAACCTTATTTATCTTAAAAACAGCTCAAACAATTTCGATACAAATTCTAAAAATCTTTGTATAGTTACTCGAATATTTTTGAAAATTCTTAATTTCCAAGCAAATTGAACTTTTTGAGCAAGAACGTGCAACCCAGTCGTGCCTTTTAATTTTTTTTTCTTTCGAAGCAAGAGCAGGTACCAGATTTTAAAGCTAGAAGTTGCAGTTTTTGAGAAAAAAATCATTAACGGTTTTTTATAACATTTTTTAGAAGAAACCAATATTTTTGTATTAAAACATTCTAAAAAGTTAAGAACCCTAAGGTTTACCTATACCGACATTAAAAAACGTGAAATAATTATTTATTCCGAAATAATTATGTTTTTTTTTTTGTAGTGAAATCAAAATGAAACAATAAGAAATACATTATATTATAAGAAATAAATGTTTGTTTTAAGTTAACTTAAAAGTTTTAAATTAATTGAATTTCTGTAAATTCACAACAAAAGTCCTTAACTTAAGATTAAAGTGACGCGTTTCGGTTTCCAGGAACCATCATCGGGCTAAATTTATTGTAATTTATTGACGCGTGGTCCGTGGTGTTCTTTTGCCAAAATTGAAAATAGAAAGTGAATTTTTTTGCAAAGCAACAAGTCAAATAAATTAAGCCCGATGATGATTCCTTATAACCGAAACATATGTTGTAAGTTTAATAAAATTGAATAAATTTAAAACTTTTAATTTAGCTTTTTATGGCCTTAAGTCCTATAAATTGGCGTTTCGTTCAGCTTACTCACTTGAACTCATCAGTGACATAGTGAGGGCTTTGTCATACGCAATTTATATTAAGTTCAGTTCAACTTACATGAATTTTTCAACGAAAATCCACTGTAAACTATATCCAACAAGATTAGAATTCCTAATCATTAAGCTGGAAGTTTTTTTGGCCTGGGCCAGGCATAGTTTCTATATAAGAAGGTTTTATAATACAAATTCTATATACTACTGAAATAAATCAGCCAAGTAGAAGACTTAGCATCAGTGGCGGATCCAGAGGGGGGGCTATAGGGGCTGAAGCCCCCCCCCCACGGCTGATTCAGAAGAGAGTTAGACAAACAAAACTAAGATTGTGGCTACAAAATCTACATGTTAGCTGTGTTTTTCCAAGCCCTAGGGAAATTGAACGAATTGTTGGGCTGAACCATATAATATGCAACTGTGTTTTTTCGAGGCCCCAAGAGAATTGGATGAAAAAAGCCGATTATATAAAAAATCAAATGGCTCTATTTATTTCAAGCCCTAAAGGTATAAGACGAAAAATTGAGGCTTGGGGCTAAACCTTTACGAAGCGTTTTCATAAGCCTGCAAGGGAATCTGATGAAAGCTATAACACTGATAGGGCTTACAAAGGCATTATAGAAATCGATTATTAGGTATCGATATTTCTTAAAGATCAAATGAAGTTTGACAAAATAAGTCAATGTTACCTCTTTCTTCAACTCCTCTTGGTATTTTTGGGACTTTGCTGAGTCCAGATAACTTTTGGGGCTTTAGTTTAAAAACTCAGCTTCCGGTGTAAAAAATCACCCTGATAACAGAATCCGACGAATGAGTCAGGCTCAATTTTGACATTTGGCTCATAGTAAAGATGTCAAAATTCAGTCTGATTCGCTCCACAGCTCATTCGACGGATGCTATAGGTAATCTTTGATATGGATAGTTTGCATGATAACATCAAAATACTATGGGTATTCATGCAACAATGTAAAGTCGTCGTAAACGTTGTAAAGTTTAAAACTTCGTAATTCTGTCACAATTTGTATGGAAAATTTGACAGATTTACGAAGTTTAAAACTTTACGACTCTTACGACGATTTAACACTGTTGCATGAATACCCTTATTGTTTTAGAAATCTAAACTTATGTTTTTATATCAGACTGTGTTCGTGTGCCGAAGGATATTTTGACGATTTCAAAGACTGCTTTAAGATGAAGCGATTTTTGATCTTAGTTTCTCTTGTGATTTCCTTTGTGCTCTAACGAAAGATTAGAGAGCTCTTCCCGCGAGCAATATTCATTAAATGAAATGAAAAAGAATTTCAATTCACTTCGAACTCGTTTTCGAAATGTAAAAATCAGCTGTAACGGTTAAAGTTTTTTTTTCTTTAAAAAGTGTAATATACATTTTTGTTTTAATATGAAACAAATACTTGTATAACTATAAATAAATAGAAATTGAAGGGCAGACAAAATTTTTAAAATTTTAACTCAAATTTTTTTCAAATCTTTGTCATACTGTAAGATTTCAATTGCCAAAAAAATTGAAGGGAATTCACTGAAAATAGTTAATGATCGGAATGTTGAACACGAAGTTCGAAATACCAATCCAAATAGACTAAAGTCATTTAGATGGAATAGATACAGAAGCGCATCAAGCTGCCCTCCTTGGCGTTACACCCTTTTGTTTCAATTTTATCCATATATTTTTCGCATGGATCTACCGTTAGTGTCAAAAACAGACAGTCTTGTTAATCAAATCTTGGACAACCAATTCCGTTGTCCAAGTTAAAAAATCAAGTTTATCAATAACAATTCGGACGTATACGGCTGTTTATATTAGACAAAGTACTGTAGGATAAGTATTTATAAATCCTACAAGAAATATTCAAATTACAGAAAGGTACCTAACTTATTTAAAGTTCCTATAAACATATCCTAACAACTTTCTTATACGATGTGTCTTTGTTTAGAAGCTGGTTAAAGCGTCTTTTTAAAATAGCAGCTGAAGCTCACTAATTCTAGATGCTCCATTTCCAATCATACAATTTTGCAGAATTTTCCTATTAAGTACATTATATTTTTGCATTATACAAAGTATTTTTAATTCAGCTACCTACTAGCGTACTTTCTGAGAAAAGAAAATTTGGGTCGGTAGGGCATTCGATTATTATGATTAAGATTTTTTTTAAAAAGATGAGTCTAAGGGAACTCCAAGCCCCCCCCCACAGCCAAATCCTGGATCCGCTACTGCTTAGCATTAAGGATTGGACTTGTTGAATTATTGATTCAAAATAGCTTTTTATGGCCTTTAGTCCTATAAATTGGCGTTTCGTTCGGCTTACTCACTTGAACTCATCAGTGACATAGTGAGGGCTTTGTCATACGCAATTTATAACGGGTGATTTTTTAAGAGGTTTAGAACTTTAAAAAAAAAAAAACACAAAAAATTCGAAAAAATGAATGAAATATTTATTTGAATCGATAGTTTGAACCTTGCGATTTAATGTTTAAAGATAATTTCATGCAAATGTTGACCGCGGCTGCGTCTCAGATAGCCCATCCGCTGAGTCCAATTTTAGCATACTCTTTCACACATATCGGCCGGTATCTCACGAATGAATGCATGGATGTTGGCTTCCAGTGCGTCAATCGAAGCGGGCTTGTCCCTATAGACATTAGCCTTGACATACCCCCACAAAAAATAATCTAATGGTGTCAAATCGCACGATCTAGGCGGCCAATTGACCGGCCCGAAACGTGAAATTAACTGTTCACCAAACTCGCCTCGCAATTGCGCCATTGTTTCGCGTGCTGTGTGGCATGTGGCACCGTCTTGTTGAAACCACATATCATGCAAGTCAAGAACTTCCATTTCGGGCAAAAAAAAGTTTGTTATCATCGCTCGGTAGCGTTCACCATTGACAGTAACGCTGCGATTCGCATCATCTTTGAAGAAATATGGCCCAATAATGCCACCGGCCCATAAACCGCACCAAACAGTGGCTTTTTCGGGATGCATTGGTAGCTGTTGCAATGCTTCTGGCTGATCTTCACTCCAAATGCGGCAGTTATGCTTATTTACGTACCCATTCAACCAAAAATGAGCCTCATCGCTGAACACAATTTTTCGATAAAAAAGCGGATCCTCGGCCAGCCATTTTGATAGTAAAATTCAATAATTTGCAAGCGTTGTTCATTTGTAAGACGATCCATGGTTAAATTGCAAACCAAACTGAAGCTGTTTGACAGTGACACAAGGTACTAAACACACGTCAGCTGTCAAAACCAGTGTTGCCAAAACCAAACCAGCTAAAAAATCACCCGTTATTAAGTTCAGTTCAACTTACATGAATTTTTCAACGAAAATCCACTGTAAACTATATCCAACAAGATTAGAATTCCTAATCATTAAGCTGGAAGTTTTTTTGCCCTGGGCCAGGCATAGTTTCTATATAAGAAGGTTTTATAATACAAATTCTATATACTACTGAAATAAATCAGCCAAGTAGAAGACTTAGCATTAAGGATTAGACTTGTTGAATTATTGATGAGTTCAAGTGAGTAAGCCGAACGAAACGCCAATTTATAGGACTAAAGTCTTCTACTTGGCTGATTTATTTCAGTAGTATATAGAATTTGTATTATAAAACCTTCTTATATTAAAACTTTTAAATTAACTTAAAAAAAATGAATTCTTATAGTTTCATAAAAAAAAACTTTGGAATATGATTTAAAGATCCAAAATCATTTTCTGACAATTTTGGTATACAATTAATTTTAATGTTTTTAGAAGTTTTTTTATAAAAAAATTGATCTTAATCAATCATTCGCACGTACTTGCTCTTATGTTCAAGAGGCTTAGGTCTTAAGAGTGTTCCGAACTGAACGAAACTAGTCATTTGCTAACTTTTTTTTTTGCATATATAAGACCGGTTTTTTCACTTTCATCAGATACTTTGTTTTATAAAACTTTGCATTTTTACTAATTGGTCACTAGTAGGCGTAATATTGTACTGAAATTTTTTTTTCTAAAAGTACCTAACTGATTTTAAGTTTCAAATTTACATACATTTTCTGTGAAAAAGTGCCTTTTAAGAATTAAAAATTTCAATATCAAATTATACAATTATGATTATATAATTAATGAAAATCGTGAAAAATATATTGAATTTATACCCACTGCAAAAAAAAATGTCAACAAAATACCGTTAGGTATAAAAAATTGACTGTCAAAAATGCGTTTTTTCAAAATTCACAAGCATTTTTATTTTGCACTACTAAAATTTTTATTAGGTACAAAATTAAAAATTTTCTTTAATAGTGGCATTTTAAAAATATGGAATTTTATGTTATTTAACATTTTTTTGCAAAGAATGGTATAGTGTAGGCTACATTTTCTTTGAAAAACGGCCATTTTAGCCATTTTCTCGATTTCTTAGAGGGTTTTACCAAAATCTAGAGAACAAAATTAAATTTTTTTCTAATGATGTCCTAAGAGAATAAGTTTATCTGTCCATAGACACCTTAATCGTTTTGATCGGACAAGTACACGCTTCACGATCTTTTTCATGAAATCACCATTTCAGTCCGAAACACTCTTAAGAAAAATGTATGTAAAGACATGGAAATTATGAGCGAAAAATGTTTAAAACCATAAAATACGATATTGGAATTAGCTTAAACAACCCTTATGATAGTTTGAGGTGAAAAAAAAAAATAGTTTGAGAAAAAAAAAAAAAAAATAAATCGTTGGAGCGGTTGTTTATTAAAATAATTATTTATCATTATGAAATATCAATTATGAAATATCAAATTCCTTAAACAGTTTTAAGGAAAAAATTTGGTATGCAAATCTTAAGTATTTATTTGTGTGCATATAAAAATATGATTTAAAAAAAAAAAAAATGCTAACCCGTTTTTGATATATCGAATATTCAAAGAAATAATTTGAAAATGATAAAATTCAAAATTAAAATATTCTCTTCTCTTCTACTACCAATAGTTGCTAAGTGTAAAATTTTATAATTTTCTGTATTAGACCGCCCTATTTTTACTATACGAAAAAAGTAAAATGAAAATCATAGGAGCCGCTTTGAGAACAAAATGGAAGGTACCGGTTTTTTTTTGCATACAAATTCGTTTTTAAAATATTTTAGAGAGTACTGAGAAATTCTAAAGTATCGAGTTTCAAAACAATCGATTATGTCGTTTTCGAAATATTTGATTTAAAGAAAAAAAATTAAACATTTTTTAAAAATACAAAAAATATTTTTTTTCAAAAATGTAGGTAGTTTTTGGAAGCTTCTGTATGAGTGTATGAGAAAAAAATACTGAAATCTGTCTTACCCTTTTGAAGAAAATCTAGATTAAAATATGGTTCTTTGGCAAGTACCTACCATTGATAAGTTATAAGTTCAAATGTCAATAAATTTTCTTCGTTTTCTATTACCATTGATAGCCATTTTTTGAAAAATGTTTTCCAACTCTTACTAAAAGTAATTTATTGAATCTTTTTTAAGAAAAGTTGTGGAGCCGTTTTTGAGAAAAAAAATATTACTCGAGATTTTAATCCAGACTTGTCATAGGAAGACGAAAAAAAGTGGGTCTCACAATTCTGCCTGTCCGTTGAGCTACAGCCTAAACGGTCGAATTGATTTTCTTCAAACTTGGTTAATAGCGTTTTTTAGTCACTCCGCCAACTCGTTTTTTCTATTTCTTTTAGAACCAAAAATAACGATACCTGCCATAAAATTTTTTTTAGCATTTTACATAATCGTATTTTTCTCAAAAACGGCTCCAGAACTAAAAAAAAAAGATTCAATAAATTACTTTTAGTAACGGCTTCCTTTGGATAGGAAACTGCTTTTCAAAATATGATTATTGATGGAAGGTACCTCTCAAGAACCATGATTTTATTTTTGATTTTCTTCAATATTTTTTTTTATACATAAGCTTCCAAAAATGTAAATATTATAGTGTACCAAAACTTAAAAAAAAAAAAATATTTTTGGATTTTTATAAAATGTTTCAATTTTTTTTTGGAAAATCAAACATTTTTGTCAACACAATCATATTCAATCAAGAATTAAGATGGCGTTATTTTGTTCACCTCAAACTATCAAATCAGTTGATAAGTTAATTTAAATATCGTAATACTCTTAAACATTTTTCTCTCATAATTTCCATTATGTATAATACAATTTTCTTATACACCCTCAGCCTCTTGAACATAAGACAAGTACCTACATACATGCGACCCTGTCGTGCTATTTATTTCTTCGCAAATTTTTCTAGAAAAAATTAAAAAAATTCTTGAATTTAAAAATAAAAATACTTATTGGTTTTTGTGTTCGACTGAAAATTAAATGGAGTATTCAATTTGGAAAAAAAAAAATTAATTTCTAGATCAACTTTGAACCAAAATAAAATTCAAAAACAGCATTAAAGCTTTTTGTATGTACATATATGCAGTGACGTGCGGCACTCGAACGAACTGGGTAGACAGTTATAAATTTAGTTCATTATTTTACTTCTTATCCAGTCGAAAATAAAAACTGTTAACAAGGTCCAAAATACAGCGTATTTCTCTTTGAAATCAAACGTTAAGACTTCACAAACGTGTATTAAAAACATGGCTACCAATAACGAACTCTTTAAAATTATATAAAATTGTACACAGATAGGGATATCTATTAAATGCTTGTATTTTTTGAAACAAACGTTAAAGGGCCAACAAAAGTAGTCCACCTGATGTTTTAAAAGCATCTTGTTGAAAACCTATTAAGTCTTCAAAACTGTCCTTGAATTTTATGTGTCATCCTCATCCCCACTATTTTTTGTTGAGATATAATGGTGATCAAAGACAAAAGTATGCATATGTTTGACTAAAAGCTATATAGGTACACCAATCTCAAAGAAACAAAACTTGTAGACCTTAATAATTAAAGCTGAATACAAAATTTATTGATTTTAAAAAAAAATTCAAGAAACCCATAAAACAAAGAAAATAATAGAACATTTGATTCTCGTACCATTTCTTACAGTTTCGCAATAAGGCAATAACGGTACCCTAAATAAATATGTATTTGTAAAACAATTTCAAAACAAGAAGAAACATACAGTTTCAAAGTGCTTTTTGTTTCGATTCAATACGACAACTAATCACAGAGATACAGCTCTTCAAATCACGGATAAAATTATTATTATTTCCTTAATTTTTTTTCGTCAGTATTGTTCTTCTGCGAAGGAGTCCAGCCTTCCCACCTATTGCATTTATTAGGGTTGACCTACTGGCCACTGAACAAAAAAAAAATAGTTGAATGAAGAAGTTGTTCTCCTTACTTAACAGTCAACGAAAAAGTTTCGAATTTACTTCAAAGTTCAAAGCAAAATAAGCAATTAGACAGATTCGATTCTGTCTACTTGCTCCACATAGAAACTTACCTGAGCAACGTAACCGGCTGATTTAATTTTCATATAATTTAGGTAGAACGAAAGACTCTGTCTTCGTTTTCAGTCGGGGTTTCCCGAAGTACGTAGCAGATGCAGAGTCCAGAGTGCAGAAGAGCCATAGCGAAGTAGAGGTAGAGGTCAAATTATTTATTGAAATAAAAGTAGGTGTCGAAAATGTGAGTGTGTGAAATGTAAATAAGGGATGAATGTTATGATTTATGTTTGGGGAATTATAGGCGTTGACAATTTGAGATAGGTTATGGATGTTAGGGACATAATGAAATGAATGTAGACACAGTTTTCTTGATTGTAGCGAGTAGGTTTCTTCTTTTTTCTCTCTTTACGGTAGGGTAGACACTGTCTAAAACGTCTTATTGACGCACCGTCACTGCATATATGTATAGTTATGTAAATACATATAATGCCTTTAACTCAAAAAGGAGATCATGTACGATTTTGGGGTTTCAAAATTTAGAATCCTGAGGTCCTTTCCAAAAAATCTGCATCATAACCACTGTGAAGAGGTATGGTAAAGCAGACCTCTGCCTTCGCATCCCTTTAAAAGCTTTGTCAAAAAAATATCATAAAATGCATTAGTTAGGTATAATATTTGAATAGAATCAATACAAGTTACGAAAATAAAGTACATACATATGCTAAGTGAGCACATTAAATACGGTCCTTAATGCCCTCTCATTCGATTAGACACCATAATAAGAATTTCGTTGTCACTTCTACAGCATGTTCAACAAAGTATTCCAGTTTTTCCTGTTTAGTTTCACATTCGAACTTATTATGATATTAATTTTTGATGCGGTATAATGTAGGTAGGTACTCATTATTGGCCCCATAAGAAACTATTACATGCTAACATTTGGAAATAAAACTTTATTACTAATTAAATTATTATCGAATAATACCAAACTATTCTGTGTTCTCTTTCACGTGAAAAAATTACTATGGGCTTTTAATCTAATCATACCGTAACACTTAATGGATGAAAATGTGACTGATGAATAATTTAAGGATTTTGTATTGCTCAGAACTAATTATTGAGTTCATTAACGTGGCCATTTAAATGTTGCCTGACCTCAATTCTCATCATCATTATTTCCTGAAAATTAAGATACATTTATAAGTAAGCATTAAAATCTTCCTAAATGTACCTTAAGGTGTCTTAATTGGCCTGGTGGAAGAAGTTCTTGTGTTTACTGAATTTTAAATGAACACAAATTCAAATCTGTATTTATAATTTCCCACGAAATTATAGTCTTCAGAATAATTTCTAGAGCACAGTCTCAAATTTAAATAAATGGGCCGTTTTGAGGAGTTTCAAGTTTAGCAGCAATATGTTACAGTAATGAATTTATCTACACAACTGCCTACATTGTGGGCCAGACTCACTGTAATTTGCAGCTTTTTTTTTGGGTGTTTCGTCACCTGATTGCCAGAACTAGGACTAGGTAACTTTTTTCATAAACATTTGGAAATAGCGACGTTCATAGATATACATATACCTACATACGAGTATGTATAGGTAGGTAATTCAGAATGAAGGATAGTATCTAAGTTGTTATTTCTTACACATGCAAATTCACAAATATCCTATGTATATTTTTGTCTCTGGTAGAAAAAGATTAAGCGAAACTCTTGAGAACAATACCGTTTTAGAAACTATCTTATTTTTTGTGAAATGAGAAATAAGATAAAAATTGTTTTAAAATTAATTTAAAATAATCTTTGAATTTATTTATAAAAACTTTAAATAATCACAACATATAATATTAAAATAAATTATGAAAATTAGCGACGCGTTTCGGACGACATGTCCATCTTCGGGCTAAATAAGTTGAATTTGGTGTTGTTTGCCAATTATGTAGGTTGTCAAATTATAGTTTTTATTATTGTAAATATTGGAAGTATGTATTTGTCTCTTTTTATTTTTTGTTTCTATTGAGGTGGTTAATGGCGGTGTCAAATAGTGTGTTATGTTTTATGGTTAGTCTATCATTTAATAATTTGTCTTTATCTATCTTGTTTGCTTTGTAAATTTCAAATTCCTCAAGAGCGTCCAGTGTTGTCCCTTTTTTACAAATATGTATGGCTCTCAAGTTGGTTTCGAAATTTGTGTAGTTATGGTTATTGTCGATGAGGTGCAGTCCAAAGGTCGATTTTGTGTTCTGTTTTGGTTTGTGTTCTACAAATCTGTCGTAGAAAGTTCTACCTGTCTGTCCGATATAGAATTTGTCACAGTCATCACATTTGATCATGTATACACCTGAATTAGATTTCATTTCGCTTTTTGGTTTTTCTTTTAGTATTTTTTGTATATTGTTATTGGTTTTGAAAGATATATTTATGTTGACTTTATTGAACTCATATTTTAATGTTTGTGGAAGTATGTTGGTGTATTCTATGGATATGTATTTTTTGTCGGAATTTACTTCTTTGTTTTTTATTTTCTTTTTCTTTTTGTGTATTAATTTATCTATTTCTTCTGTTTTAAAACCATTTGCGAGAGCAATGTGTTTTATAGTATTTACTTCATCTTCGTAATCTTCTTTGCACATTGGGACACTCAAAAGTCTATTTACGAATGCATTATAAGCAGACATTTTTTGTGCATGGGGGTGGTGGGAGTTTTTGTTTATTGTAATATCTGTTGTTGTAGGTTTTCTATAAATTTTATATGTTAATTTGTTGTTGTTTTTGCTTACGCTCAAATCTAAAAAGTTTATTGTGTTATTGTTTTCAATTTCAGCTGTGAACTTAATGTTTTCGTTGATGTCGTTTATGTAATTTTTAAGTATTTCGATTTGTCTATGTGTGCCATCGAAAATGACGAAGGTATCATCAACATATCTTGAGTAAAATTTTATTTTGTGGTGTTGTGTGTTGAGTGTTGACAATATGTATTTATTTTCAAAAAAGTTGAGGTATAAATCGGCCATCAATCCACTTAAAGGAGATCCCATAGCAAGTCCTTCCGTCTGTGCATAAAATTTGTTATCGAAGGTGAAATAATTTTGTTTGAGTGTTATTTGTATTATTGTTATAAGTTCTTCTATTTGTTGTTGGTTAATTTTTGCGGTTTTGGTTAGGTTCTCTTTTAAAATATTGATTGTCTCGTCTATTGGTATGTTTGTATACATGTTGGTGACGTCGAATGAAATTAATTTATATTGTTGTGTTATATTAAGTGTTTTTGTTTTTTCTATAAACTCTGTGTAATTTTGTATACTCTTGTTATTTTGTATGGTTATGTTGGTTTTGATGATTTTTAAAAGTGTCTTTGCGACTTTGTAGCAAGGTGCTGTGGTGTAATTAATTAATGGTCGAATTGGAGTTCCTGTCTTATGAATTTTTGGCAAGCCTGTGAAAGTTGGTGCTTTTGCGTTTTGTTGCTTGAGTTTTAGTTTGTTAATGTTGGAGAAGATATGGTTGCAATTATTTATAGCTTTGTTTATTTCTTTGACGTATGTTTTAGTTGGGTCGGTTGGTAAAGTTTTAATGTTATTGTCGTTGAAAAATGTTAAAGTTTTGTTTATATATTCTTGTTGGTTGATGATGACTGTTGTGTTACCTTTATCGGCTTTGGTTACAAGCGCGTTATTGTCTTTCAGTTTTTCTTTTATGTTCTTTAGGTTGGTTATGTCGCTCTTATATTTATTTTGTAGTTTGTTTTGGGTTTTGTTGTTTTTCAAAATATGTTTTAATTTTTTGTTGATTATAATTCGTGTTTCGTTTTGTATTTCAAAATTAGGTATTGCTTTGATTGCTGCTTCAGCCTGTATGACTTCTGTTGTGATGTTATTTTTATTGAATTTTGGGATGTTGTATTTTAGGCCTTTGTTTAAAGTTTCTATTTCGGATTGTGTGAATTGAATATCTGTGTTATTTACTAATCTGGGGTAAAATGTGTGTCTATTGTTCAAATGTGTTGTGGATTCTATTGTAGTGAGTTTTTGCAATTTGGCATGTTGTTTTTGTGTTATTTCTTTTGCAATTTGTATTGTGTGTTGGTTTATATTATAAATATGAAGATCTGCAGCTATGTGATGTAATTTGCTGTATAATTGTAGGTGTAGTTTGTATAATTGGTTGTTTAAAGTAGTTTTTTTGCTGTAAAGGTATTTTATTTCTTCTCTTATGCGAATGACTTGTGCTATTTTTTGAGTTTTTATGGCGGCAATTGATGTGGGTTTTGTTTTTATTTGTGCGTATTTTGGTACTATTTGTCTGTGTAGACATTGTTTATTAAACTTTATATTGAGATTGGCTTTGGTCAACTTTATTTTGATGTTTTGATATTTGTAGACAATGTGTGCTTCTTCAGCTATAATATTTCTTTGTGGTGTTGTCTCCATGTTGTGTGGATATGAATGAAATGAGAAATAAAATAAAAATTGTTTTAAAATTAATTTAAAATAATCTTTGAATTTATTTATAAAAACTTTAAATAATCACAACATATAATATTAAAATAAATTATGAAAATTAGCGACGCGTTTCGGACGACATGTCCATCTTCGGGCTAAATAAGTTGAATTTGGTGTTGTTTGCCAATTATGTAGGTTGTCAAATTATAGTTTTTATTATTGTAAATATTGGAAGTATGTATTTGTCTCTTTTTATTTTTTGTTTCTATTGAGGTGGTTAATGGCGGTGTCAAATAGTGTGTTATGTTTTATGGTTAGTCTATCATTTAATAATTTGTCTTTATCTATCTTGTTTGCTTTGTAAATTTCAAATTCCTCAAGAGCGTCCAGTGTTGTCCCTTTTTTACAAATATGTATGGCTCTCAAGTTGGTTTCGAAATTTGTGTAGTTATGGTTATTGTCGATGAGGTGCAGTCCAAAGGTCGATTTTGTGTTCTGTTTTGGTTTGTGTTCTACAAATCTGTCGTAGAAAGTTCTACCTGTCTGTCCGATATAGAATTTGTCACAGTCATCACATTTGATCATGTATACACCTGAATTAGATTTCATTTCGCTTTTTGGTTTTTCTTTTAGTATTTTTTGTATATTGTTATTGGTTTTGAAAGACATATTTATGTTGACTTTATTGAACTCATATTTTAATGTTTGTGGAAGTATGTTGGTGTATTCTATGGATATGTATTTTTTGTCGGAATTTACTTCTTTGTTTTTTATTTTCTTTTTCTTTTTGTGTATTAATTTATCTATTTCTTCTGTTTTAAAACCATTTGCGAGAGCAATGTGTTTTATAGTATTTACTTCATCTTCGTAATCTTCTTTGCACATTGGGACACTCAAAAGTCTATTTACGAATGCATTATAAGCAGACATTTTTTGTGCATGGGGGTGGTGGGAGTTTTTGTTTATTGTAATATCTGTTGTTGTAGGTTTTCTATAAATTTTATATGTTAATTTGTTGTTGTTTTTGCTTACGCTCAAATCTAAAAAGTTTATTGTGTTATTGTTTTCAATTTCAGCTGTGAACTTAATGTTTTCGTTGATGTCGTTTATGTAATTTTTAAGTATTTCGATTTGTCTATGTGTGCCATCGAAAATGACGAAGGTATCATCAACATATCTTGAGTAAAATTTTATTTTGTGGTGTTGTGTGTTGAGTGTTGACAATATGTATTTATTTTCAAAAAAGTTGAGGTATAAATCGGCCATCAATCCACTTAAAGGAGATCCCATAGCAAGTCCTTCCGTCTGTGCATAAAATTTGTTATCGAAGGTGAAATAATTTTGTTTGAGTGTTATTTGTATTATTGTTATAAGTTCTTCTATTTGTTGTTGGTTAATTTTTGCGGTTTTGGTTAGGTTCTCTTTTAAAATATTGATTGTCTCGTCTATTGGTATGTTTGTATACATGTTGGTGATGTCGAATGAAATTAATTTATATTGTTGTGTTATATTAAGTGTTTTTGTTTTTTCTATAAACTCTGTGTAATTTTGTATACTCTTGTTATTTTGTATGGTTATGTTGGTTTTGATGATTTTTAAAAGTGTCTTTGCGACTTTGTAGCAAGGTGCTGTGGTGTAATTAATTAATGGTCGAATTGGAGTTCCTGTCTTATGAATTTTTGGCAAGCCTGTGAAAGTTGGTGCTTTTGCGTTTTGTTGCTTGAGTTTTAGTTTGTTAATGTTGGAGAAGATATGGTTGCAATTATTTATAGCTTTGTTTATTTCTTTGACGTATGTTTTAGTTGGGTCGGTTGGTAAAGTTTTAATGTTATTGTCGTTGAAAAATGTTAAAGTTTTGTTTATATATTCTTGTTGGTTGATGATGACTGTTGTGTTACCTTTATCGGCTTTGGTTACAAGCGCGTTATTGTCTTTCAGTTTTTCTTTTATGTTCTTTAGGTTGGTTATGTCGCTCTTATATTTATTTTGTAGTTTGTTTTGGGTTTTGTTGTTTTTCAAAATATGTTTTAATTTTTTGTTGATTATAATTCGTGTTTCGTTTTGTATTTCAAAATTAGGTATTGCTTTGATTGCTGCTTCAGCCTGTATGACTTCTGTTGTGATGTTATTTTTATTGAATTTTGGGATGTTGTATTTTAGGCCTTTGTTTAAAGTTTCTATTTCGGATTGTGTGAATTGAATATCTGTGTTATTTACTAATCTGGGGTAAAATGTGTGTCTATTGTTCAAATGTGTTGTGGATTCTATTGTAGTGAGTTTTTGCAATTTGACATGTTGTTTTTGTGTTATTTCTTTTGCAATTTGTATTGTGTGTTGGTTTATATTATAAATATGAAGATCTGCAGCTATGTGATGTAATTTGCTGTATAATTGTAGGTGTAGTTTGTATAATTGGTTGTTTAAAGTAGTTTTTTTGCTGTAAAGGTATTTTATTTCTTCTCTTATGCGAATGACTTGTGCTATTTTTTGAGTTTTTATGGCGGCAATTGATGTGGGTTTTGTTTTTATTTGTGCGTATTTTGGTACTATTTGTCTGTGTAGACATTGTTTATTAAACTTTATATTGAGATTGGCTTTGGTCAACTTTATTTTGATGTTTTGATATTTGTAGACAATGTGTGCTTCTTCAGCTATAATATTTCTTTGTGGTGTTGTCTCCATGTTGTGTGGATATGAATGAAATGAGAAATAAAATAAAAATTGTTTTAAAATTAATTTAAAATAATCTTTGAATTTATTTATAAAAACTTTAAATAATCACAACATATAATATTAAAATAAATTATGAAAATTAGCGACGCGTTTCGGACGACATGTCCATCTTCGGGCTAAATAAGTTGAATTTGGTGTTACATAAACGACATCAACGAAAACATTAAGTTCACAGCTGAAATTGAAAACAATAACACAATAAACTTTTTAGATTTGAGCGTAAGCAAAAACAACAACAAATTAACATATAAAATTTATAGAAAACCTACAACAACAGATATTACAATAAACAAAAACTCCCACCACCCCCATGCACAAAAAATGTCTGCTTATAATGCATTCGTAAATAGACTTTTGAGTGTCCCAATGTGCAAAGAAGATTACGAAGATGAAGTAAATACTATAAAACACATTGCTCTCGCAAATGGTTTTAAAACAGAAGAAATAGATAAATTAATACACAAAAAGAAAAAGAAAATAAAAAACAAAGAAGTAAATTCCGACAAAAAATACATATCCATAGAATACACCAACATACTTCCACAAACATTAAAATATGAGTTCAATAAAGTCAACATAAATATATCTTTCAAAACCAATAACAATATACAAAAAATACTAAAAGAAAAACCAAAAAGCGAAATGAAATCTAATTCAGGTGTATACATGATCAAATGTGATGACTGTGACAAATTCTATATCGGACAGACAGGTAGAACTTTCAACGACAGATTTGTAGAACACAAACCAAAACAGAACACAAAATCGACCTTTGGACTGCACCTCATCGACAATAACCATAACTACACAAATTTCGAAACCAACTTGAGAGCCATACATATTTGTAAAAAAGGGACAACACTGGACGCTCTTGAGGAATTTGAAATTTACAAAGCAAACAAGATAGATAAAGACAAATTATTAAATGATAGACTAACCATAAAACATAACACACTATTTGACACCGCCATTAACCACCTCAATAGAAACAAAAAATAAAAAGAGACAAATACATACTTCCAATATTTACAATAATAAAAACTATAATTTGACAACCTACATAATTGGCAAACAACACCAAATTCAACTTATTTAGCCCGAAGATGGACATGTCGTCCGAAACGCGTCGCTAATTTTCATAATTTATTTTAATATTATATGTTGTGATTATTTAAAGTTTTTATAAATAAATTCAAAGATTATTTTAAATTAATTTTAAAACAATTTTTATTTTATTTCTCATTTCATTCATATCCACACAACATGGAGACAACACCACAAAGAAATATTATAGCTGAAGAAGCACACATTGTCTACAAATATCAAAACATCAAAATAAAGTTGACCAAAGCCAATCTCAATATAAAGTTTAATAAACAATGTCTACACAGACAAATAGTACCAAAATACGCACAAATAAAAACAAAACCCACATCAATTGCCGCCATAAAAACTCAAAAAATAGCACAAGTCATTCGCATAAGAGAAGAAATAAAATACCTTTACAGCAAAAAAACTACTTTAAACAACCAATTATACAAACTACACCTACAATTATACAGCAAATTACATCACATAGCTGCAGATCTTCATATTTATAATATAAACCAACACACAATACAAATTGCAAAAGAAATAACACAAAAACAACATGCCAAATTGCAAAAACTCACTACAATAGAATCCACAACACATTTGAACAATAGACACACATTTTACCCCAGATTAGTAAATAACACAGATATTCAATTCACACAATCCGAAATAGAAACTTTAAACAAAGGCCTAAAATACAACATCCCAAAATTCAATAAAAATAACATCACAACAGAAGTCATACAGGCTGAAGCAGCAATCAAAGCAATACCTAATTTTGAAATACAAAACGAAACACGAATTATAATCAACAAAAAATTAAAACATATTTTGAAAAACAACAAAACCCAAAACAAACTACAAAATAAATATAAGAGCGACATAACCAACCTAAAGAACATAAAAGAAAAACTGAAAGACAATAACGCGCTTGTAACCAAAGCCGATAAAGGTAACACAACAGTCATCATCAACCAACAAGAATATATAAACAAAACTTTAACATTTTTCAACGACAATAACATTAAAACTTTACCAACCGACCCAACTAAAACATACGTCAAAGAAATAAACAAAGCTATAAATAATTGCAACCATATCTTCTCCAACATTAACAAACTAAAACTCAAGCAACAAAACGCAAAAGCACCAACTTTCACAGGCTTGCCAAAAATTTATAAGACAGGAACTCCAATTCGACCATTAATTAATTACACCACAGCACCTTGCTACAAAGTCGCAAAGACACTTTTAAAAATCATCAAAACCAACATAACCATACAAAATAACAAGAGTATACAAAATTACACAGAGTTTATAGAAAAAACAAAAACACTTAATATAACACAACAATATAAATTAATTTCATTCGACGTCACCAACATGTATACAAACATACCAATAGACGAGACAATCAATATTTTAAAACCCAGCGGGAAATATCGTCCTCAATGAAATTTTTTGCTGAAATAATCAATGAATTCACTTGCCAAATCATAAGAGAAACGACATGCAATGATTTAGTAGGTGAAGAGTAATGCAAAGTTTCCTCAGTTCGTAGCTTTGATTCCACTCTCTGCTTTGTGTTTATGAAACGACCATTTATTTCGGTGAATTTAAAAGGGAAAAGTATGCGATGAAAAATTTGTGGAAAAGTAATGTACAAGATCATCAGTTCATTGTTTGAATCCACTCATCTGCTTAGTAAAGTGTTCATGGCGAGAACAAAAAAAAAAAAAACAAATGTGAGTGAAACTCATGGGGAATTGTAATCCATGATTCCAACGATGAATAGTAATGCACAAAGTAGTTTATAATTTTTTGGCAACTATAAATTCTCATTTTGTTGGATACAGTTCACAGTGACTTTGTGTAAAAAAGTCCATGTAAGACGAACTGAAGTCAATAGAAATTGCGTTTGCTGAAACGCCAAAATTTTTTGATTTGAAATGGAAACAGCTTTTTGGTTTGTTTTCATTTTAAAATAAAGGATGCATTAGCGATGGGATATAGTAAACAATGCAAATGGGAGGATTTTATTGATGAAAAAGAAACTACCACCAACCTGGTGATTTCATAACTGAATTTTCATTAGATTTTTCATCGAAATTATATAACTGATGAATAAGCTAAATACCCGTATGTAGTGAATTCACAGATTAAGCAATCACCATGTTTTTCATCACCTGGGTCGGTGAATAAACAACTTCCATTGAAGTAGTGAATTCGTTAGTGAATTTTCATCGGAAAAGTGGCATGTGCTTCCCGCCAATGACACGCCCATGTTAAATTCATCAAAGGAATAAGCTGAAAAGTGGCAGGTACAGCTTCCATTCCTCAAGGAAAAAGCAGGTTTTTCCTCAATGAATTTTTTAATTTTTCCCGCTGGGAAGAGAACCTAACCAAAACCGCAAAAATTAACCAACAACAAATAGAAGAACTTATAACAATAATACAAATAACACTCAAACAAAATTATTTCACCTTCGATAACAAATTTTATGCACAGACGGAAGGACTTGCTATGGGATCTCCTTTAAGTGGATTGATGGCCGATTTATACCTCAACTTTTTTGAAAATAAATACATATTGTCAACACTCAACACACAACACCACAAAATAAAATTTTACTCAAGATATGTTGATGATACCTTCGTCATTTTCGATGGCACACATAGACAAATCGAAATACTTAAAAATTACATAAACGACATCAACGAAAACATTAAGTTCACAGCTGAAATTGAAAACAATAACACAATAAACTTTTTAGATTTGAGCGTAAGCAAAAACAACAACAAATTAACATATAAAATTTATAGAAAACCTACAACAACAGATATTACAATAAACAAAAACTCCCACCACCCCCATGCACAAAAAATGTCTGCTTATAATGCATTCGTAAATAGACTTTTGAGTGTCCCAATGTGCAAAGAAGATTACGAAGATGAAGTAAATACTATAAAACACATTGCTCTCGCAAATGGTTTTAAAACAGAAGAAATAGATAAATTAATACAC
Source organism: Dasysyrphus tricinctus (assembly GCA_963921185.1). Classification (NCBI taxonomy): domain Eukaryota; kingdom Metazoa; phylum Arthropoda; class Insecta; order Diptera; family Syrphidae; genus Dasysyrphus; species Dasysyrphus tricinctus. The sequence continues at coordinate 69,861,713 of OY992531.1, forward strand.
AAAAAGAAAAAGAAAATAAAAAACAAAGAAGTAAATTCCGACAAAAAATACATATCCATAGAATACACCAACATACTTCCACAAACATTAAAATATGAGTTCAATAAAGTCAACATAAATATATCTTTCAAAACCAATAACAATATACAAAAAATACTAAAAGAAAAACCAAAAAGCGAAATGAAATCTAATTCAGGTGTATACATGATCAAATGTGATGACTGTGACAAATTCTATATCGGACAGACAGGTAGAACTTTCTACGACAGATTTGTAGAACACAAACCAAAACAGAACACAAAATCGACCTTTGGACTGCACCTCATCGACAATAACCATAACTACACAAATTTCGAAACCAACTTGAGAGCCATACATATTTGTAAAAAAGGGACAACACTGGACGCTCTTGAGGAATTTGAAATTTACAAAGCAAACAAGATAGATAAAGACAAATTATTAAATGATAGACTAACCATAAAACATAACACACTATTTGACACCGCCATTAACCACCTCAATAGAAACAAAAAATAAAAAGAGACAAATACATACTTCCAATATTTACAATAATAAAAACTATAATTTGACAACCTACATAATTGGCAAACAACACCAAATTCAACTTATTTAGCCCGAAGATGGACATGTCGTCCGAAACGCGTCGCTAATTTTCATAATTTATTTTAATATTATATGTTGTGATTATTTAAAGTTTTTATAAATAAATTCAAAGATTATTTTAAATTAATTTTAAAACAATTTTTATTTTATTTCTCATTTCATTCATATCCACACAACATGGAGACAACACCACAAAGAATTATTTTTTGTGTTCAAAAACTAAACTTGTTACATTATTGATCTTTCATATACACTTTCATTCATAATTTGAACTTTTGGACAAACTCTCTCGCTTGAGCTTTTATATAGCATTTGTGACACAAGTGTCCTTTTCCTTTTATTTCTAGTTTTTTTTTGGCTTAAATTTAAAAAAATATTTATAACTTTATTACTCGGTAATCCATCTTAGTTAATAAGATTTTTATCCCAGGAAATTAGATGAAAACTTCGAAAAACTACAAGAAATTCCAACAAAGCTCAATTTAGGTGAAGAACTTTGTTTTTATGTCTGAGTATCCTTAAAGGAATCTAAAATTTTTTGCCAGAGCAGAAAATATTAAGGTTGGGGAGAAAGGAGTAAAACTCAGATTCCTTGCTATATTCGTCAATACTCGGTTTTTCTGAGAAGCTGTGAAGGTAAAAAAAGTGTTGATCTATTTTGTGTACAGTTTTTATCCTCACATAAAAAAAAAACTAAGTTTTTGAGAAACTAATAAAAAGCTGAATTCAACTTTTTACAACAACGCATAACTTGCCATAAAGTACTTATATACAAACGTAAAGTAGTAAGGAACTCACTTACTTCTTTTCTGGTACATACTCGTTTCACAAGTAAGAAGTAAAGATTAGGATACAGCGAGGCTAGTTGGGCCACTTTTTATTTGAAGTCTGATAACTTCTTACCTATTCGTAACATAACAATGAAACTAGAATCCATAGAAAGACTGTTACCTGGGCTTCTTAAATAAATTTGAAAAAATTTAAAATATATTATAGCAGAAGAATAAGATTACTTCAAATGTACCAAGTCCAAGTGGTCCAACTTGCAGCACTAGCTGGGCGAGCATGGACCAGTAGATGGGGTAAGGTGAACCAAAGCCTAAGGAATTGAAAAAGAAGCTTTATTAAGGACATAAATGCTGTTAGTTTGAACTTAATTTAATCCCAAACTAAAATTTAATTCAAACACAACTAAAGGTAACGTAAATGAACCCATGGCTAGTAATAGAGAAACTTGTTACCTGTATGGGCCAATTTTTAGCAAGAATGGCAATGCACCAACTCCTCCTCGAGTAAAGTCTCAGACTATGCTTCCATACACAACGATTACAACAAACTGTGATAATATTCATCTCCCTCTTTGGAAAATTAATTGCCCAACATTTTTCACATTATTTTCCATTATCAAACATCTATTTTTAGTACTGCGGGTTAAGTTGGTCCGCCTGGTCCAACTTACCCCGCACTTAGCTTGGTGACTATATTTCGTTACTTTGAAAAACCACTTAGAATTTTTCAATTTCACAAATGCAATACAAACGTTCAATAGCATAACTCACAAAACTACTGAGCTTAGTTGAAAATGTCCACGTTTTTATAACGATAACACACAAAGAAACAAATTCGCATTTTTACTTTTGTACCCAAAAAAAAAAACACAAATAAGCGCGAGTTAAAAAAAAGAGTTTTATTTTTAGTGTAGTTCGAACGACGACTTTATTTCTTCGAGGTATCTTAACGACTGCTAGTCTAGATATATCATTAAATTTTGTTCAATCAGATTTATTTCCCTTTGATTACTATTATGCTGATTGAGCAACTCAATGTATTATTTTACAATATGAAAATATACTTATATGCTTATTTTGCAATATTATTTTACAATATGAAAATATACTTATATGCTTATTTTGCATTTTACGAATTGATTTATTATTCATATTCGTATTACAAATAAAAGGTTGTTGTACTAATGGTGACGGAGGTCACCATACAAATATGTAACTTCTCCCCCCTTATTCTTAAGATTCTCCTGAATCGTTGGAATTTCCATAATTTTAACATTTGGTTGGGGCTTAGTAACATTATTTATTTTAATTTTCAATTTACGATTTGATTTGTTAATGAAAAATATTACAATGAGAATAATTATAATTATTAAGAACATTGTAATATTACTGATTTGACTTATAGTTCTGTGATATGTTAATTCATTAATTTTTTGTAAATTTTCAATTTGTTGCATTTTTGAAATTTCTTCAAACTTTAATTTGTCAGTTACATTTAAATTTGTTTCTTCTTCATAATGAAATTTTTGAATAAATTCTAGTTGATAATTAAAAATAGTTACATTTAATATATTTATTGAACAATTATTAATATTTAACATGAAATTTCCAGTTAAAATTAATTTTCTATCATCGCAGTGATTATAAACATTTTCTTTTTCTAAATTTTTGCAGATCAAAGTATCGTCGTCAATTTTTATTACTTTAATTTCTTTATTGTAACGAAAAGTACATGAATCTTTTATTATACATGAATTACTTATATTTAAATCTTTCAAGTAAATGTTTCTTGGATTATACTCATATTGTACATTATTTATTTCTATAAATTGTAAATTTTCCATATCTATTTCTTTTTTTTTTATCATTTGGCATTGGTATAATCATTTTTAACTGAGTCAAAATATAGTCTTTTGGTAGTTTCAAAGCTATTATAAGTCTGTCTTGGTCGAGTTTCATAAGTCCTATTCTAGCGTTTTCAAGTTTATAAAAGTCTATCCCTAATGTCCTTATTTCTTCTCCTGTCAATATGCTTGGATGGAGATTACCTTGTTTAGCAGATGCTATGTTATCTAGAATGCTATCAATTTTGCTTTCTAATATTTGAAGTTTTAGTAGTTGGTCTGTAATAATTTGTTTTCTAATAATGTCTTTTTGGTTCGAAGCAATACTTTGGTAAGTATAGGATAAAACTTCTCTATCTGTTTCTATTGTTTTTTTAAATTTATTAATAGAGTCCATAAATTTTTCGTTAATTTGTATTTGATGGTTCAGGTTTTTTATGGCTGCATGATTATTAGTATCAATTGTGTTCATATGTCCGATAATATCTTGTCGGTCGTTGTCATCCATTGTCCCAAACAACCATTTCTGTCCTGTTCCTATAATATTTATAAGTCCTCTTTTTTGTCTTCTTAGTGGAACTATTGCTTGAAGTTTAGATTTTATATTAAAAATTTCATTACTTATTTCGGTATTGTTTTCTAATTGTAAAGCTTGTAGATTAACTTCTATCATTCCGATTGTTGAAAATAAATCCCTAGTATCTATTATGTGTAATATGGTCTGGCTATTATTAATTATTTCTACTGATCCTAAATTTAATGTAGTATATCCCTTATTGGTTTGTATCGGTGTTATTATGAGTGTTGCTTCCGCTATTTGCATTATTATCAGCCAGGAGATCACCTGATACAGCCAAAAGATTACCTGCGAATTGATTTGGTCTTTTAATATTTGTTGGGTCAACATTTTTTAAATTATGTTTTCTATAATATGTTTCATTTTTATGTCTTAAATGTTTATAGTTCCTTATGTAGCCTTCATTGCGTTTTTCATCATAATTTTCCCTAGAAATATTTCTCTTTTTTCTAATTTTTTCCTTTTTAGCTTCTATTTTTGTTCTTAAATTTAACTGATTTGTCTTTTCTGCTGAGTTTGGACTCATACCTAATGTTGAATGATACCTACTATTGTATATCTGAATAGCTTTATGAATTTTTCTATTTGTGGAAATGTCTGTATTTTTAATTGTTAGTAAAATTTCAAGTAATGTAGAGTGGAATCTCTCTATATCTGAGTTTCCAGTATGCGAATTTGGTTTTGTCATATGCATTTCAATTCCTTCCTTCCTAAAGTATTCTTTAATATTTTCTGAATTAAATTCATTGTCACAGATAATTTTTCTTGGTTTTCCGAATTTACTTAATTGTTCGTCTATGCATTCTAATTTACTTGTCCAATTTTTACTACTTAAATTGTATCCATAAGCTTTTCTCGTAAATTTGTCAATAAATGTCAGGTATGTTAGTTTATTGAAATGATAAACATCCATATGCAAAATTTCGTTTCCTTTAATTGGAGTTTCTGTTAGTCTGAACTTTGGTCTTATTGGCTTTCTGTCATATTTACCTTCTTGACAAGTCTGACAATTCCCTATTACTCTAGAAATTTCTTTTATAAGTTTTGGAAAATATATTTTGTTTTTTAATTTATGATATGTCTCAACTATACCTGAGTGATTACTCTCTTCTATGTGATATAAGGATATTTGTTTATGGGCCTCTTCAACCTTTTCTAAATCTCTTGCTCTCTGAGTGAGCTTGTAGAATTTTACTTCTTTGTCGTGTCCATACATTTCAATTAAAACTTTTTGTACTTTATTGTATTCAGCATCATCTACTTCTGAATAAACTCCTACTGTTCCTGATTTAATAGTTCTTTTAAATAAATCTTTCCAGTATTTGTCATTTTTCGTCATATCAACCTGAATTATTGTTTTAGTGTGCTGTTTTTTTATTATTTCATTTTGCACAGAATAAGTCAATATTAGCTGAGTTTGGTAAATGTTAACAATTCCCTCTTTGATTTGTATATGGTCTAAAAGTTGTTCATTCGATGAATGTACAGTTTCTGATGTTTCGTTTATTTCCTCTGGGATTCTACTTAAGAAATCTGCTATTTTATTTTCCTTCCCTTTTATATACTCAATGTCAAACTCAAATTCTTGCAACTTAAGAAGTCCTCTTTGGACTCTTTGACTAAACTCCTTTCCATTATATTTTTTATTTAAATATTTTACAGGCATATGGTCAGTGATTATTTTAAATTTCTGACCCCAAAGATATGGTCTAAAATATGTGGTAGCCCATACTATTGCTAAAAATTCCTTATCTGTTGTAGAATAATCTTTTTCATGGTCGTTTAATGTTCGGGAGGCATAACATACTGGCTGCCCTTCTTGAGTTAGAACAGCTCCTAACGCAAAATTACTTGCATCAGTGTATAAGGAAAATTGTTTGTTAAAATCTGGAAATTTGAGTATTGGATGTCTGATAAGATTTTCTTTTAATCGTTCAAATGCTTGAATGTATTCCGGGTCCTTACTATTTATTTTCATATCTTTTTTTTAGATATTTAACCATCGGGTACGCTATTTTGGAGTAATCAGCAATAAATTTCCTATAATATCCAGTGCTACCTAAAAATCCTTGTAACTGCTTAATTGTTTGGGGCAGTGAATATTTCTGGATTACTTCTATTTTATTTGGGTTAGGTTTCATTCCCTCTGCAGTAAGGATATGACCTAAGTATTCTGTATTTTTCTTAAGAAAAGAGCATTTACTTAGTTGTATCTTAAGATTGTAGTCAGCTAATTTTTGAAAAATTTTGTCTAACGATGTTATGTGCTCTTCTAATGAGGTCGAAAAAATAAGTATATCATCAAGATAAACTATGCAAATTTTGCCTATGTACTCTCTGAGAACTTCATTCATTAGACGCTGAAATGTCGCTGGGGCGTTTTTCAGCCCAAAGGGCATTCTGGTATATTCATATAGACCGTTTGGTGTAACAAATGCAGTCTTATGTATATCATCAGGATGCACCTTTATTTGATGATATCCCTTGGCTAAATCAAGGGTTGAGAAGTACTGAGACCTTCCTAGCTTATCAAGAATACTTTCGATATTTGGTAATGGATATTTATCGTCTACAGTTATATCAACTATGAATGGTTCTACTTCAATGACCATTGGGAGTATAGTTTTGTTTTGTAGTATAGTTTTGTTTTGTAGAAGTACTTCCTTTTTTATAAAGTTAATGCTTTCGACCATGTTTCCTAGTACATCCATTCCTAACAAGAGACTATATTTTTGTTCTCCTAATGGCTTTCCATATGCTCTAACGAAGACATTTTCTGGGTAGCCAAATTCTGTAGGTACTGGGACCTGATAAATTTTTAATGTTTCTATACTTTGGCTGTTTACGGTAGACAAGTTTAAAGTCAGCTCTTCGAGTACGTTATAGGAACTACAGTCTATCTTACTTGTATTTACTAAACTCATTGTAGACCCTGTATCTAGTAAGCATATGTGTTTCTGGTTTCTCAACGCAAATACTACCTGTGTTTTCCTACCAGAGAGGCTACATTCAGAAAAACCGGAGCTTCTATTGAATGTATTTCTTCTTGAACCACTTCGGAAGATCCTTGATCTATATTATTAATATCCATTGGTTCCACATTCTGTCTATTATGGGTCTGTCTGGAATTGTTATTGTTATAGTTATAGTTATTCCGTGTTCGGTTGCTATTTTGTATGGTATTATTGAGTTGGTTTTGGCTTGTCTGGCCAGAATTATTGTATGTATGTCGTCTCTCTGTGTCGTTTGTTCTTGTAAAATTATAATCAGTACTTTGTTGTTGCTGATTTGTCTGTCTAGAGTTGTTATTAGTATTGTTTCGTAACTGTTGGTTGTTCTGTCGGTATGTCCTTTCTGCGGGCCTAAAATCATGGTTTCTTCTAGTATTATTTCCGTTAGTAAGGACGTTACCTACATCGAACCCTACATAAGAATACAATATACTCTTGACTTTAAGTAGATCATATTCATCCCTAATTTCTCTTGCTAAGTTGCCTGCAGCTAGTTCTCTTATTTTGTTAATTACTAGTGAATATAACATTGTTTTCAGACTATCTTTATTATTCTCATACATAATAATAGTATGAATATCTGTTAGTAAATATTCAATTTTGTTAATTAAATCTAATACCGAACTCACTCTAAGATTGTTGATCCGGCGGGTAACTTCCCCTTGGTCGATGCTTGGCCGGAATGACAGCTTCAGTATATTCTTCGCCTCTTCCCATGCGCTCATGTTGTTGGTAAGTAGCAGTTCCTTTGCCTTACCTATCACCTTACACTGTGAAATAGCAGTCCACATTGCAGCTCTTCTGTCTTCTGGAGTCAAGCTCATGTGATTATCGACAACGTTTATAAATTGAGTCAGCTCTTGCCTGTTGCCGGAAAATTCTTTAATATATGAAATTTCTTTCATAATCACTATGGCTCGACTATCAGCTTGCTGTTGAGAATTCGCCTCTAATCTCAACAAAACTCGTGCCATTGTGTTTAAAAGATTTGTTTGGTCGGTTGCCATTTCGTTTGTATCCTCTATTTGCAAGTTCCTTCTGGAGTCGTGAAGAATTTGTCGCGAAATTTTTAAAAATGTATTTTAATAAAACTCGCACAAAAAAGCACTATTGATTTTTAGTTCGCACTGCACTTGTTTGTTCTTCTTCTTTTTTTTTTTTTTTTTATTTTGTGTTTCTTTGTTGTGACTGATTTGTAGTCTACAACAGTAACTTAATATATTTTTTTTTTTATAATTCCCGACAAATAGTTGTTGGTACTTTATTCGGGTGGAGGAGGGGTTGTGGACGGTAAACAAAACAATTTAAAAAAAATGTTTGTAACTGATTTGTAGTTACAATTTTTTTTTTTCCCGCGTTTACTCGATTCCGTTCCGACTGCGCCAGTTAAAAAAAAGAGTTTTATTTTTAGTGTAGTTCGAACGACAACTTTATTTCTTCGAGGTATCTTAACGACTGCTAGTCTAGATATATCATTAAATTTTGTTCAATCAGATTTATTTCCCTTTGATTACTATTATGCTGATTGAGCAACTCAATGTATTATTTTACAATATGAAAATATACTTATATGCTTATTTTGCATTTTACGAATTGATTTATTATTCATATTCGTATTACAAATAAAAGGTTGTTGTACTAATGGTGACGGAGGTCACCATACAAATATGTAACTCGCGTGGTTCTCCTTTGGCAGAAAAAATCCACACTAAACAAAGTTAAGCACGTGTGATTAAGTACTAATGCTTCATTCTTCTATGATCGTCTTCATTTAGCTCTTGTGGTTTCTGAGCTATTCGCGTGGTCCAACTTGCCCCGTGATCCAACTAGCCCCACTCTACCCTTCTAAAAATCTTTTGATTTTTGTTGTTTGAAAATTCAATTTTGTTTTATTTTCCTACGCAAATATAACAATTATTTAATTTTAACTTTTTATAATTTATAATTTCTAACTTTATAATGAGTTTCTCCATTGAAAAAAAGTTTGATTTATTTACCCATAAATAAAATAATTATTACCACAAAGTTTTAATTATTAAAAAATATGGTTTATGAATTCTATCAAAGACCGTATAATACCAAGATATTGCATCTAGTGTAAAAACTCGCAGTCAAAGCGCTAGTACTGTGACGACCCCAGTGGTGACCCAATAGATGTGTGAGTGAGAACCCCGTCTATGTATAAGTTTTACAATCGTCGGTGGCGCGGTCGCTGAGTCGTGGGTCTGCGGCGAATAAAGGCTTGCATGTCTGTATGTGTTATGTGAGTTCGAATGTGAATGAGGATGTGATACAATACGTGGGAATGTTTCCCTTCCCCCGACCGACCGCATCTAAAGCTGATTTTTGGTGGTTGGTTGAGATGCGGTATCTTGGTATTATACGGTCTTTGATTCTATTCTTTCCTAACGCTTGTTGCGCTAAGGGGCACAGTAAGTTGCTTATTTTGCTTTACACCTCTGTTTCTGTCTATACGCTAATTTATATCCTCAAAATCATGAAAGAAAGACATGGTGTATGTGTCATTTTCATTTACAATGTAGACCTTCCCCCATTTTAATTCGTTTTCATTAAATTAAAAACATCAGCTGTGTCTTCCGTTCCAGTGATGAAGTATAGGTAGGTGTTTCCTTTACTTAACCAAACAAGAAGCATTTTCATAAACATCACAAAGTCCATATATAGTATCTCATAACTCACTATACGAAAGCCGTTTACAAACACAAAAAAGAAAAGTATGTACTGACGGAAATGTGCTTATTTTACGTTATTCCTGATGACTTTAACATCTTAGGAATATATACAAAAAAAAACTTATAAGAGGCTATACAAGAGAAAATAAAACAAACTTAAGAAGAATAGAAATGTATATAGGGAGAAGAAAACTTTTTCCCACATCCTGTAAAAAAGAAAATTGTTTTCCTTTTTACACATAAAGTTGCAGTAGTAGCACCCCAAAGTTGTGTTCACTTGGTTTCTTTTCAATTACATGTATGAGAGCTAACGAAGATATAGCATCAGAAATATACATATTTATATAGTCATACCTCTCTAAGTTGTAACCATAGCAAAATGCTATCAACAGTAATTCAAGTCCTAGAACCAGACCTCTAGCGTGATAGTCCAACGCACTAAAAGCATTAAAATAAAGGTAACTTTAAGCAAATAGAATATTATTTAATTCGAGATACAAACTTTCATAGATTGTTTTGAATTAACAAAACACCCATACGCCTTTTTTCTTCAACATTTTACCACAAGCCTACTTAAATTAGTTATTTATGTGTCCAGCAATCAGCTTCGAGGACAGCTGCCAAATTTTCGGTTTGCACAACTATATACCGCCACAGCAAAATTATGAATTTGATTTCCACGGATATGATGTTGACACCCACTGACTAGACCTCAATAGGGTATTTTTAAGTTAAATTTCCAGCTAAAAGGGATATAGGAAGATGCGATATCATGTCATTGGAGACTTCGATAAAAAATATTTTTATTAATGGCTCAAAATATCTCACTCTCTAATATCCATAGGTCCAATCGGCTACCTTAGGTTAGGTTAGGAGGGGTGTGCACAGCACAGAGGCTGTTGCGTACACGGGGGCCTGTTGGTCCATTGTGATCCCCTTACAAAAAGAAAGCAGAGATGCTCCTAAACTAATGATTCAGATAGACTGGCTCATTAACGAACCAGCCTGTGCTCTCTATGAATTTCCTCATATTTACCATTGATACCTGCGCTAGATCGTCCAGTTCTCCAACAAACCTGTTTCCCAAGTAACGGAGGTGGCTTGTTTGGAGGTTCGGACAGTCGCAGAGCAGGTGTTTAATGGTTTCTACTTCTTCAACATCCTGACAGCTCCTACAACAGTCGGGTGCGAGTACACCCAATCTGGTGGCCATTGTACCAATGGCGTAGTGACCCGTTAGTACACCTATCAAGATTCTAATGTTCTTTTTACTCAGCGATAGAATATAACGAGTTTCCTTTTCATTAATTCTAGGCCATAGATTTCTAGAGATAACGCCAATCGTTCCTGGTAATCCAGGATTTATTGATTTGCTCTTTCGTTATTAGGTCCATTTTCGTTTTAATTACACCGATCGGGATGTCTAGTCCCATGTTTAATTGGCTACTACTGTTTCCATTTGATAATGACCCTTTCCTTGCTAGTTCGTCTGCTATGTCATTCCCTTCTATATTGCTATGTCCAGGAACCCAGCAGAGATTGACTCTGTTAGAGTTGCAAATTTTGTTCAGCATGCCTCGACATTTTGCCACTGTTTTGGATCTTATGGTCTCACTGGCTATTGCTTTGATCGCAGCTTGGCTGTCCACGAAAAAAGTGATCTCCAACGAGATCAGTTTTTTGTTGTGTACCAATTCTGCCGCTTTTTGAATAGCGTAAATCTCAGCCTGAAAGACACTACACTCATGTGGGAGTTTATATGACTCTCTAATATTAAGGGCTTCACAGAACACCCCCGCACCTGTTCCTTCTTCCATTTTAGACCCATCAGTGTAGAAGGAGATACCCTGTTCACTAATTAGTGATTTGGGTTCCCATCCATGTCTTTCGGGTATTGAAATAGAGAAGTGTTTGTTAAAATCCATTAAAGGAGGAATATAATCAGTCTTCACATCAAGTGCAGCCACTGTGTCATACCTTTGTAGGATAGACCCATGACCATAGGTGCTGTGCTTCCAAGAGCCCAGATCTTTGAGTCGAAATGCGCTTTTGGCTGCTGTGCATCTAGTGTACTCGTTTAGGGGTGGAAGATTTAAAATAATTTCCAAACCTGCCTGTGGCGTAGACCTCTGTGCCCCCGTTATTCCTATACAGGCTAGTCTCTGTACCTTATTCAGGTTTTTGAGATAGCTTACTTTTTCAACAGCTTTCCACCACACTATAGAACCATAGGTAAGTATGGGGGGAACAATCGTCGTGTACATCCACTGGATAACCTGCGGTCGCATACCCCACCGTGTACCAAAGGTCTTTTTGCATGTGTAGAAAGCGCATAGTGCTTTTTTCATTCTTTCCTCTGTGTTACGTTTCCATGTTAGCTTGGAATCAAGGATAACTCCAAGATATTTAGCTTCCTTGGAGAGTTTCAGAGGTATGTCAATTAGTCTGGGAGGAGTAAAATACCCTAATTTCTTTTTATTCGTGAACAGAACTAGTTCGGTTTTTGTAGGGTTAACCCCGAGACCGTTTTGTGTTGCCCAAGAAGATAGTTCTTTAAGTGCGGATTCCATAATATCTTTGATGGTGGTAAGGTACTTACCCGATATCAAAATTACTATGTCGTCTGCATAGGCCACAATTTTAATGCCCTGATTCCTAAGTCTTGTTAGAATTTTATTCACAACTATAGGATCCAAAGGAGAGGTGAGATTACCCCTCCTTGTGGCGTGCCTCTTGTAACTGTTTTCTCAACAACAGTATCTCTTAGTCGCGAGTTTTTGATTCTGCCATTGAGCATGGTATAAATCAAGTCTACAATGGCAGGCTCAACTCTAACCTCTTCCAGAGCAGATCTAGACTCCGTCTTTACGTTGTTAAACGCTCCCTCAATGTCCAAAAATGCTGCCATGGTATGTTCTTTGTGCTCGAAACTTTTCTCAATTTGTGAAACGACCTCATGCAACGCAGTCTCCGCACTGACTTACCCTTAAGGTAAGCGTGTTGGTAGTTGCATAAAATAATTAATTTTAACGACGAAACTAAAAACCATACAAATAAAATGCATGACTGGGTCGCACGTACTTGCTCTTATGTTCTGCGGGTTTAAGAAAATTGTATATAAAAACATGGGAATTATGAGAGAAAAATATAGAGAAGCATGAAATACGACATTTAAATTGACTAAACCAACGTGAAAAAAGAGATTGAATATGATAGTATGGAAAAAAAAAAAATTAAAAATCGTTGGACCGGTTTTTAAAAAATTATTTTTTATATATAAAATTCTTAAAACATTTTTAAGAACAAATTTTGGTATGCAATCTTAATATTTATGTGAAATGAAAACAAAATTTGAAAAAAAATTGTCAACAAATTGTTTTGAGATATCGAATTTTCAAAAAAAAATTGAAACTTTTTTTAAAGATCCAAAAATGTTTTTTTGAAAATTTTTAATTTTAATTTTTTAATTTAAGTAGATGAAAAAACTTTAATCAAAATCGTAGGAGTCATTTTGAAGCAACAAAATATTTTCCTTTGCGGTTTTTTGACTTTTGTATGGAAGGTACCGTTATTTTTTCATAAATGTAAAATTTTTTCTAAAAATATTTTAGAGAGTATACTTGAAAACTCTTAAATATCGAATTTCAAAAAAATCGTTTATGTCGTTTTCGAAATACTTGACTTTCCAAATAAAAATTTAAAACATACATATGTTAAAAATCTAAAAAATATTTTTTCAAAAATTTTGGTACACAAAACTATTTATAGTTTTTGGAAGCTTTTGTATACAAAAAATAATATAAATCGGTAGTAGTCATGCATTTTTATTTTAAATCGGTAGTACCGTTTTGAAGAAAATCAAAAATTAAAAAGTGGTTCTTTGGGAGGTACCATTAGTAACCATTTTTGAAAAATGGTTTCCATTCAAAGAAAGCCTTTATTAAAATAAATTTATTGAATTTTGTTTAAGAAAAGTTTTCGATCCGTTATTGAGAACAATACGATTATGTAAAATTGCTAAGAAAAATGAAAAAAAAAATGTGGGCATAATCACCAAAACCCACTATGTACCAAGTTTGAAAAAAATGTATCAAGCCGCTTAGGCTGAAGGTGAACAGACAGACAGATAGACAGATAGACAGACAGGCAGACAGACAGATAGAATTGTGCCACCCACTTTTTTGGTGTTTATTTTTCAAAAAAATTCAAGAGGATGGTACCCGCAAGAAATTTGGTAAAAGTGTTTCATTTACTACGAGAATGATGAATTAAAGGGGTTTACAAAATTATCAAGGGAGGAAGGGTTTTTTTTTTGGTTTTGGGTAAAGGGTGTTATTTGTTTTTGGAAACAATTTTTGTTTTTGAAAAAAAGTATTATACTTTCTTTCACCCATTAAAAACATCCTCTACCCTACAGATATTTTTATAGACTCTTTTGATTCTTCATTCTGGTAGTTCATAGTACATTTTTATAAAGTTTCATGAGGGTAGCCTATTTCTTACAGGTTTTATGGTAATAATCCCACCATAACCGCAAATCTCACCCCAACCCACAAAAAAACACCCTTTAACCACAGATATTTTTAAAGACTCTTCTTATTATTGGTTTTCATGACAAAATTAACCATTGATGCCATGTTTCATCGACAAACCAGTATTTTCGGGTTTCACGTAATTTTTTATACTGAAAATATAGTCATCTTAACATAAAAATTACAATAACTTTTTACACAGAGGCCTTATCGACTTGGTTTTGGTGTCATTGGATTCAGCATGCAAAACTACTTCAAAAACACGTGTCATATGCTTAGGTTGCACCAAAGTTTAATTTTCTGTTTGATACACCACAATTTCCCCATTTCTCCCCCTCAAAAAAACACCCTTCCATGTGAAATATTTTTATAGGCTCTTTTGATTTTTCATTCTCATAATACATAAAACGTTTTCACCAAGTTTCATGATGGTACTAAGTTTTTTGTTTTATTTATCCTATTTTACCTGTTCTTCTTGTACTTCCCTTTATTTTCCGGTTTATTCAATTTATAATCAAATACTTAAATTTTTTATAATTTATTTGTTTTTTATATTTATTGTATTACTTTATATGAATTATAATGTTTTCTGCCTTAATATTGTACATCCTGATGCTTGCATACATGTAGTGCCAAAATAAAATAGATCGTAGCAAAAAAAACGGAATCAATTGAAGGCCAAACAAAACAGGTATAATTAACACTAAACCATATTCCGGCAATACAAAATCCTAAAATAAAATAGTAGGTATGCTTAAATGTTTTGTATATTTTGAGAAATCTGTAAATATGTGGTCTTTGAGCCTCCCTATGTTGCCGTTGTTTTAAATACATATACATATAACTATATTTTTTGCAATTTAAGTTTATTTTTTTTAAAGTTATCCCTCCTGCCCAAGCGAGGTAATTAAATCAACCGCTACAGCGACTATAAGAGATGAAAATGAAAATCTAGATTAATTTGATTTTTCTTCATCTAGTGCTGATTTAAGCCCATCTAAATATAAAAACTCAACAAAACCCATATAACGACCATGCTTATAATACATAGGTACATAGGTCAGGTATATGCAAGTATAAAATGAAATTTGTTTTGTTATAGACTTAAAAACCACTTCACCGATTCGTACGAAGTTTTCAAATTTTGTTCCTATTATTCTGCGGAAGAGTTAAAACAAAACTTTTCTGTACTTTGGAATCAACCATCAAAAAGTTTTTGTTTTATGTAAATCAATTTATAAAACTATCAAATTTGCCTCTTGACAGTAGACGCTCGATTTAGTGGATCTCGAAATAGTGAACTATCCACAATAGTGAACTATCCACAATAGTGAACACACAAAATTTTATAAAAAAATAAAACGTATTTTGTATAAAAATTTCGCGCAAGCATTTTACATAGTTTGAGAGCTCTGAGGAAATGTTTCTGTTTTTTGTTTAAACCTGAGAGAAAGCCTTGTTTTATGCTTAATTTAAATTAAAAACATTCACATCGAACGAAATGTGCATTTTGGATCAAATTTGCCTTTATAAAGCCTTAGAAAACTCCCGCTCGAAAAAGTGAGCGCATGGGAAGACTGGAACATTAATAATATTTGAAGCTTTGAGTGGAAAAGTTGTGTAACCTTTATTTGCTTAAATTTGCAGATTTTATTTACTATTTTTAGTCGTCCTAGTGACATATTATTTTATTATAATTTTAGACATGGTTTCCAATTTTTTTAATATCTCACCTTTCCAGAATTTTATATCATATATGTATGTACCTAGTTTGACAGTTAATGTTGGTATATTTTTGATAGATTTTAAACTAAATCTAATCATAAAATAATTTGGGTATTACCTTTTTTGCAGCGATTTGTATGTTTAATAGATGTGAGCAAAAGTACGTCTTCTCCTCAGTGAACCAGTTTAAAAAAGCTGACAAATAACCAATGTAGCATCCAGTCTTTAAATAAATGCATTTATTGTTATTTACTTTTTTTATACTTTTACTCATTTCAGATTGTGAAAGTACATATTTATTTACCTTCTATATACGATTGAACTATTATTTTCGTGCACTAGCGCTGGGTTGATATACCTACTGACTTTTTTTAGTTTCAATTATTGATCGGTCATAATTTTGTTCCAATTAATTGTTGTTATTTTTTTTTTCATTTGTTTCAAGGATTTAAATTTGTGGGATATTTGCAAAAAATGTATACAACCGGATAGGTGTCTAGGTTAGAGTAGCTAGTTTCAGTATATTTTCTGAATATTCAATTTTTTTTCAACAACGTCACATCATTGATTGTTGGCACCTCATTTGTGGAAACGTATACCATTATAATTTGTTACTAACCCAGCGGGAAAAATTAAAAAAATCATTGAGGAAAAACCTGCTTTTTCCTTGAGGAATGGAAGCTGTACCTGCCACTTTTCAGCTTATTCCTTTGATGAATTTAACATGGGCGTGTCATTGGCGGGAAGCACATGCCACTTTCTCGATGAAAATTCACTAACGAATTCACTACTTCAATGGAAGTTGTTTATTCACCGACCCAGGTGATGAAAAACATGGTGATTGCTTAATCTGTGAATTCACTACATACGGGTATTTAGCTTATTCATCAGTTCAATAATTTCGATGAAAAATCTAATGAAAATTCAGTTATGAAATCACCAGGTTAGTGGTAGTTTCTTTTTCATCAATAAAATCCTCCCATTTGCATTGTTTACTATATCCCATCGGTAATGCACCCTTTATTTTAAAATGAAAACAAACCCAAAAATTGTTTCCATTTCCAATCAAACATTTTTGGCGTTTCGACAAACGCAATTTCTATTGACTTCAGTTCGTGTTACATTAACTTTTTTACAGAAAGTCACTGTGAACTGTATCCAACAAAATGAGAATTTATAGTTGCCAACAAATTATAAACTACTTTGTGCATTACTATTCATCGTTGGAATCATCGATTACAATTCACCATGAGTTTCACTCACATTTGTTTTTTTTTTTTGTTCTCCCCATGAACACTTTACAAAGCAGATTAGTGGATACAAACAATGAACTGATGATCTTGTACATTACTTTTCCACAAATTTTTCATCACATACTTTTCCCTTTTAAATTCACCGAAATAAAGGGTCGTTTCATAAACACAAAGCAGAAAGTGGAATCAAAGCTACGAACTGAGGAAACTTTGCATTACTCTTCACCTACTAAATCATTGCATGTCGTTTCTCTTATGATTTGTCAAGTGAATTCATTGATTATTTCAGCAATAAATTTCATTGAGGACGATATTTCCCGCTGGGAAACTTCCTATTTAATCTAAACCAAGGGGTGCGTGAAACCATGATCTTTTTTTACGTGAGTAACTCTTAGCTTACACCTAATTGCAAGTTGTATGAGCGTTCTTAATTTATCGGTGTTACCCAATCACCTATTTTATTTATGTTTTTTGTTGTGTTAAAATTCTTTTGATTCAGTTTGTAATGTTTGACTTGTAACTGTTTTTATAGTTTTGAATATTATTTTTTGTCTGTAGCAGTGTGTTAGGCTTTATTTATATTTTGTTTACTAACAATAGTTATCACCACGCTAAATGACTTTGACAAAATGATGTCTGTGACGTGTTCATACTTCCAACTATCTAAAGGTGAAAAAACTCGAAGATAACAGAAATAATGTTACAAATGCTTGAATTAAGCAATACTGACAGTGTTTAAATATTGAAAGAAAACTGTTCTTTTTTTCTTAATTTATCCATAAAGCTAAGTATACAGTTCCTTGACGAAAAAAAAACTACATGTATTTCTTATGGGAGCTCTTTTTGCGAAAAAAAAATCTTTTGACGTTTAAACTTTTTTTATCGAACTGTCAACTTCCCAAAGAAAACAAATTTTATCCGAAAAAAAATTGCGTTTGGCATTTGTGTTTGCTTTTCCATAGATCAGTCTCATTGAGATTTTTTTTGGAAACTGTAAATTAATGACGAATAAAAAAAATTTACACCACGGACATTTTTTCTTTGTCGAAAATATTTTTTTCTCACCTTGAAGAATTTTTGTACTCAAAAGAACTGTATACTAAGCTTAAGATAGGTATACAATACCTTTATTTTTCTGTCTATTAGTATCAATTATGAATAATTGTTTGTTATGCTAAGGTAAGTGCAATCTACTACTTATATTGCACAAAATTTACACAAATAGTTCGCCCTTGATGTTTATCCTTATGGACTGAACGAATTTAAATAAATTACTTATACAAAAATTGAAACAAGCCGAAAAAGAAATTGGATATACAAATTTTTCCAAAAAAACGTTTGAATTAAAAAAAAAATCAAAAAATTTGATATCTCAGAAATGATTTTTGTTATGATTTTTTTTTTTAAATTATGCTTTTATGCATATTAATAAATACTAGTATCGCCCAGTGGCCGAACTTCGGCCAGGAAAATAAATAATAATAATAATAGAGAAATAACTTGATGGAAACGCTAGCATTGCCGTTGGTTTATCTTGTTTCTCTAGGTTCATATGTAAATAGCATTTGTGAAAGCTTTGTATAAAAAACACCAGATTTGTTTAACTAAATATAAATAGCAAATTAGGAGATCAAATTTTTCATCAAAAATTTGTATCAATGATAATCATCATTCTGCAAAATTTCAATCTTCTACACTAAACTGGTAAAAAGATAAAAATCAATAATCTCAGAAGAAAACGTGCTTGTAGCCCTAAAAATTCAAAATTTGAAATAGTTTTATCAAAACAAATCACAATTTATAACGAATTCTGATCTTTTGTAAATCAATTTCGGATGACAATTTTCCTATAAACTAAATTCCCTGTCGTTATTAAGTAAATTTCCTTGCCCTTTTTCATTAGACACATAAAATTTCAAACTACCGAAAGACCGAACTCTGCTTGCAGTAACATAAAGTTGGCCATGTGAAAATACTCGACTTCTCAATAACACATAAAATTTTATCGAAAGTTTGCAATTTATTTATTGTCATTGCAAACGCGCGCTGGTATCATAGGATATTGATTCCTCTTAAATTGGAATCGAAGAATCGACCCAGGAAATGTTAAATGTATCCTTGGAATCAAAATTCTTTTATTTTTTGCGGTTCCTGTTAATACTTCACAGTCAATACTGTTACGATGCAAAAGCTACACTCTCATTCTTGTACCATTTACTAAAGCCTTTGAAGTATTCAAATTACGAATGAGCATAACAATGGAATTTATTTTCAATTTCAATCTACATATGCTCGGCATACCACTTACTTTCAGTGAATTTAAAAACTCAACTGGATAATCATTGACATCAATCGAACCATTACTCACTTAAGTTCAAATGTGGCTCGCTTGAAAAATTTTTGTTCAAGAAAAATTATTATATCTGCTATCTCATGATCACAAAAAAGATATGTACCTTCATATATGGGTCAATATTTCAAAACATTAATATTTTTCACTCCAAAGTGGACCCTCGCTCAAAAGAACCTATTTTGGTAGACGAACAATTTTGTCTCTTAATAACTCTATAATAACCACTTTAAAACAAGGAGTCATAACATTTGATCAAATCTAACGGTTTTTTAAGTCAGGGAAATGATACTTGTATCAGGGGAATGACAAAAATTTATATTTACTCCGTTGATTAGATGGATATTTAATTTTGCGAATGGTTTCAGGAGTGTAAAGAAAAAGAAGAACAAATACTAACATGAAAAATAGCATCCACACTATGTTGCACGAACTTGCTCTCATGATTCAAGAATTTTGCGAGACTAAATATTTTATAGTAATAATCGTATTTTTTTATCATATTTTGACCGAGAAAATGTGAAAAAATTCAAAACTACTAAAAATACTGTAAATATGTTTAAATTTAATATTATTGATTCTTCTAGAGTTACCAAAACGCAATCAATCATTATAATGAAAACTTGAAAGTCAGGGGAATGACACAAAAAATGATGTTAGGGGAATGACTCCGAAGGGTGTTTTATGAGAATTAAATGGAGGTTATTGGAAAATTAGTTGTTTTATATTATTTTTCACGTAGGCCCTTGTAAAAGACATAGACGAGTAAAACTTTTTAATTTTTATACTACACGGTTAAGTAAAAAACACACGTTAGAGGAATGACAATTTCGCTTGACGAAAAACAAAATCATTGCCTTAACTTGAAATGAAAAAGACAACAAAGTTTTTTTGAAACCCTTACTTCAATTTTCCTAAAGAGCAATTCTGTACCGTTAAACAACAAAAAAATCAGTTTTCTATTTTGAGCCTATATATATTTTTTTAAATTTCCATTGGTGGGATAGAAATGATCAGTTTATGGGGGACACTTACTTAATAACTCCTATTTAAAAAAAAAAAAGCAACTAAAAATCATTTAACTATTTTTTAGTAAGGATGCATATATTATTAAAAAGACTGCATCATTAGATTTTTTGTATCGTTTTTAGTTTCGTTGCTTAAATTCAGACAGTGTGGTAAGTTGGCCTGGGGACACGTCAGGGGAATGACATTTTGGGTGTTTAAATGAAGATAGCGGGTATAATATTTTTTTTAACTTTATTTTTTCTAGAGCGAATATTAGAACCCGTTTGTTTCAAGCCATCCAATTTACAAACTTATAATAAAATTTTGTACTTCGGTTCAAAAATGAAGGAGACTGAAATATTAATATTTTGAAATATTGACCCATATATGTTTTGACACGAAGAAATTAGCTCTAAATTAACTGATATATTCAATTGAAACCAAACATTAGGATTTGTGTACACAAACAATCTTTTTCATTCGAAACTAAAAAAACTCACCTCTGCTATAATGTTTTCTGCTTGAAGAATGTATAATTTCGTATAAATAACTCACTTTTCTTACTTCTCTCCTGAGCTTTCAGCTCAAAATTTACTAAAATATTAAATTTCAAAATCAAGCATTGAGCTTTGTAAACCCAAACACAAAATGTGTCATTTGAAAACAAAAAACAGCTCAACTGTGATTCAATTTAAAAGATATAATTCAGCAAAAATTAGTATCTGCTTGTGATGCTCTTTACCTATCTCTCTAGAAGTGATATCTGGCGTTTCAGCAAAACGACCACCATTCAAATATTGAAAATAGTGCAGAGCGGAAAGATCGCTAAATTTTAAGTTTCATTAATACATCAATTGAGTTGCTAGGGTTATTCTTAGACTAACCTAATCTCTTATCTTACACTTTGATGAACCGTTCCAATATCGTTCGATATTACCGTTCGATCAAACCGTAATGATATTAGAACCTCTCTGATTTTCTCCCACTGCTTTCTTCCATGTCGTTTGAAAACCTGAAGATGTTGGAATACATTTTGAAAAAAAAAAAAACAAAAACAAATCGATACCCACCGTCTTTTTAATTATTTCAGGTCCACGTATGACAGCATCTATACGACCGAGATATGCATATTATGTTTATTGAAAAATTTTAATTTTTTGCAACTCGGAGGGTTAACTTAATTGACAAAACTGTTATTATGTTAAAGTATCATATACCATTAAACATATTATCACAATTACATTTCTTTAGTTCTTCTTCATACTTTCAATACAAAATGTATGAACGTACATACATACCTATGTACATTTACATACATACATACAGTTTTTCAATTAAATAAAATTTTTGAAATTTTAAGCAAAAAACAATAATTTTTATCAATATTCAAAGTGCGCGGTAGTGTAAAATGGTACTTGGCTAAAATGGACCCAAACAGCATAATTTTGCGATTCGCACACCTTCACGACTAATAGCTTTCCATCCATATAAAATTTATCGAAATCGGTTGGATACTTTTTGAGAAAATTGTACCACAAATTTTTTTTAAGGCTATTTATATATAGATATACTCAAGATTTGCATACTAAAATTTTTTCTAAGAAATGTTTTAAGTATGTATTTTATATATTCAACATTTCATTAAAAAAACGCTTTTTTATCAGAGCTCAGGCGATTTTTTGAAATTTCACAAAATAAATCCGAATAAGAGAGTTTTGATTGTAGTTACATAACGCACCAACATCAAAGTGGTATTTTTGCTCATTTTTGCTTATGCGTATAGCGTATGTCATATATTCTTAGACTTAAAGGTTACAAGGTTAAAATAATTATTATGTTAATCGTTTTATACGTAAGAAGAGAGATGTTTTATTTTTGCTATGATGTCAAAGAAATAGTGTCGTTTCTCAACTTGACATTATGACGGAAACTAACTTGAAACGTTTCCATAAAAATAAAAATACTTTGATGATAATTTCATAGAGTTTGAAAAGAAAGGAACTTTTGTAAAATATTAATACAAAAGAAGTCCATGATTATTTCTAAGAGGGAAACGTTTAATAAAATTAAACATATGACATGGAGGCGAAAACAAAAAAAACACAAATAAATCACCTTCAATGACACTTTGTTTTCATACACAATTTTGTCACAGTTTTGTTTGAAAACTAAAATGATTTTAAGGGTAAACATAAGAGGATTTAAAAAAAAAATTAAAATAAATAAATAAAACACTACAAATATTGTTGGATGAAATTGTAAAAAATACTATTTGGTTTTTCTTGATATGTCTACAAGGAAAAGTATGTATAACATAAAAGCTCACAAGAAAAATAAAGTGCATGAAAGGGTTTCTATCGAAACTTCATAAATGAGGTTTTTATGTAAGTACAAAATCACTGAATTCAAATATCAATGTCTTGCAACTGTGTCCTTTTGACTCTATCAACAAATTTTAAAACCTTTAGGGATCTATGTAAGAACTCCATTGTGTTACTTTTTAAATTGGTTTTTGTGTCTTCTTAGTAAATTGTCGAATTGGTCTTACGAGATTTTGGCAGAAAGTCAACACATTGTAACTTAGGTGCAGTGCATGATTTAAAAACTTATTAGACTGAAGACTTTTGTTTTGGTTGGTAATAGAACTTGAAGAAAATTTGATAAGAAAATTCTTCTGTTCAAGTAGAGTGACTGAATAAAATTCAATTTAATAGATCTAGCTCAACTCCATAATGCGTTTCGCCCAGGTTCAATTGTTGGGCTCATAGTTATCTATCTGATGAGCCCAACTATCGTACCTGAGCGAAACGCATTATGGAGTTAAGCTCACTTGAACTTTTAACTTGACTTTAATTTTAGTATCATTTTTTAAACACATACACTCCTCGTCAACTGAATACGCACAAACATTTTTGAATATATTTTATCCATTTTTTCCAAACAGTGATGGTTATTATGCCATCTGTTGATGGTAAAAATTTTCGTAACATATAAATAACAGAATTTCAAAGTTTTATCCAAAAACAACCGTGAGTTTTTCCTTCAACCACTTCCAAAGTGTAACTTATGCAAAGTAGAGGTTTTTTTGAGTCAATTGAATAGGTACAAAAATTAAAATTGGTATTGGAATGAAATGAAACAAGTTTTTGTTTAAGTTTAGTAGTGAGTACTTCCACCTTTATTTTTAATTACTTCGTAAATTCGATCCGGCATGGAATCGTATAGCTTTTTAATGTAATTTAACGAAATTTCGCTCCACGCTAATTTGATTGCAGAAATTAAGGTTTCTTTGTCTTCGAACTGACGACCACCCTCATAAACTTTGCGTACTAACCATCCCCAGACATTTTCTATGATGTTTAGATCAGGTGAGTACGGCGGCCATTGAAGCAACTGCACTTGTTGCTCCTCTATCCATGTTTTTATTATGCGCGCTGAGTGAATAGGCGCATTATCATGTTGGAAGGTCCAGTTTATGGGTCCAAAGATGTTAGAAAATTTAGGAAAATTTCTTTCCAAAATTACTTTATACCCAGCTGCTGTCATTCTTGATGTTACAACCTCGAGCTCAACTGTTCCATAATAACTGACTGCTCCCCATATCATGACACCTCCTTCACGACTATGATGGCGCTTTAAAAATCTTTTTTCTTTTCTAAAGTCGTGAAAATAGAAGTTGAACCCATCAGGGCCATCGAAATTAAACTTTTTTTAATCTGAAAAAACCACGTGATACCATTCTTTTTTCCAACTCATGTGAAGTCTTGAAAAATCTAATCGCAACATTTTCCGTCTCTCGTCAAGTGGTGGTTTTTTCTTAAGTTTCATTCGTTTAAGATGGCTTGAGTTGTTGATTACTCTTAATACTGTTGAGCAACTTGCGTTTACGCCGACTTTTTGTTTTATTTTTGCCACAGAATCAGAAGAATTTGATGCATATCTTAAAATTCTTCGTCTCTCAGCTGCTGTTGTTGCTGTTTTCTTACCTCCCTTCATGTTTTTGCCGTATGCATCTTTATTTTTCAAGTAAGAATAAACTACATTAAAACTTCGGCCAACTTTATCAGCTATTGCACGTCCAGTTAGGCCTTGGTCTCTAAGTAAATCGATTTTAGCTTTTTCAACACTGTTAAGACACGTAGATCTACCCATTTTTCTTAAAATTTGAAATTTGAAATCAAGAATTAAATTTTACTGAAAACACTAAAATCGTTAATTTAAACTGTCAAGCACTCCAAAAAACTTATAAACAAAGAAGAAAATGGCATTGTACCTATTCAGTTGACTAAAAAAAAAACTCATACTTTGCATATAAAACACTTTGCAAGTGGTTGAAGAAAAACTCACGGTTGTTTTTGGATAATTCTTTCGGAATTATCTGCTTAACATCTTAAGGGAATAGTTAGCATCAACAGATGGCATAATAACCATCACTGTTTGCAAAAAAATGGATAAAGTATATTAAAAAATGTTTGTGCGTATTCAGTTGACGAGGAGTGTACATGCCCACACTCGGACTCACTTGAATAAAGGGAATAATTTTATTGTTTTTCTCAAAACAATCTAAACATCTAATGTGCTTTGATGAAAAATGATTAAATCAAACCGAAAACGCTACAAACTTCACCCTTGCGTTTCTAAGAGAATGGTCAAACTGGCCGCACTTTTCAATATTTTGGTATAACTCGAAAACTAAGCTCAACTTGACAATTTTACACTTGAAACTTTTTGTTCAAAAATAAAGTTCATATCGAAATGGATGGTTTTTATAATTTTATAAAAAAAAATCAATTTCTAATGTTTTGATACGCGATACACTCAAGACATAATTTTTAAAGAAATAAGATAGAGACTTAATGGTTAATGCTTTACTTCAGATGGCGTGTTCAAAAAGTCACTTTTTTCAAAGCTGAGAGATATGTTTACCCATTAAAACTTTACCATTTTCTATAATTTTTCGTAGTTTTGACCCGAAAGCATTTTTTTGCACTAAAATGGTTTTTTGAACATATCATATTAAAACCTTGAACTTCTTCTTTATTCTGTGTAAGCATGTGATCTTTGCTCAGAAAAGAATTTAGTAACAAAATAAGAAATCCTAAGTTTTTCGATTTTTTTTTTCTAATGGTTTGTGTTCATTTTTCCTGCAAAAATTTCTTACAAAATTTTTTAAACAATCCATTTCAATAAACAATATAAATTTGAAAAAAAAAAGTTTTAAGAGTAAAATTGACAAATTTGGCTTAGTTTCTTAATTATTCTCTCAGAAACGCAAGGTTTAATTTAAAAGCGTTTTTGATTTTATGCATACCAACTAAAGCCCCAAACAAAAATATATTCAAAAATAAAATCTTTGAAGATAATTGTTCCTTAAATGCTCTCATTTTCTGGTATGTTCAATAGCCTTATAGATCAAAAAGAATCTCAATTAATTTAAGTCAAAAAAATTATGATCTTTGTGTGGGATGCTTTGGATATATTTTCTCTCTGAAAACGATGTGATGGCGAGACCGAGATACTATGTGCTATAGGTACTGTGGATTATTTTATTTATCAAAAAAGAATTGTTAAGAAATATACAAAAAAAGAAGTTCAACAAATAACTTAGTTTATCTGCAAATATGTTCCATAACAACACTGTTTTATGAATAGGTAATATATCTAATGGCTTCATCAATAAATTTCCCATTAATACTAAAATCACCAGTTGAACATATTTTCTTACCTAACAACCGTTCAATTCATTGTTTTTTTTTTTCCTCTCAATTCATCAGTACATAACAAAAAAAACTCATTAGTTTTCCTCTTTTCCATCTCAACAAGTCATTAATTAATATTTTTTTTCGCTTCCAAGAAAAAAACAATTAATTGCTCACATCACTTTGAAAGCCATCTGTTCTTTCATACAGATTCCTTGTTGATCTTCACTCAAACATGAGGTATGCAAGTCAATTTCTCATGAGGTGTCAATTTATTCAAATCATTAAAATGTACTACCTATACGTACTTATGCTGACTTTCACCTTTTTGCACAGCAGAAACTATTTTTTTTTTTAAGTTCATTGAGAGTTTTCGAAACGAAAGTATATAAAACCACAATGCCAATATCGTTCGCATACAGTGGGGCATTAATGTTGAAATCGAAAATCATAAATTTTGTAATGTTCCTACTATCTGTCATGTATAATTTTTTTTCATTCTGACTTTTTCGTTAAACGGCTTTTATCGATTTTGATGAAATGCCTTAATAAATAAAAAACCTTTGTAATAGCGGATAACTGAATTGAAAACAAGTTGAAGTTAAATAAAAGGAATTATGTTAATAGTTCATTTTAAGTTTAAACTCAAGTTTTGGTTTGCCTTTAAATTAAGTACATTAAGAAAAAAAATGTATTTGGCACGGCATTATGGATGATAATAGGAAAAAATGTTCAAGGCCATGAAATCAATTTTTAAACTGCTTAAGCAAATCGCAAATCGAGTAAAAAATGCAAAAATTGAATAAATGAATTCAGCATGAAAAAACCTTTAAAAATGTTGCCTGTTAAAAATGATAAACAGTCTTAAATTATTAAAACTATTTTCTATTGCCTTATAAATTCTTATTAACTGAACTTTGAAACATACAATTTTTGAAACAGAATCTTTAAAACAAGATCTAAAAAAAAAAAAATTATAAACAAAGTTTCGGTTATGCTATGGGTTTTAACAAATCGCACATTCCCATATTAAATTGCCGAAATTCGCTTGGAATCTTAGAACTTTTAAAAATATGAAAGTAGTTATAGAAAAATGTACCAAATGAAGCATGAATATTATTTTCAATAATTGTAAAAACAACTTGTTAAACTTGGTAACTCAGAGATAAAAAAACTGCTCCGCAACGTGCGGCCACAGACAATAAAAATGAAATGGAATACACGAGTAAGGCTCTAAATTGGGAAGATTTTTCAAAATGAAACTATGCCTCAATTAGTAAGGCCCTGACTAAATTAAATTAAAATAAACGACTGGGTAGCACGTATTTGCATTAATGTTCAAGAGGCTGAGGATTAAAAGACATGATGCAAAGACGTGAAAATTACGAGAGAAAAATGTTTAAAAATAAGAAATACGATATTTAAATAAGCTTAAATAACTTCATTTGTAGTTTAAGGTGAAAAGAGAGAATGCCATCTGAAGTCTCCATCAAATATGATTGTGCAGAAAAAAAAGTTTGAAATCGTTGGCGCGTTTATTTTAATTAATATTGTATGTATCAAATTCTCATAACATTTTTCAGGAAAAAGTTTAGTATGCAAATATGAAATAGTCACTTATGTTATTTAGTTAAAAAAAATAATCTCAGCCCATTTTTGAGATAAGGAATCTTCAAAAACAAAACTATGAAACTTTTTTACAAATTAATATTTTTTTTTAATTTTGATATGCAATATTATTCTTTCTTATTTGAAATTTGTATACAAAAATATTAATTTAAATCCTTTTAGCCAATAATGAAAAAATTATAAATTAAAAAAATATTCTATGAGAGGAACCTACTATTAATAGTTACTAGGTGTGCATTTTAATAATTCTTTGGAAGAAGATTGCAATAATTTAAGACTACACCAAAAGT
This sequence comes from Dasysyrphus tricinctus, assembly GCA_963921185.1. Lineage (NCBI taxonomy): Eukaryota > Metazoa > Arthropoda > Insecta > Diptera > Syrphidae > Dasysyrphus > Dasysyrphus tricinctus. The sequence continues at coordinate 69,889,736 of OY992531.1, forward strand.
CTTATAAAAATCGTAGGAGCTGTTTTAAAAAAAAATATTTTTCCTTACGGTTATTTAAAAAGGAAGGCTCCGTCATTTTTTTTTACAAAAGTCAAATTTGTTCTTAAAATATTCTTAAAGGTGTTAAAACCCTAAATAGCCTATTGAATAGACCTTTTAAAAAGGAACAATTACGTGCAAAGGTTTTTATTATTGAATATGTTTGTTTGGCCCATAAGCATGCTTAAAACCGAAAATGCTACTAAATTCACCCATGCGTTTCTGAGGGAATGGTCACACTGGCCACTTTTCAGTATTTTTGGTATAACTTGAAAACTAAGCCGAATTTGACAATTTTACACATAATACTTTTTGTTCAAAATTAAATTTTCTATCGAAATGGATAGTTTGGAAAATTTCTTTAAAAAATGTAAGCAGGAAAAGGAAACAAAAACCAACCTAAAAAAAACGAAAAATCAAAGATTTAAAATTTTTTTTCTAAATTGCGCATAATTTTTTTCGGAGCAAAGATACGCTCAAGACATGCATGAATAAAGTAAACTAGAGTCTTACGGCTTAAATATGACATGTTAAGAAGCCACCTTATTAGAAAATTGACAGAGATATAGTCATTCAAACTTTACCATTTCTTACCATTTTTCGCAGTTTTTGCCCGAAAGCCTATTTGTTGGTACTGTATGACAAATTTAACGTTCCTAACACCTAGTACCAAATCTTATGTTAATCGGACCAGCCGTTCCGTCTGTAAGTCTGAAAGCATTTAAAAACAGCCGAAAAACGAAATTGCGAACTTATATCCTTCTTATAAATTTTTATAGTTCTAATGTCATATTATAAAAAAAATTTGATTTCGAACATTTTTACGAAAGTGAAATTTGCCATATTGTACCGAAAAAGGGACTTTTGGGCCAAACCTGCGAAAAATTATAAGAAATGATAAGGTTTGAATGGAAACATCTCTGTCAATTTTGAACAAATATTAATTTTTGAACATGCCATATTAAGGCCTTTAGTCTCTACTTTATTTTGTCCGTGCATGTCTTGACCCTATCTTTGCTTCAAAAAAAGTTATGCACAATTTATTAAAAAATTTAGATATCCTTGATTTTTTGATTTTTTGTAGGTTGGTTTTTGTTAACTTTTCCTGCTTAAATTTGTTCGTAAAATTTTTTGACCTATCCATTTCAATAGAAAATTTAATTTTGAACAAAAAGTATTATATGTAAAATTGTCGAATTCGGCTTAGTTTTCAAGTTACTTCAATAATATTGAAAAGTGGCCAGTGTGACCATTCTCTCAGAAACGCATGGGTGAATTTAGTAGCATTTTCGGTTTTAAGCATGCTTATGGCCCAAACAAACATATTCAATAAGAAAAACCCTTGCACGTAATTGTTCCTTTATACCCCTCATTTTCCGGTCTATTCAATAGGCTAAAAGTAGGTACCGATTTTGAAAAAAAAACGATGTACCTAGTTTTCAAAATACCTATTTGATTTTCACAAAAAAAAAAAATAAACATTTCTTAAAATTCAAAAAATTAATTTTCTTACAATTTCGATAAGAAAACAAATACATATTTATATTGTACTAGATGACCCGGTGAATTTCGTTTCACCATAAATTAATTTAAAAAATGTGAGTGCAACTCCTCATTTCATAGACGAAGCCCAGCGAACGTTGTATCGTCTTAAAAAATGCAGTTGTTGGTAAACTCCGAACCCAATTTTGAACAAAATTCACTCTCCAGTCTCCATGGCCGCAATTCCAAAGATTTTTTTTTCTTGTTCTTATATTAGGTATAGTCTACCGTGGTCACCTTACTTTGTAAAAGAATATTTTTTTTAAATAGGCTTATGAAAAAGTTCTGAGTCTTAGGTATGCCTTGTCAGTGAAAGTTACAATAAGTGAACACTCATCGTCCCCTTTTTTCTTTTTCCCGGTTATCAGGTCGGTCCGGCTAATTTGGCATCGCAAAAGTAAATAACTGCGAAAATAAGCGCAGTAGAACATTTACAATGCCGAAACGCGATGGAGAAATAGGAATCATATACATAGGTAGGTACTCTCAACTAACGTTAACTTATTTACCCGAGAAATTCCCTACTAAGTTCTCAACGTAACAGTGATCTTTCCGGTTATTAGAGATTCTCGTCCGTTTAATAAAGATTTCCCATGTAGGAACTGGTCTGAAAATAGAACCAATACTTTTTCCATTGTGTACGTTTGTTATGAAGTTTTCTATTTGAAATGAGCAAAAATAGGTGCCCTTGTCCGTTTAAAAGGAGTGTTCGTTTATAGGAACGCCATTTGTATAAGAAATTCGAGGAAAAAGTTGGTTCCCAAGAATAGGTGTCCGTTTAAGGGAATTTTCCGCTGATCGGAGCTATCCTCAAGTAGAGCTTTCAGTTTTTTTTATGCCTTGTTGAAATTTCGTAGACCGATAAACTTTTTTTTGTTTAACATCATTTCACTGTTAAAATAGCTAGAGTTTTAAAAATACCCATTTCTAAAAGCCCTTAACTAACATCAGCCTTTTAAACACAAAAATAAATTTTTACAATCGGACCGGAAGTTTCTGAGACTTAAAAAAGCAAAACCGAAGGTCACTTGAAACTGTTGAAACTTTATAGCAATTTTATATAGTTAGGGTTTGAAATAGACCGCACTTAAGAATTTCGTTTTAATATGCTAGCCCTAGAGATCGAGATTCGACTTACCTTCAAGTTGGTTGTACCATCCTTTCGCTTCTCAGTGTGCATTTCGTGGGTAAAATTTCCTATGGAATTTCTCCCATCTTCAAAAATTGCAAATGCCAACAATTTTCCACTGTTCCTTGCAGATTCAAATTTGGTCGATCAAAATGGTAGCCCAGTGGCCATGGAATATTCATTTTCGATGCCAATAAATTCCGAAAGAAACTGAGAACATAACTCGTTCTTAGTTTTTGGCTATCGGAAAAATTCCGTGGGAAATTTTATTCACGACAGCCCCCATTATATGAATATAGACCTTCATCCCTTGGTTCTGACCATTTAGAATAGTCCCAACACCAAATTTATTGCGATTGCTCCAACTGACAGTGAAAAACCTTTATCCGCGTTTAGAGCCCAAGAACGTTTTTTTTAAATATCCATCAAGTTTAGAGCCCGAGAACGTTTTTTTCAAGCAAAGCCTTATTTACCTCTGGGTCCCAAAAGTACATTGTCCATGGTCTACAACTCCATTTATGTATATTAAGTTCAATTGACCATACCCTTCCTGACTTTTTTTTGAAATTTTGCAATATGCTCTGAGATTACAACACCCAAACTGCAGTTTTTAATCACCATAAAACCATCTTGGATAGCAAAAAATATCATGTATCAACAGTTTATTCGCATCGAACCGATTGCATGCCATTTTCTTATGAGTTAAGTATAAGATTGGCCGCACTTTAAATTCCCGTTTGAAAATCCAGTCCTCGATTAGTGGAATTCCGGATAATGGAGACTCGACTGTAATATTAATTTTTTGATTTTATTTTGTCAGAAAAAATTTCATAATAATTGATTGATTGATGTTTTCAAACTCAATTATTGATTTATTATTTTTACTTGCGATATAGGTACTATAGGGCAAGTTTTGGATTCGTGCAAAAAAAAATTTGAGATAACAATCAAACATGATATTATGATGATAGAGAACACCAAAAAAGTGGGTGGCACAATTCTGTCTGTCTGTCTGTCTGTCTGTCCGTACCTCAACCTACAGCCTAAACCACTGAAGCGATTTTCTTCAAATTTTGAACTTAAGGTTTTTTTGTAACTCTCCAGAGGGGAAATTGAAATATTTTTTTTAGCTCAAAAAATAACGGTACTTGCCATACATCCGTTAAGGAAAAGCTTATTTATCTCAAAAACGGCTTCAACGATTTTGATAAAAAAAAATCTGTGTATTATTGTAGATATGATATACCTTTTAGTAAGACAAAAAATTACCAAAAACATTTATTAACGGTACCTGTCATATAACGGTTTTTTTGATTTTTGGTTTTCTCATTAACCGCTCATCCGATTTCAATAAAAAAATTTGCACAAAAGCTTTGTTAGAATATAAATAATACTGCATACCAAAATTTTTGAAAAAATAAATTTTGGATTTTTAAAAAAAGATTCAAAATTTTTTTTTGAAAATTCAATTTTTCAAAAACGGATTGATGAATTGTTTTGAAATTTCAGTTGTAAATGTATATTAATATATACTCAAAATTGGCATACCAAATTTTGTTTTGAAAAATGTTAAAAAAATTTTATATATAAGAAATTAATTTTTAAGAAAACGGCTCCAACGATTTTAAATTTTTTTTTGGCATATATTGATATTTTTTTAAGTAATCAAATGGCATACTTTTTTTTGCGCTCTAAGTTATTTATCAGGCTGTTTAAACAATTAAAAAACGATTTAAATGCTTTTTTATACATTTTCTATAATTACTTGAATATTTTTTAAAGTTCTTAAGTTCCACACAACTTGAACATAAGAGCAAGTACGTGCGATCCAGTCGTGCATTTTATTTTTTATGTAAAACAGGCACTCAGATTGCATTTTTGCACGTTGCTGGCAAACCGCAAGGCCGATTTAAACTAAACTTCATTTAAACACCCACCGGTTCATACCAAACATTTCCCGAAAAGAATCATCCAAATCAGTTTAGCCGTTTCCGAGTTTTTGCAGGACTAACGCACAACGATTGATTTTTATATATAAGAAGATGAACAAATATTGAAATCAAAAATATTAATTTGATGAAAATCGAAAAAAAAAAATTAAAGATAAAATAGTTTCCTATCTTAAATTTGCCTTTACTAAAAGAAATAAATTGATTTTTTTTTGTAAGAAAAGTTGCCGATTTTTGAGAAAAAAAAAATTTAATATAAAAGAAAATATGACAGGTACCGTTGTGTTTGGTTCTAAAGAAAAATTAAACAGAATGTGTGGGGAGAATCACCAAAAACCACTAAGTATACACCAAGTTTTAAGAAGATCAATCCAGTCGTTTGGACTGTAGCCGAACAGACAGATAGAATTGTGAGACTTTTTTCGTCTTCCTATCATCGTAATGATAAGTCTGATCAAAATTTCGAGTTAAACTTGTTTTACGATTCCATACCTTTATATTTACAATCGCAAGTAATAAGCTACAAAAAAATAAATGAAATAATTTTTCTTTTTTTCAAGAATGAAATAATACCACAATTTCTTTTATATTTGTATAAAACATTATTTTCGAAAATAACACCCTGTACAAAGCACAAAAAAATCATATTTTGCCAGTTTTGAAAAATTTTGAGGCCTTATTTCATTTTGATTAAGTTGCTTAAAAATATTAAAACAACATCGTCTTACACAAAAAGTATTGTTAAAAGCCACTAATTAAAGACGGAGACCTAACAAAATATCGCTTATTTGGGTGTTATCTTACTAATACTAACTTGCTGAGGGTATTCAACTTGATGCTTATATTGAAAAGCATCAGTAAATCAAAGATAATTTCGAATAAATGTGTTACTACCAAGTAAAGTTAAGTAAACTTTTGAAGTAAATTTTTAGTACCATAATTTTTCAATTTAAAAAAAATATTTCTTAATTGGTAGTAATTAAAGTCAAATTCACCTCAAGATTTTGATTATTGTCTTCAAATTAAAAATGATTTTTCTTACAAAAATGTAAGATCCTTATTAGGATTAAAATTTACTGTAGCTAAGATTTTTTAGAAAATTTTCGCAACATTAGTGACAATGATTTCTTTGTTTTTATTTTAAGAGCGAACTAAAAACAACGGGACTATTTTTGATATCAAGCGAATAAATCAATCAAATAAGTGAAAAGATAAGATGTTACTACACTCATAAGTGGACTATTTTATATAAAGTCCAGGCTCTGATGATGTTCTTACCCTCGTAAGAAAATGTAGGCCCGTTGATTTATAAAAATAGATGGAATAAGCGTCACAGGGTTTTATCCAAATTTGCGCTCAAACATAAAAATTGGCTTGATATACCTTATATGCATAGAAGACTTTTTATATTTTTAAATAGAAAATAGAATACATACCTAATCATTAAGCTGGAAATTTGTTTGCCCGGGGCCAGGCATAGTTTCTTCAAAAGAAGGTTTTATAATACAAATTCTATATACTACTGAAATAAATCAGCCAAGTAGAAAACTTAGCATTAAGTATTGGGCGAAACGCTAATTTGTAGGACTAAAGGCCATAAAAACTATAATCAATAATTCAACAAGTCCAATCCTTAATGCTATAAGTCTTCTACTTGGCTGATTTATTTCAGTAGTATATAGAGTTTGTATTATAATCTTCTTATAAAAAATAAAATATGGTTTTGTCCTATCTTCCCATATACTTGATTCACTGTTTCCTTTGGTATCCCAAAAACATAGATTAAATAATTTTCTAAATGCAGTTTATCAGGTATGAAAAAATCAGCCTTGCTGTATTTTGTTCAACAAAATCGGGTGGTTCATGATAAAACTTAACTGTTGTATACCTTAAAAAAAAAAACATTTGAATCCTCATGGTCAACACCAAACCTTAAAATATCAACAAGTGCTTATACATCATCCTATTGATCTACATTACCACCGCGTACACAAACGGCAAACCAATCAATCAGAGGTGTATTCATTTTAATTTATTCAACCTTATATTGCCCCACTGTGACCGGTAGAAAAAAAACAAAAGAAAAAACGAAATTAATGGATTTTGAATTATTGCCAAAACAAAAAATATAAAACATCATGTTGTGTGTGATGCACACTGCGGGTGGCAAAAGTGCCACTTTGTTAGTTGTGTTTATTCTACACGGGAGCTAGATCCCCACAATAATGGGTTCTTGTAAGCCCTATTCTCGTTAGCTGATGTTTAATCACATGCAGACGCAGAATGTTCCCAAAATGTGTCAATTTTCAATCTCACTTTTCTCTATCGAAGAGAACAAAACTTTTATGTTGTAGCAAAGTCAAGGTTACATTAAATAAACAAAAGTATGTATGTATATCATGTGTGTATGTATCGAAAGTATATGTATACATTAGGGTGGTCCTTATATTGGGTTTTTTTGAAAATCCAACTTGGACAGGCATCAAATGACTGTAAATAGAGAAAAGCAAATTTCTTAACTTTTTCAGATTTTTATTTCACCCGCCTGGTCTCCCTTTTTCCACTTCAAGGTACAAATAATGGAGTTAGGGTGATTCTCATAACACGCGAAAAAAAAATCAGAACTTATAGATAAGATTGAGACGAACAAAAAATCGTATCGGAGGGGAGATCTTTTTCCCCCCGTTCAGGCGGGAGGGGTCATTTCCTAAAAATTTGACCCAAAATAGAAAAAAAAACTTTTAAAAACAACGGGGCCACTTACAATGGCATGCTATAGCTTTTTTTAAAGCCATGAATCCAGTCTCTAATATGTTTCTTAAATCAAGTTTTTATTAAAAATAGTTTCTGAAAAAAATACTTTTCAAACGTTCAACATTATTATTTTTGTTTTTATTTTTAAGTTTGAAAATTATTTTTTCAAAAACTATTTACAATAAAAACTTGATTTAAAAAACATATTAGAGACTGGATTCATGACTTTAAAAAAGCTATAGCATGCCATTGTAAGTGGTGCCGTCTTTTTAATATTTTTTTTTTTTATTTTGGGTCAAATTTTAAGAAAATTACCCCTCCAACCTGAACGGGGGGAATCAGACCCCCCCTCCGATACAATTATTTTTCATCACCCTAAATCCATTATTTGCACCTTTAAATGAAAAAAGGGAGACCAGGGGGGTGAAATAAAAATCTGAAAAAATTATGGAAATTGTTTTTCAATGTTTTGAATCGAATGAAGGCTATCCAAGACAATGTCCAATTTAAGGACCACCCTAGTATACATAAATAAAAACAAAATAATCACACACAATTGAAAGAGTTGAAAATTGATTTTTGTGTGAATAAACTGTTGGTTTTCTGGAACTTTTCCAAAAAAAATCAATTCACAGTAGGTAATCACACACTTCGAAAATGTATCTAGTATCTTCTCTTGTTTGACATGAATTTGGTTGGATCAACTTTTGCTCGCTGAAAAATATACATAATGCAAACAATTTATTTTTGTATATTTTTTTTTGTTTTTAAATTCAGTCTGTGAAGAGAGAAAATAATATTGTTTCAATTTGTGAAAACAGATAATTTTCAACAAATCACAACACTCAATTTTAATTATTGAAAATTTATTATGAAAATCGAATAAATTAAAAAAAAAAAAAAAACAACGAGAACTTTTTTAATTGCCTTTTAATTGAGTGAATATTTTATGATGCGATTGTAATTGTAACTATTTTTGTTTTGATGGAAAAACATTTCTATCAACATTTATATTTTCTAAATATAATTAGCATATTCTTAATTGATTTTTGATTGCATTAGGTCATTTTTTTTGAATAATTTTGTCAGTATAATCAGATTTTTAATCACGATGATGAACTTATTTATATGGAGATTAGCTTTGTTTGCCCGTCTTAAAGATTTCAGAATTTATAAGAAGCTTCAACAGTCTAGAACGTGTTGATGTGTTAGCAGCCAAGGATTTACCCTTAGGCCAATCAGGCCCAGGCCTGGGGCATCACGACAAAAGGGGCCACAAAAGTAAGTAAACACAATGAAGCAACTGAATCTTTATTGCTCATACGAGCAATATAGATAATAGATCTTTAAAAATCTTCAAATTCGGCAAACGGCAACGCTCAATTATTATTAAAATCTGCTCTTTAAAATGATAATGCGATAAAATCACTCTCAGATACACGATGGGAAGCTCATGCTGCAGCTACTTTTGCCATCATTAAATCATATAATAAATTAGATACTTTAAACGACATTTCTGAAGATAATACACTAAAAGGAGATGCTGGGTGGGAAGCTGGTGATCTACTAAACAAAATGAATAAACTAGAATTTGCCTTAATGATTGTGATTTGGAACGATATCTTACAAAGTTTTCAAAAAGTCCAGTAAAGTTTTGCGTGCGCGAATTTGTATACATCATTGTCCGATCAACTGGAGAAAATGCGTGATAATTTCGATACTATTGAAATGCGCTCTAAAGAACTTCTACCTGATGGCAGCTACATGATTACACGAAAACGAATTTTCAAAAAAATGGCTAACGATGGTAATTCTCCCGATGTAAATTTAAACCCGAAGGATAAGTTTCGAATAAACGCTTTTTATATTATTATCGATAAGCTAAGAATACAAATGGATTCCAGAGGTAAAATATATAAAGAAATTTCTGAAAGATTTGATTTTCTTTGCACAAGCAATGAAAAAGTCAACGTTATAGCTTGTGTCCAGCGTTTGGTGTCAAATTATCCGGAAGGTTTAAATTCAGAACTTGCTGACGAGTTACTACAATTCCATCGTTATTTGATGCATAAAAATGGCAATCATTTTAAATTTTTCATTCAAGCTAATTTATATAAGATTATGTGGGAAGATAAAATTACATCAGCGTTTCCGAACGTAGACACGGCATTTCGTTTATTTTTGAGTCTGATGGCAGGCACGTAGCCAGAGGGGGGGCTTGAGGGGCTGAGGCCCCACCCGAAAATCTAAACAAAACTTTAAACTTTTCTAATATATTAAATTCAAATATAAAAATAAGGAGACTATCCAGGTAGGAATAGTTGATTTGAATTTAGCTAAAGTTCTCAACTACTTGAAAATATTAAAAAGCAAGAGACTATTTAGATATGTTTACAATTTTGTATTGAATTTTGAAGACTCTTTAGGTATTTTATTTAACTCTAAAAGCTATTAAAATGAGGAGAATATTCTACATGTGTATACCTACATTTTATTTGATTTGGAATTGGGATCAGTAAACGACTTCACTTACTGCCAAAAAATTGCAAATTAAAATTAACCACAAATTCTATAAGATTTCAGAGTAAAACAAACCAAAAAAAATAAAAATAGTGATATGCGCGTTACCAAAACATATGATTTAAAATAACTTTCAGCTTGCGGAAATTTTATATTTATATGTTATGATTAAGAGCAAAAAAATATTGGAAGTTCCGTTTAAGAGATATTAAACAATAAAATTTGGATATGAAGAGTTTTGCTGCAAATAATTGGATTTGGTCAATTTCCCCACCATTCCACCCTCTCACAATTGCACCCTTTATTATAAAAGCACTCCAATACTTTCCAATCTTTAATGATCCATTTAAAGTTGTTTACACTAAAAAAGCCGTGAATGTGGTAAGTTGTTATTTTTGAATAGATGGTCAACCACAGATCCCTACGCAAAACATACGGAAGAATCCCACAAAAAAGTATAAGCTCTCATAGTAAAATGTATTTTATGAACCCGGGGATAGTTCGGGTGAATTTTCACGAACTTTGAATTTTACCTGATATTTTTGTTACGGAATGGGAGTTTTAATACTTTTTTTGGATTCGTAGTATAAATCTACTAGCCCTTACCCGCGGCTTCGCTCGCGCTAATGTTTATTTCGTCAACCGGTTCTGGTTGACGATCGATACAGAAAACATTTACGAATATTATTACTTATTTCAGGTTATTGGTTAATTCAGATATACATAAATGTACATATTACAAAAAGAAAACTAATTATTGTAGAGTCATAGCTTTTGCCTCACTGAGAACTGAATATCCCACTGTTAGTCCAATAGCTGGCAGCAATTTTTTTTTGGGTGAAAGTATTACCAAAATATGAGTTTGAGAATTTGCAGGGGCCTCCATCTTTATATCGGATTCAAAAGTCTGGCAGTATTTTTTCGACACCCTTGTTGGGGACGGTGGTGTGTTGAAAATAGCTGTTTTCCAAATCTTGTGGCTGGGTTACAACAACACGGATTCATTTAAAAAAAACAGGAAATGATTCTCCCAAAGACTTTAATTTTGACAATCTGATTAATAGAACTTGATATATAACCATTTTAGATGCACCATATCATGAAATATTTGGAGATTTAAAAATTAAAAACAAAAGTCCGATAAGCTTTGCAGAGGCTCATATCTTGTGCTCTATTACTCAGGTCACAAAATTTAAATTTGTGGGCTTAGGAAAAATTCAACTGGTGGTATACCCTTGACACAAACGTTTGAAAAGCGCTATTTTAAACCCCTCGTCTCGAACACGGAGGCCAAAAAATCCTACCCTGACTTCTGCATTCGATATCAAGATGCATGAACTAACAAACTCACATAATCCTCATATTTTGGCTATGCATTTTCCCACAGAATTTTTTGCCAGCTCTAAGTCTATGTACAATTGTACATATATATGAGCTTGGTGCTAAATGCTACATATATATGTATGTTGTATGTCCTTCCGTTTGGCGTTTACATACAAATTCTGGGCACTGGGCACACGGGAATATGCTTCATGCATATTATAGCTGACCATCAAGAAAATCAAAAATTTGAGTAAGTGTCTCATTCATCAGCATTTAAGACAGCCTCCTTAACTCGGCATTAATAGATTTTTTTATCGAGCAATTTTCACTGCCCGTGCTTTCGATGAGCTCCCGTTTAATTTAAACGATTTAAACCGCGTTTGTGAAGCATATAGGACCTATTAGAAATCCTCAAAATAATAAAAACAAACTATCACTGAAACGATATAAAAATTGATTGATTATTTTTTCAAACTTTATTGATTTATTTTTGTTTCATATAAAAGTAAGTTGTTTTGGTACCAAATATTTTTTTTCTTTTTTTGTCTCATATGGTAAAAAAAAGTATCCTATTTACGCTTCCAGAGACCCATCTATCTCTATATCAAAATTCATGATAATTGATTCAGTGGTTTAGGCGTGAAAGCGTAACAAACAAACAAACAACTCACTTTCACATTTATAATATTAGTAGGATAGGATTATGACGGAGCGTACGATAAGGCTATTAAATTTTTATCATTATAAAAACCCTTTTGGTTTTGTTAAGCTAAGGTTTTTAAAATTTAAATAATTTGAGTCCAGATATCCAGAGTGAAATCCTGGAGATATGTTCTGATGTTGTAACAACTGAAATAACTAAACGGGCTATTAGTTCAAGTTATATCAGTATTAGACTAAGAGCCCACAGCAGATTTTGGGTGTGATCGATAGCAAAAAAAGAAGTATAGGCGTCGAAAGCTTCATTAAAGGCTATTCAAAAAATCAAGGTCTTGCAGTCCACAACTGGGGCCTTTGCGAGAAACAGTGCATCAAAAAAAAATATGAATGCAACTTCGAGAATAATCGTGTTAGCCGAAATTGGTTTTCACCCCTCCCTAGATAAGCTCCGCGGATCCCATATCACGAAATCAGAGATCATTTGAGTGTTTAATTCGCCCTGCCAGACTGTTTAAAAAAACCATTTTTCACTTAGAGTTTTGAATTTTTTAAATGGTCCGGTAGAGCGAACTATACACTCAAAAAGTCTCGATCACACCCAAAATCTGCTGTGGGCTCTCGGTCTATATCCTCGCTGACGAAACAATGGATGTTACTGGGTGTGAACAACTTTCGATATGCCTTTGATATATTGACTGTGAACAACTTTCGATATGCCTTTGATATATCGACTGTTTAACAGATCCCAAAAGTTGTATGCTTCGGGAAGATTTTGTAGGTTTTGTTCCTGTTGATGACTAAACTTCTGAAAACTTGACAAAAACCATACTGCAGCGATGTGAAGAGCTGTATCTTGATATGAAGAATTGTGTGGGCCATCAAGGCTATGATGGAGCCGCAAATATGGCAGGTCACTTAAGTGGAGCACAGTGCAGGATAAGGCATGCAACAGTATCCAAACGCTTGGTATGTACACTGTGCAAGCCATCGCTTGAACCTGGCTCTGTCTAATGCCATGTCAAGTCCTACAATTCAAATTGCCTTGGTGTAGTAAGTGAAATAGCTAATTTCTTCCACAACCATTCAAATACAAATATAACTTTCTAAACTGTCATTAAAAAACACGCACCAGAGAGCCGAAAAACTCGACTTCTACGCCTTTGTGAAACAAGAGTCATTGAAATGCATGACAGTTTTATTTCCTTAATAGAGCTTTTCAAATGCATCTCAATAAGTTTTGAAGAAATAATGAGCAGAAGGTGGGCGATATGTCTTCGAAAGCATCAACACTTGGCAGCGATCCAAAGAAGTGATTTCCTAGTAAGCCTCATTGTGTGCCAAAAACTATTCTGTTTAACGCTGCCCTTATCAGTTTTCCTACAGAGCTATTTCTGCAATCGACCGCACAAAAGAAGTTTGGAGTTCTCTAAAGAACATAAGAGAAAATGACGAAAAATGTTTCAGAGAGGCTTTTCAATCCGCATATCCCAAGTTGCCGAAGACTTATTTGAAGTTCAATTAAGAACTCCAAGAAATTCATTGAAACAAACACTGCGATCCAATCCAGAAACCTCTTCTACTGAAGCGTATTTTAGAGTGTCTAAGCTGATTCATTGCAAAAATTCGTTAATACAAAATCTTACGGACAGATTCATGGACAACGAAGACGTTCTACCATCGCATCGTTTGAAGCTCTTCTCCCAGGTTTTGACGCAGTTGAGCGAGTGAACGAAATGGAAAAACTAACATATGATTTTGATAATACAATTTCTTTGTCAGCTGTGAAAGCTGAGTACACTCTTTAGTGCGGAAAAATATTGGCGAGGGATCTTTCTACCGAAGTTTTGAAATTGCTTGATATAGGTATAGCCTTACTATAGAGGTATAAACTTCTTGCTTGCGGTTTTGGCCACGCTTCCAGTGACCACAGCTGGTGTTGAAAGAACCTTTTCAACTATGAAAAGGATTAAAATAGTATCCCGAAGCGTTATGGGGAATGAAAAATTAAGCTCTCTTGCTGATATCTGTCCATTCGCATATTAATGTGGATCCAGATAACGTGATTGAAGTCATGTGAAAAATGTCAAGACGTCTTCTGCTTTAAGAAAATGTGTACAGAAAAAATATTTAAGTATGTTCTATTTAAAAACTAATACAAATCAATAAATTGGTACAATTTTAGTTTTTTGTTTAAAGAATTTCTCGTAAAATTTGGAAGCAAGCCCCCTCCAAAACAAAATCCTGGCTACGGCACTGTCTGATGGTGACAAATTGTTCTGCAGAAAGATCATTTTGTCAATTAAAACGCCTAAAAAGTCCTTGTCGAACAATGATAATGCAGGAAAGACTTGATGCACTATCTCTCCTCTGTATTGAGAGTGATTTGCTTCATGAAATAGATTTCGATGAAATTATAAAAGACCTTGCTGCTAAAAAAACAAGAAACAATATTTCAAAAATTAATTAAAAAATCTGTATCAAAAAGTCGTATACATATGTATGTACAATTGTACATATTCTTGTAACAACCATTATAAATAAAATTAATTTTTGTTTATGGAATTCGTTGTAATTTGTTTTCTTAAGTATTTTTTGGTATGTAGCAAACCATACGATATGATAGAATACTATGCAAAGGGGGCACCATTTACTCTTCAGACCTAGCACCCAAAAGAGCTAAATCCGGCGCTGTGTGTTAGGAAAGAGGGTGTGATTTAAAAAAAAATTATTTAGAAGGTTACTATCAGAAATGACAATCAAATTTTTATTGTTTTTTTATTTTTTGTGACTAAACGGTAGGTAATCTGACCGTTTCTTTTTTAAATAAAAAGGCTATAGAAAAAAATAGTGTTCCATGGTTTTGAACAATTGTTGTAACTTATCGAAAATAATATAATCTTTCAATTGATTATTTATAGGCCAGTAAAATGGGTTCCGAGGTTGAAAAAATTAATTCATGAAATATTAAAATTATGAATCGACGCAGAATTTCAACCTCTATAACATATCCAAAGGGACTTTGGAATTCCCTTATTGGCTTTTTGTGTAGATGCATTTGAAGAGCTGCTGATAGGGAGAACTTGGAGGTCTATCAAACTAAAATATTTGTTTTGGTACAACCTAACCATATGATACATGCTTAAAGGTTAATTTTTAACGTTGAATCTAATGAGACCAAATTTAAAATGATACAACCACCCAAGAAAAAGTTATAGTCCTATTAATGTAATGATGACTTTTTTTCAGGTACAACAGGTAAAATATTATCGAAAACCCTTTGAAAATAAAGGTATGTTAATGAAACTTGGAATAAATGTACCATTTGTCATACGAACTAAGAATCAAAACAGTCCCTAAAAATATCCATGGTGAAAGAGTGTTTTTTTAAGGGCGGTGGGCAAGTGTAGAACGTTTACTATAACACCCACGAAAAAACTCCTACACTTATGAAGCTCGCCAAAAATATTAAATTTGTCATGGCAATCAAGAATCGAAATAGTCCATACAAATATCTTTGGCCTAATAGTTTTTTTGTGACGGTTACATTTTGACCTGTTCTACGGAAAATATACGATTTCAAAAACTGATTTTTGCTTATAAAGGACCATAACTTTATTAAGGGTGCTTCTATCATTTTAGTTTTGCTTTTATTAGATTCAGCGTTTAAAAATACCTTTAAATCATATACCATACTTTGTGCATGTACCTCAATTACGCCAAATCGGAATTTTGGCTCAAATATTCAAACTTCTTCCCCGATTTTACCTCTCTTTAATGAAAAAAACCCCAAAACAAATATATTTATGTGGACTATTTTGATTCTTGGTTGCCATTACAGATTTAATATTTTTGGCGAAGTTCATGAGTGTAAGAGTTTTTTCGTGCGTTTTATGGAAAGCATATTCTACACTTGTCCCTTCCCTTTAAAAAAACACGCGGATATTTTTAGAGACTCTATTGATTCTCAGCTCGGATGACACATGGAACATTTATTCCAAGTTTCATTAACATCCTTTTATTTTCAAAGGGTTTTCGCAAACGTTACCCCAAAAAAGCAAACGTGGCAACTCCATGCTGGCCAAGCAACATCACCAAAAGAACTAATAACACGATTATTTAATTTTGAGTGCAATAAATCGATTGCTGGCCCATGAATTTTTATCATGAATCGGTAGCGCTCGCCATTGAATTTAACTGTTACAATAATTCTTCCACTCTTACACCTTCTGGATGCATTGACTTCACTATGTAACTTCATATGGATTTAGCCTCAATTTTGATTGTTTACCTACGTAGCCGCCGCCGATATAAAAATGCTTTTTATTGTCCTATGGCTAGTGCGACTGACGTTCAGTTTCTGAAAACTTTGGTGCGTTAAAATTCTCGGTTTAGGGTGCATGCTATTGACAACAACTGCGATTTTTTCCGTCAAGTGTACAGGAAAGAATACCCGAATATAGGTTCAGTTATCAGTCAGCAAACATGGCCTCACAAGTTGTCGTCACAAGCTTGCGTAGGTACAGCAGTAGCAGTTGATGCATTATTTTAACGGAATCTTTGTTCAACCATAGGCTATCAACCACCCAGAAAAAAGAACCCGTGGTATGATGATGAATGCGCGGTATTGAAGCAGGAGACGGAAAATGCACGAATGCAAATGTTGCAACGGAAAACAAGAGCAGCAAGAGAGGAGTACCGTGAAAAGAGAAGGAAAGAGAAAAAAACCCTGCGTAGAAAGAAAAGAGCATCCGCAGCCTCTCAGCTCAAGTATCTCGAAGAGTCCAGCACCGCCACCAACGCCGGTTCTACAAAACAGCCAAGCAACTGGCATCTGGTTATAGGACTGGCACGCAAGCTCTTCGAAACAGCGAAGGGAACCTAGTCACCGAAGCACAGGGAATTGTAGACGTGTTTAAGCAGCATTTCCAGCAGCTGCTTAATGGGCATTATGTAGAGGAGGCGACAGGAGGGGAACAAAGAAGCATTAGACCAGTCAATGAAGATCCAGTCCCAGCACCCAGTACTGAAGAGGTTAAAAAAGCCATCCACAAGCTTAAGAACAACAAATCCGCCGGCTCGGATGGCCTACCAGCGGAACTCTTCAAGTATGGAGGAGATGTTCTGGTAGGGTGCATGCACCAGCTCATCAACCAAGTTTGGGAGGAGGAAAGTATGCCCGACGACTGGTCAAATAGCTCCATATGCCCAATCTACAAAAAAGGCGATCCTATGTCCTGCAAGAACTACAGAGGCATATCCCTGCTTAATGTTGCCTACAAGATCCTATCCAACGTACTATGTGAGCGTCTAAAACCTTTCTGCAACACTATGATCGGCACGTACCAGTGTGGCTTCAGGCCAGGCAGATCAACGATAGACCAAATCTTCACATTGAGGCAAATCCTGGAAAAGACCAACGAATTTCAAGTCGAGACCCACCACCTATTCATCGACTTCAAAGCCGCATATGATAGCATAAGTCGCCAAGAGCTTCTACTGGCGATGTCGGAACTCGGGATCCCGAAAAAACTGATCCAGCTATGCCGCATGACGTTACAAAATACGCGGTGCAACGTGCAAATGGGTAACAGCTCATCCGAGTTATTCAAAACGTCACTGTTGGTAGCAGTAATTTCGAGGAAGTCAAGGAGTTCACCTACCTCAGAACAAACATCAATCCCACGAACGACACCTTAGTGGAAATCCGACGAAGAATTGCCCTAGCGAACCGCTGCTACTTCGGTTTGGCCAAACAAATGGGTTCAAAACTCCTTTCTCGAAAGACAAAGTGCACACTATACAAAACTCTAATTTTACCAGTTCTACTCTACGGCGCCGAGTGCTGGACGATAAGTAAAAAAGGGGAATTGATCCTGGGCACTTTCGAGAGAAAAATTCTACGGCGGATATTTGGTCCTATATGCGAAGAGGGCGATGGGGGGAGAAGATTCAATCGTGAACTGTACGAGCTGTACCAAGATGTGGATGTAGTCCAAAGAGCCAAAACACGTCGACTACATTGGCTCGGCCACATCGAGCGAATGGACAACAACGCTCCAGCCAAGAAAATCTTCGAATCCCAGCCCCCAGGTTCGAGACGACCAGGAAGACCGAACCTCCGCTATAGGGACCAGGCGGTCACAGACGCAAGAGCGCTTGGTCTCGACGACTGGAGGGAGCGTGCGAGGGACCGCAGCCGATGGAAGACCGCAATATCTCAGGCAGAGACCCTTCATGGATCGGGAGCCGGATAAATAAGTAAGTAAGTAAGTAATCTTTGTTCAAAACTTGCACAGAGCATCCACTTTGTCAATACTTTTAATATATTTTTCAAATATGTCTAAGTTTAAGATGATTTCGTACCAATAATCCTCAGATGCTAAGGATGCAATCACATTATCTTATATCTACCATATGGATCCTAAGAAATTGCACTTAGGTATACTCAAATCCCAAGAAAAACATTTCTTTTTTTTTTTAGTAATAAATGACTTTTTACTTGCGATTATAGGTACTAACGGGTGATTTTTTAGCTGGTTTGGTTTTGGCCACACTGGTTTTGACAGCTGACATGTGTTTAGTACCTTGTGTTACTGTCAAACAGCTTCAGTTTGGTTTGCAATTTAACCATGGATCGTCTTACAAATGAACAACGCTTGCAAATTATTGAATTTTACTATCAAAATTCGTGCTCGGTTCGAAATGTTCATCGCGCGCTGCTTCCATTTTATGGTCGGCATTCTCGACCTTCTGAGCAGTCTATTCGGAAGATTGTGACCAAATTTCGCACCAAATTTACTTTGTTGGACATTAAACCACCAACACGTTTACGTACTGTGCGTAGTGAAGAAAATATTGCGGCCGTATCAGCTAGTGTGACAGAAGACCGCGAAATGTTACTGTCATTACGTTACTGTCAATGGTGAACGCTACCGAGCGATGATAACAAACTTTTTTTGCCCGAAATGGAAGTTCTTGACTTGCATGATATGTGGTTTCAACAAGACGGTGCCACATGCCACACAGCACGCGAAACAATGGCGCAATTGCGAGGCGAGTTTGGTGAACAGTTAATTTCACGTTTCGGGCCGGTCAATTGGCCGCCTAGATCGTGCGATTTGACACCATTAGATTATTTTTTGTGGGGGTATGTCAAGGCTAATGTCTATAGGGACAAGCCCGCTTCGATTGACGCACTGGAAGCCAACATCCATGCATTCATTCGTGAGATACCGGCCGATATGTGTGAAAGAGTATGCCAAAATTGGACTCAGCGGATGGGCTACCTGAGACGCAGCCGCGGTCAACATTTGCATGAAATTATCTTTAAACATTAAATTGCAAGGTTCGAACTATCGATTCAAATAAATATTTCATTCATTTTTTCGAATTTTGTGTGTTTTTTTTTTTTTTTTAAAGTTCTAAACCTCTTAAAAAATCACCCGTTATAAGGCAAGTTTTGGATTCGTGCAAAAAAATTTTGAGATAACAATCAAACATGATATTACGATGATAGAGAACACCAAAAAAGTGGGTGGCACAATTCTGTCTGTCTGTCTGTCTGTTCGTCTACAGCCTAAACGGCTCGATCGATTTTCTTCAAACTTTGTACATAGTGGTTTTTGGTGATTCTGCCCACATGTTTTTTTCATTTTTTTTTTTGAATCAAAAATAACGGTACCTGCCATACATTTTTTTTTGGCAAATTTACATAATCGTATTTTTCTCAAAAACGGCTCGACAACTTTTCTTAAAAAAAATTCAATACATTAATTTTAGTAAAGGCTTTTTTTGGGTGGAAAACCATTTTTCAAAAATGGTTATTAATGGTACCTCCCAAGGAACCATTCTTTAAATTTTTGATTTTCTTCAAAATGGTGCGACAGATTTCAATTATTTTTTTTTATACAGAAGCTTCCGAAAAATGTTAATAGTTTTGTGTACCAATATTATTGAAAAAATATTTTTTGGATTTTTAAAATATATTTCAAAATTTTTTTTGGAAAATCTAATATTTCGAAAACGGCATCATAGATTTTTTTTAAACTCGATATTTAAGACTTTTTTAGTACTCTCTAAAATATTTTTAGAAAAAATTATACATTTATGAAAAAATACCTTCCATACAAAAGTGAAAAAAACCGCAAAAGAAAATATTTTTTTGCTTGAAAACGACTCCTACGATTTTGATTAAACTTTTTTCATATACTAAAATTAGTACGATCTACCATAAAAAATTATAAAATTTTGCACATAGCAACTATTAGTAGTACCTGTCATAGAACGTATTTTTTTATGTTGAGTTTTCTCGTTATCAGCTTAACGGATTTAAATTACTTTTTTTATATACAAATTTCAGATAAGATTAAATAATATTGCATATCAAAATTTTCAAAAAAAAAGGTTTTTGGATTTTTTAAAAAAAGTTTCAAATTTTTTTTTTTGAAAATTCGATATCTCAAAAACGGGTTGATAATTTTTTTTCAAATTTTGTTTTCATATACACATAAATATATAGTTTAAATCTGCATACCGAAATTTGTATTCAAGAATGTTTTAAGAATTTTATATATACAAAATTAATTTAAAAAAAAACCGCTCCAACGATTTTAAATTTTTTTTTCCATGCAATAATATTCCATCATGAATTAAGATGGCATACTTTTTTTCACCTCAAACTGTCAAAAGAGTTGTTTTAGCTTATTAAAATGTCGTATTTCATGCTTCTCTACATTTTTCTCTCATAATTTTCATGTTTGTATATATAATTTTCTTATACTCGCAGTGTCTTGAACATAAGAGCAAGTACGTGCGACCCAGTCGTGCATTTTATTTCTTACAATTCTACCATTTACTACACCAGCTTTTCAAATAACCCATCTAACTATCGCTGTGCTGTATAACCATTCACATTTAGATGTTTCTCCAGATAATAACAACTTCTTGGGGCATATAACACAGGTTTATAAAATTGGTTAACTTTTCGACATAACCCCACAAATGGCGAAAAAAGGGTTTTTTTGCACTTTCTAACGGCAATATCTCGAAAACCAAAGCTGATAGGGAAAAACGGATAACGGATTTGAGTTCAGCACGAAAAATTACCCTTAGATAAACCCTTACTTAATCGTGTCGAAAACCTTGTAAAACTGTGCGATATTTTTACAATTCTTGATGTTTCCCTTTGAACTTTTATTTGACCTCAAAGTTGCACTGATTTTTGAGATATGCCAGAAGGATCGAAAAATGTTTGTTTTGTATTTTTTTTCGTAAAAATTTCATAACGATGCCGATGTACTGTGGAGGCACTCTGGTATGTTGAATAACAACAAAAATAAATCAAGCCAACTCTTGATGAACTAATAAAAATTTGGTACATTCATTGATTTGGAGACATCCATTCCGCTGCTTATATTTTTCAGTTTAAAATTTAAGTGAAGGCTTCACAGTTTAAGTTAAAACTGGGTCCAAGTTTCAAATTAAAAAAAACACTTTCCTTACAGCTCTGAGAAATTGGGTGGATACTACGCCCTTTGATGGAAAATCTCATTTTTTAATTCTCTTTATATGCTCTTCAAGCAACAATTGGAACTGCTCTACAAAAAATTGGGTGGATGCCACACCCCCTGCACTTCAATTACTTCATCTCTACCATTTCTCATCATTCTATGACAGAACGCAAGTGCACCATATAATTGATAACAATTTTAAGAGTGTGGCTAAGATGCCACGCCCCTTGAGTGGAAAACCCTAAATTTCATATCACACCCTAACGCCCTACCAATTTTCATCGTTCTACAACAGTCGGAAGTGCTCCATTTGGAAAATCTCAGATTTTCAATTTTTTCCTTTGTATCCACTAGAGACTAGAAAACCTAGAGTTGTGCGAAATTACAAGGATCTACCACAGATAAAAGAGTTTCTATAGAATATGTAGTTCTACGGTGTAGGGAAGTGCTCCATATAATTTTGATGATCTGCAAGATAAAAAAAAAAAATATGAAAATTAAATGCAAAACTATTAAAATCACATTGAAATAAAACCCTAAAAATTCAAGTCATTTACTTTTCTGTATATTTAATTTTTTTTTTGGCTTAATTTATGCTTGGGCTTCATACGCTCTGAAAATTATCACGAAGATGTTTTGAAACAAGAATTCTTAGATCTTTGGACTTAATTTAAGAATTTCTAAGTTACCAGCAGTGTTCCCAGATTGGTGGTTTTTCCAACCAAAATGGTTGGAAAAAATGCCTTTGGTGGGAAAAATGGTGGGAAAATATTCATAGTGGGATTTATGGTGGGAAAATATCTCAATGGTCTCTTTTTTGGTGGGAAAAATCACAATTCACTATACTTGCCTATCTTCGAATTTTTTGACCTATAATGATTTGGCACAGAAACTTTAACAAATAATTTTGTTTGTGAATACCACACAAATGAGGTTCCAAAAATCACTGATCTTGAAAAAATAAAAAAATATATCTCAAAATTCATAAAAATCAATGGCTGACCAATTACTGAAACTTACTAGCTGACCTTTTACGACCTTTAAGTGAGATGCCAACATTTTTTTTTCCATAAGAAAAACTTTGGCTGACCAATTATTGAAAATAATTGATATTATCATGATCTAGTGATCTTTCGGATCGGTATACATTTTTTGTGAATATTCCACAAATGAGGTGGCAAAAATCGTACGTGACCTTAAGAAACTTTAAGTCTTGATTACAAGTTTTCTAGGGCTGACTTATTTCTAGGACAAGTTAACTTTCTTCACCAATTACTGACCAATTAGATGAAATACTTTTTTTGCGAATATGAAGTGCCAAGAGTGCAGAGCCAACATTCTTCTTTTTTATATCTAGGAAATATTTGTAGCAGAAAAGGTTATGGTGATTTTTGTTATCTTCGAGTACAAAAATGGTGGGATTTTTTTTGGAATTTGGTGGGATTCTAGAAATCTCGTCTGGCATCACTGGTTACCAGACTTTTGTCAACGAGTAGGCTTGTCTACACACTGTTTTTCTGGATTTTAGCTCCTTTTTATCTGAGTGTACAATTTATGTTATCGGTTTTATTTACATTTTTATGGTAGGAGCTAATAGATTCATACCTACTATTGTTTTTCATACAGAAACAAAAAAATGCTCAATGCCAAATTAAAAGCTAAAAGTCAATACAATAGTTTGGATTTTGAATGCAAATACTTTCTAAAGTTTCTTCAAGCTTTTTCATAGACTATGATCAAAATCAGTTCCATCGTTTTCAAAAAAATCAAAAATAACACTTCTGTACGAGATACAATTAATAAAATTTTCTTCGATTGTAATTATTATTGGGAGGCTCAGAGCTGCACTGAGCCAAGTCATATTTTGTTTTTTTTTTTTCAGATTTTTGTGGATATTTTTCAACTCAAGTTTTTCATTTTTAAATAAAAGAATTATAATAGGTAATAATTTAATTTAGAGAATCAACTTTAGACTTTTTATTTTTACGAGTATTTTTATTTAATAAACCTCTTATCATCTTTGAATTTTCTTTTCCTGACTTGGTTTGGTACAGCTGTGAGCCCTGCATTCATTGATTTTTTTTAATTTGTGGTGCCTATTTAGAGAGAAAAGAAACCAATCAATATTTGCAGACACCTTAAGCGCATAAGGCTTAGAATATTTGAAATTACTAATTAAATGCTAATTTGTTGCACAAGCCAAACATTTATAGTTGGAGTAGCCTTCTAGTTAGTCAATTTTCCGCTAAAATAAGTCTGAAGTTAGCGGTAAACATCTAAAATAATTCGAATTTTATTTTGTATTTGTAACCTGAAATTGTTGCTAATTAAATGCTTAATTGTTGCTCAAACCCCGATTTTGTAGCTCTCTAACGGTTTTTCAAATATTCCAAATTCCGCTTAAATAATACTGAAATTAGCGGGCGAAAATCCGAAGATCTGAATTCTGCTAATGCTTTTTAAATGCTAATTTGTTGCGCAAAAATTAATTTTGTATATTTTATGTATAGTTTTAATTTACAGTTTAAGTAAAGTAGTACCCCGTGGCATAATGGTTAGTGCGTTGGACATGAGCTATCATGCCGAAGGTGTGGGTTTGATTCCCCGCCGCCGTGCCACCTAAAAATAGAAATGTTTTATCCGAAGTACTGCCTCTTGCGAGGAACTGACAAATCTTCCAAGAGTATTGGCTGTTTTACAATGACGCGTTCACGTTCGCGTTCGTGATGCGAACGTTACATTTAACAAGCGTTACGACCGCGTTGAGATAAATCGAGCAAAAAAATTCACACTTTTTTCAACACAAGATGTCCACATACCTAAATTGAATTCGAAAGGTCAAAACGCTGGCAAAAGTTGAATAATCTCTACTTTCGCGTTGCTGCCGCTTATGTTACGTTGGTTTGTGTACCTACTAATGGATGCAAAATCGAAACATAATGGTTGATTTACAATGACGCGTTCGCGTTCGTGATGCGTACGTTACATTTAACAAACGTTGCGGCCGCGTCGAGATAAATCGAGCAAAAAAATTCAAACTTTTTTCAACACAAGATGGCCACATTGAAATCGAAATGTCAAAACGCACGCAAAAGTTGAATAATCTCTACTTTCGCGTTGCAGTCGCTTACGTTACGTTGGTTTGTGTACCTACTAATGGATGCAAAATCGTAACATAATGCTCAACGCGTCATTGTAAACACTAAACAGATATTCCTATGCCTGAACTTTTGCGTTGACAGGCAAATCTTTCAACGCAACGCCCAACGCGGCATTGTAAATCAGCCATAATGCTCAACGCGTCATTGTAAATACTAAACAGAAATTCCTATACCTGGGGTGGAATCGGCTAAGGTGATTTACGATAGTTGATAGTCACATTACCATAGTTTTACTATTGTGTTGTGACTGTCAACTATCACAAATCACCTTAGCCGATTCCACCCCTGAACTTTTGCATTGACAGGCAAATCTTTCAACGCGACGCCCAACGCGGCATTGTAAAACACCAATATAGTTGTCATGAATAAATGCTTCTCATCTAGCATCTCGGCAAAAAGCATGTAGGTCCCTTCAATTCCTGTCAACAACACGCCACACATGAATGGTAGAGAATTGTAAGTCAATAGGCCCTGGTTCTCCACGAGCTCTAACGCTAGCCAATTTATTTAATTTCTTTTATAAGTTTAAAAAAGTGCATTTCCGTTTCCGGCTCAGAAAAAGACAGCGGAATCTTAAAATAATAGATTCCGCTTCAATTTTTTTGTCAAAATCTGAAGCTTTTCTTATGCTAATTTGTTGCTCAAACTAAAAATTTGTAGCTCTAACGGCTTTTTTGGTATTCAATTTCCCTTGAGCTAAAACGTAAGCTAAAAATCAAGCCTCTAAAATCTTAAAAAAAATTACAAAATCTAAAATGTTTACAATTTCAGTTAGCTCATCAAATTTTTTTCTCATAATACGATATCATAAAAAACATCTACTTACTTTTTGTTCCATTGTTAGAATTGACAGGTTTTATAATTTTTGGTTAAGGTATGCCAGTGTTCTGTTAACAGAAACGTGTCTATGAAGCAAAGTCCTGCAACAATGGCAACGCCAATCACAACCATAAAAAAACCAACATCAGATGTTCGTCAAAAAATCATTAATAAATAAAATACCAACATACCTCTATTACATAACATAACTACATAATGTACATTCGAGTTTGGAACTCAAAGGATTCATTGCCTTTTGAAAATGACACCATTCCAGTTTTCAATACCTATCAAATTAACAAATAAGTTCCATGGAATCAAGGAAGTATTATCAATGCTCTTGTTTTCACGTTTCTCTCGAATCTCCTCGCATGTATCCTGAGGCGTCTTCCTTAATTTTGTATGAACGAATTTGTATCGGAACTTACCGAAAATTACCAAGGCAGGTACAGTATGCAAGTGTAAATCACCTCGGAGGAAGGAATCATCAAGCACAAAAAGTCCGAAATTGGACTGATGGCAGGTTTGTAATAAACCAAATTACCGGTTCCTGGGGATATAAATGAATGTGCATTCATTTCGAAGGTTATAACAGATTACAATGTTGCGCTTTGCCCTTTTTCACATTTTATATGTAGATGTTTTTTAACATGGCTACAGATTTCTTGCATTATTTCCCTGAGGAAGCCACTGAAAAATGTTTGAAATCACTGTTACCACATTGCTAATTTTCTCCTTAATTGGGTATGGTTAGATTTTTTCAGTCTTACTTTGCTGGGGCATATTTTTATTCTTGTTTTTTCTTCATCACTTTGAGCAGTTTTTGATTTCTTTTTAGAAAAAAGCCTAACAATTTTTTTTTATTTGTTCTCAGAAATATATACTTTCGGATAAGTATTCATAAATTTCATATTTTTTTTCTAATATTTTTGGAAATACGTTATGTTTTCATTGTTTATTTAATAATGTTTTGTAAATATTTTAAAATGGAAGGTAACAGTTTGCTAGAAATAAATGGATGATCTTAGAAATATGGGTTGGACTTGGACCGCATGTTTAATAATTTATTCTAGTTCTCAGTAAAGGTTTCATCTTGAAATTACTTCTCCTGGTTTTTAAGTTTCTGAAAAGATATACATACAACTAACTGCAACTATATAAGTGTTACATATAAAGAAAAACCAATCTGAATGACTTGGGTTGGATCAAAATGAAAGATTGTGGTTGATGGAATGGAGAGCAGGATAAGAATCAATTTATTAAAAAGATATTTTTAAACACTAGCTATGGCATAGATATAAAGAGACAAAGTAAAGAATGTGCTGGCTTTGGTTTGCGATAGATTGAGTGTGGTTGGGTTGGGTTAAATTCCAAAAAGTAAAGTAGATTTGCAAAGTATGCAAAATAAGTGACATGAAATTATGGATGGATATGAGTGGAAATAATGCATTTAAATGTGTCTCAAGTTTTAAAACGACTTTATCGATTTTCTTCAAATTTGTTACCTACATGGTAGGTTTTTGTCATACCTCCGATACACTTGTCGTTAGACAATTTAACAAAATATTATTTTTCTCAAAAATTCCAAAACTTTTGGGTGGGAAAAATTTTTCACAAAATAGTACCTTTCAAGAAACTATTTAAATTAAATTGTTAGTATGCAAAAACTCCTACAAAGATTTAATAGAAGACAGTGTGTACCAAAATTTTCAAATACATAGCTATGTGTACATAAGTATACCTACACATGTTTCTTGGATTTTTATAAAAAAATAAATTTTGTTTTTTTTTTTGTATACCTAAACTCAATTTTATTGAAATTTGTACCTAGTTAGCGGGTTTTCACTTGTCTCACAGATTTACAAAAAAATATTTTTCTTTAATCCAAAAATAACGGTACCTTCCATGCAAATATTATAAACCGTTCAAGAAAGTCTATTCCTCTCGAAAGCTATTTCTTCGATTTAGATAAAAACTTTCTATGCGCTGAACTGTTAGAATGGTTTAGTATGAAATATTAAGAAAAATTACATTAAGCAATTTTTAACTGTGATCGGATTTAAATAATTTATTTTATACACTTATTTCCAAAAAGTAAAAATAGTCATAACAAAATTTTCAAACAAATTCTTTTTGAATTTAAAAAGAAAAATTCAAAATATTATGTCTGTTCGTGTACTTCCCAAAACTACGAATTTTTACGATTTCGTTTTTTTTTATTTATTTTTATTTATGAGCTTTGACAGAACTTTGGCCTAAATGCGTAGAAATTCGTAGCTTTGGAAGGTATGCGAACAGACATATTATTATTTTAAATTCGTTATTTCAAAATCGTGTAGATATTTTTTTTTGAAATATTAATGTTTATCTGCATATTAAAAACTTAAAATGTTTCCTTAAAAATGTTTTGAAAATTTTATACATACATATATATGTATGTAATTATTTTGTTTTTAAACTCTCACTGGTATTCCTTTTGTTCAGCTCAAGCTACGTATTTAAAAAAGTGGTTTTAGCAATCTAAAGAACAAATTTAATGCTTTTTAACATTCGCATTTCATAACTAATCGCCCCACATCCACTCGGATAGACTAAAGTTTCTAAAACACATTAACAAAACGATTATAATCAAATTCGGGATAGTGGAGATTCGACTGTTCTATTTTTTAAAATTTTATTTTTTGAGAACCAAATTTCATAATTGGATAATTTGTTCTCAAACTCAGTAGATTTTTTCTTATAATACAGGTTCCCAGAGTGCATTTCTGCAACTTTTTGGAAAATTGCAAAACCGAATTTAACCAAACTTTACAAAAACAATCCGTGACCAATACCTAACATTACCTGACAATAATTATCCTAATCGATCAAGCCATTCTTGACATAGTGAAATAGTGATTCATTTTTTATATAAAATAATATGTATAGATTTGTATATAAGTAGATATATAGATAAGGGTGGCCATTTTAATGGTCATTGTTTAATTTAAATTTGTTCGTCCCCTAATTTCCTCTGAATAAATTACAAAATCCTGACAAATTTTAGCTCATTATTTTACCGTTAATCCGATCTTCCTCAAGACAAAAGCAGTTTTATTTGGGAAAACCCATGTAAAATGTTCAATCAAACTCAGAATTTTTATAACTTTGATAATAATTGATAGAGTTTTTTAAATTTTTGTATAGGTATCCAATTATGTGATTAAAAAAATTGGCGTACTAGAACAAATATTAGAGCAGTTATTTCGTAACTTATACACTTATGGAAAATTTCGATTTTTTTTTAATTTTGTCTATTGGTCTAAAATTGAGGATATATTTGGTTTAAATTCTTATGAGTTTTGTTCCGAATCCTAGATGAAGACATAAAAGACTACATTTGTAACAAAATTTAATTTTTTCTTTCAATTATTACCAAAGTAATAAAAATTCTACGTTTTATTGAACATTTTACTGCTGTCGTCTTGACGGTCAGGTTAACGGTAGAATTATGAGCTAAAATTTTACAGGATTTGTTTTTATTTATTTTGAAGAGAACATAGACCTCTAAAAGGACCACCGTAATAAAGACATAGATATCCATGTTTGTATGCATACATTTTTTAAAATTCTAAGCTTCTTGAACATAAGAGCAGGTATGTGTGACCCAGTCATGCATTTTACTAACTTGTGATTTGCGATATGCATAAGTACTATAGAAAGTTATAAACTCACAAGAAGAAAATTTTACTCGAGATTTTGATCAAACGATTAAACATACATATGGTAGGGAAAGGGAAGAAAATGAGTCCCACAATTCTGTGTGTTTGCCTGGTAACAGCAACATAACTTTCGTAGACCTATAAGAAGATTTTTTTTTACTAAAAACGATAAGTAGTGCGAAAGTGCGAAACAGAAATAGATAGATCTATATAATATAATGGTAGCATTCTAATTGTTCTTCAATTCTGCACAACTATCAAAATTGGCGAAAATGACGGATCCAGAGGTCCGTTTACTTGCCAGATGTCAATATTTTTTCTCTGTTAACCTTTTATTTATGAGTGCCTTGAATAACCATTTTTAATTACTGACACTTTCAATTGTGACAATATTACCTTTATGTACACTATGACGAATACTTATTTATTTTTTTACTTTTAACGATTTTTAGGTTTTTATTTATTTATTTATTTAAACCTAATTAATTTACAAATTAATTTACAAACTATTTAATTTAAAAGCACCAGGGCAACCAGGCCATATGTTGCTATTTTTTATTAAATTTTAAGTAATTAAAAGAAATTTTTAATTATTTATATACATTATTAGTGAAAAGTTTGAAAGAGGAATAGAAAACAAATTAAGAAGAATGAATTATATAAAGAAATTAAATTTAAATGTCATTAAACTTGTTGTGTAATGAAGTCACTTCTTTTATATTTTGTATTGAGTTAAAGTTAGTTGGGTCTAAAATTTCTGCGAGTTGTTGTGGATCTTTTATTAGCTTGGATAATGGACAAATTACGAATGTATGCCAAATTGTTAGGTTGGTTCCACAGTTCTGGCATTCCTTTGGTGTCTCTTTGTTGTACAGGTATCGACTCGTGAAGAGGGTTTTTCCTACCCTGACTCGTAGCAGTTTCATGCTGTCATCTCTTGTGAAATTTGTGTGGTATGGTTACGGTGACCATATTTTAGAAAGCTGAATAATGAACAAAAGAAAAAAGAAACAAAATTCAACTCAATCTTCAATCATTTATTCCATTTAATAATAAATATATCCTCTGAGGAAAAATGGCTCAACTTAAAATAGAATAAACATACATATTATAAAGCTCTAATCAATTCAGTCTTTGCTTTAAGCTTAGTACGCTGCTGATGCGAAACGAAAAATCCCATACAAAAATGACAACGAAATCATAAACTATAAATTTAGTTCTACTTTTCGTTCTGCAGTACGCTGTTCGATGACTGAAATTGATAGTTGTAGCAGATTATTTGGAGAAGTCTGCACTCTTTTTTCGCACACAATTAATTACCCAGACCATATGTAATTGTGTGCGAAAAAATTAAATTTGTGTTTTTTCGTGTTTATTTTTGTTGTTTCTTTCATTACAGCATGGCTACTTGTAACTTTTTTTGCATTTGTTTTAATTTTTTGAATTTGTGCAACTGCCAATGAATATTTTTCCGCTTCGTTTTCGTCTTGTTGGAGAACAACTAATAATTTCGCTTCGCATCAGTATCATATTAGGCTTTACATACAAACTTAGAAATAAAAAAAACTTAAAAACTTAGGTCAAGAATTTTTACTGGTTTTTCAGTTTTTTATAAATACACACTTCCTCCTGAGTGGCATCAGGGTAAGCTAAAATAATTTTCAATATTGAATTGCTTTTTTAAAATAATTTCAAATAAAACTTACAAATGACAGATGATGCCAAAAGCGGTAGAGGGCGGCAAGGAAAAATTAATTTGTACTAGATTTATTAGGCGTTTTCCTTTGGAGATGGCGAAGTACTTGCAAGTACTTTGCCAGCTTTTTTCAATGGAACACATCAAACTGCTTTCCCATCTAAAATGTATCTACTCGCGCATGAGAGCATGTGCAGTTGGTAGTACTAGATTAGGGTTTTCATCTGCTCGTAAGTACTTTGCCACCTCCAAAGGAAAACAGCTATTATTTCTTCGTTCACTAGCTAAGGGCACGTTAGCATCATCAGTTTCTTTTATTAACTTTGTACGTTCCCAATGGGTGCGTTATTGTTTTTGAACAAAATTAAAGAAATACAGAACAAATAATGAACAACTAATAAAATACAGAACATTTATATGTTTTCGTTTACAAAATAATTAATAATGAACAACATCTTCA
The DNA here is from genome assembly GCA_963921185.1 of Dasysyrphus tricinctus. NCBI lineage: Eukaryota > Metazoa > Arthropoda > Insecta > Diptera > Syrphidae > Dasysyrphus > Dasysyrphus tricinctus. Next base: position 69,920,998 of record OY992531.1, read on the forward strand.
AATACAGAACAGTTCATTATTATAATGAACGGATGGTCACCGTAGGTATGGTATATGGTTTGGATAGAAGTGGTAGCTTCGAAGAAATGTTTGTGAAGTTTTCCACTCTTCGGTCATCTGTGTCCTCTGAATTGAGTCAAATATTTTTCTCGTGAGTCGGTAAGATATAGGGCTTGTTACAGTCAAATGATATTTGCTGACTTCCTTAGCTGATATGTCTGCAAACTCGTTACCCTTTATTCCGACGTGTGCTGGCACCCAAGCTAAAGTTAAGTTTGCATTTAAGTTGAGAGTGCTTCTGATAGCTTCTAGGGATAGGCATTTGTTTAGTCCACTGCGAAGTCCGTTAAGGATACCCAAATTATGAGTGAAGATAATGATTGTCTCGTTCAAGTGTTGGGCCAAAGATATGGCATTCTCAATAGCTGTAAGTTCAGGGATGTAGCTATCAGCTAGATTCCTCAAAAGTCCTTGTTGGATAAGTTTTGTTTCTCCATTTGTTTTGAACTCTATCACTGCATATGAGGAAGTGTTGTCTTTGAATGACCCATCGGTGTAAAGGATACGTTTTGTGTAAGAAGATGATATCATATCCATATGCAGCTTCCGGTACTGTTCATGTAGAGTTTCTTTTTTTCTATATTGTGCTAAGCTGGTGTCGATTTAAAGCAAGTTCCTCTTCCAAGGTGATGGCTGATGGGGGATTAAAACTGCTTCTCAAACTAATTTCGGGGAATACTATTTGTGCTGCGCCGAAGTAGAATTCTTTCGGTTTGTTTTTTTGCTGAGTATCTCTTCTTTAAGTGTAGTATGTAGCGGATGCATGATGTCGACTAACCCTTTGCTGGCTATATTTACTGCTCTCTTTTTGCCAAGTTCTTCGAAGGAAGTATATCTTTTTATTTTTATCAAATCTTGTGAAATTATATGGATGATAACCATGCCATTTTGTTAATTGTAGCTGTTCACTGGAACGAAGATTGCAGCATTCTGCGGCTGCAGAGTTTTTAGTGATATGTATTTGTATTGTATCTTCTTTATAGATTATTTCAAGATGCCCTATCGGATTGGGAAGACCGCGGTAATGCTGTGCATATTCCACTATCCAAGCAACGCATCGAAGGTCAGTTAAGCAATGTGTGTGTTTATACGTTACGTCTGTTGACAATTATTAACGCAGACAAGGATATACTACCATTTAAAAATTGCATGGTCGTACTCTTGGAAAATGGAGTTTTTAATATAGAAAACTACAGAAGTAAACGGAGTGTATAACAGATGTAGGTTTAGAAGAAAAAATATTTTTAAGAGGATGGATAAACTCGTGACCTCGTATATCGAGGACATAATTTTACATTTTTGTATAAACTCCAAGAAGTAATGAAATAAACTCAATTGCGGAACACCTTCATTCATGGTCGTCACACGATGGAAATCTGTGAACATGGTTTTCTAGATTATATCTTAATTGATTATGATAACGCATAACAGCTGTTTTTTTTTTTTTTTTTTTAATAAATATCGACTCAAATTAAGTACTCAGAGTGTACTTAAACGTTAAAAAACCAAAGTAAGCACCAATCAATAATAATTGACTTTGAGCCCTCTAGATAATTCATCAATATTATTATTTTGAACGAATTTAAAATAATTTCTTATAAACCAATTTTAAATGAGTTGAACACTTTTCAAAATAGAAATTTTTAAAATTTTTAGAAAAAGTTTCAATTTATTTTTGGCTGAAAATTCGATATACCTCAAAAATTGGTTTACAATTTTTTTTTTTTATTTAATTTAAGATTTGCATAGCAAAATTTTTCCTTAAAAATGTTTTAAGAATTTTATGCATATCACAAAAATATTTTTTTCTTAAACCGTTCCACAGATTTTCAAAGATTTTTCATCAGTCATATTTGATCAAGAAATCGGATGGCATTCTTTTTTTCACCTCAAACTTTTGAATGTTGATGTTTTTATTAATTTTATTAAATTGAATATTTAAGCAAGAACCTCTCTAACCTCTAAGTGGTAACCGCGTTTAAAAAATATACCTGCAATAAATATATCTTCTTTTTTTCTTTACATCATAAAGAAAAATAACGAAGAGAAAAGAAAAATGTAAATTCATAACATTTTAAATATAACAAAATAAATCATGACAGGAAATTATTGTACATTATCTGCCGCAAAAACAAAATATCCTGACAGTGATTGATAGCCTTAGGATTAAAATTATACTTTTGCAGTAGCGTTTGCTTCTATACCTACATCGATATAATAATAATCCTCCCAACAGACACGCATTATTGTCTTCAGTAAAATGAAAACATAAAAATTCTATTCAACTATATGAGTAATCAAAAGGAATTTAAAGTTTGTAATTATATTTCAAAATCCTTAGCAGGAATTTTTGAAAACAAAAAACATACAAAAAACCCTACTAAGAAAAATGTAAAACATTCTGTCTGACTTCAAGAAGTGTTGGAATTTCCTTTACTGATGATGATGACGATGATGTTCTTTGTCAGATAAAATTGGATTTTTTTGATGTAAGGCTATTTTATAATAATGTATACAAGAAGATTAGATATATGACAACAAAGAAAAGAAAGTTCAAAGGCAGATCAAATATTTAATTCTCAGATTTTTTTATTACAAAATTGGTTGTGTGCTTTATGAAATTTAATTTTATTAAATTTAATAATACCCAGCCTTCAGTTGTTATTTATATAAAGTAAAATGCATGACGTGAACGTTAGTGAGGTATGTGGTTTATCACATGTAGATCAATATGAAGAGTGTTTTTTTTTTTTTTTTTTAATTCATTTTTATTTTTCAATCATCTTAAAACTATCTTAAAGCTAGACAAAAATTCATAAAAACTAGCCTACTTATCGTTATCTTACAACTAACTTACTGACCCCATTTGGGCGCTCTAAGTTAAACTAATAACTTAATGCTAATGCCTTTCGGCCTAAGAACTATATTACTCCTAAAATGTATGTTGGTTTCATTTTTCACCAAGAAGAATTGAAAAAAAACTTGATATCTGTATCTTTACTTTTTGGTTTTATATAAAACTTACAAGCTAAATAAAACTAAATTAAAACTACTATAAAACTACTTAAAACTACTTACAAACTACTTATAGACTACTTACAAACTAGAACAGCCACAGCAAGCATTTTCGTGTTTTATATATATATTTTTTTTTTTTTTTTTTTTTTTTTTTTTGGTGCCACCCTGACTGTCCCTACCTAAAACTAACTACCTAAACCTATGTAAGTCGGCCATGGCATAGAAAAATGCATACTCAACTTTTAAATATCCGAAGGAACTTCATTTTCGTGTTTCAACCACCAGAACTGGTTCTCCTGCTTTACCCTATCTCTTCGGCCCCGATCGGATACAGTCCTACTGAACCGAAGGTGCTCAGCTCCGTCTTGTGCGAGGACGTCTCGAGTGTAAAGGAGCCGCCGATCTACAGTTCTACGGCCGACGTGGTAGATTAGCGGAACCGCCACTCGATCCTGGATCAGCCCTCGACTGTCCAAGTAGAGGAATGCATCGGGTGGAATAAAGCCGCTTCAGACGCACACTCTCGTAGTATTCGTTCTTAGGGTAATAAGCCCCAAAAATTAAGCTGTTGGTCGAGGACATCGCTCTTGCAATGTGACCACGAATAAGCTTCAACAAGAAATTATCTATCCTGTTTATGTTGGCGCCGTTGTATAGAACCAAGTTGGAATAGTAATGTTTGTACCCCGACTCTGGTGTTCTGTGCAATCCAAGGCAACGTCTAAGACACTGCCTCTCAAACACCCGATTCTTTTCCATTTGAATATGAAGAGTGTTAAAGGTCCAATAAAGCCACTTAAGAATATTGAAACAAAACTATAGCCGGATGACTACGCCCGCCGCCGCCGGCAGATCGAGATCCGAATTCCGAATGTGTGGATTGGTGTGTCGGTCTGAATCCGACAATTTTGTTTGTTTAAGGATCTAATAATACGAAACTGAGCCTCTTGCGTCACCACGGACGCAGATGGTTGTGGCGTGTGTGAACTATGTGATTTGCCATAAATTACTTAACAATTAATAGATAATTGCTTTGATAGATGAAAAACCGTTTACTCTCGTTGGAGTTATTATCAGTCTTTGTAATCTCTGCCATTGTTAAATTGGTTGTACTTCATTTTAAATAATCTATATATAAATAGCCTTAAAAAAATTTTGTGGTACCATTTTCTCAAAAAGTATTCAACCAATTTCGAAAAATTTTACATGGTTAGAAATATCTTAGTTGTGAGGGTGTGCGAATCGCAAAATTAAACAGTTTGGGTTCATTTTACTTAAGTACCATTTTACACTGCAGGGCACTTTGAATATTTAAAAAAAATTGTTTTTGCTTAAAGTTTCAAATACTTAATTAATTAAAACAAAATATATTAATGAATACTGTATGTACATACATACATACATACACACAGAAAAAAAACGAGGTAAAATCAACAAAAACAATAATGATTCAACATGTTTTGCCAATGTTTTTGCTTCATCGAGCATTCGTTTCATTTTAACATGATTTCTGTATAAGGGAAATCAATATTATATCATGTTAAAATGACGTTGTCTTTATGGTTGAATCAATATGTTTTCATTTTGAAATAATATGAAAAAACCTGCAAATAAAATTGGAATCCATAGCAAATGAATGCTGGATCAGTATGATTTCATGTTGAATTAACACGATCATCATGTTGAATCGGCATGACCATCATATTAAATCTTTTCTTCCATCATGTTTAATCATTATTATCAACATGATAAGCTGTAACTATCATCGTGTTGAATCACCATCGTCAGAATGTTGAATCACCATGATCATCATGTTGAATCGCTCGTTTTGCATTATTCTAAAAGTATAGGAATTCATTATATATTTATTTTATTTTAAAAATACTTTGTGATACTTACTGAGTTTTGAACTGGGAACCTTCCGCGCACGGAGATAGCACTCATCCACTGGGCTAAGTCGCTACGCAAAAAACTTGTGCCAAACGTCAACTTGAGGTACTTTTAACTTGGAATTAATATGTGAATCATTTTATTTTAAAATAATAGAATATGAAGAAAATTTGAAAAGATAATTCTTCCGTTTAAGTGGAGTGACTGAATACTGGGCGAAACGCAATATGGAGTTGAGCTCATTTGAACTTTTAACTTGAATCATTTTATTTTCATTCTATTTCAATGTTAAAATGAGTTCAATCATGTTATTTCAACAGGGTTTCACACATGAATTAATTTGTAAATGAAACCTTAATGATTTAATAATATTTCCCATAGAATACAAAACATGTTGAATCAAAATGAAAAACGTTGTTTAAGTGTATGCCTGACATGAATTTCTTTCAACTTGGAATTTATATACGAATCATTTTATTTTAGCACAACTTCAAAGTTAAAAGAAAGCGAAAACTGTATAATTTAAAATGAAATTCCTGTTTACTTGGTTTTTAATTTTAAATTAACAGGACTTAGTCATAAATTAATGTTTTGAAATGCTAAAATAAAATGAAAACGTATTAAATCGAAATGAAATCCAATGATTTAAACATTTATCTTTTTTATCGAAATCAATAATTCAGCATGTTGTTTTTACATTGCGTTTTTTTCTGTGTGTACATTATGTGTTGATTATTGTTTTATTACATTGGATGAACTGAAGAAAGGTAAGTGTGGTATATGTACCAATGTATGCACAGTTTAGTTCATGCAAAAACTTAACATTTTTCAAGATTTTCAATAGTAGACAAAATTGGTCGATGGTGGACTTTTCTGGCCCAGGACCTTTCAAATTTTTGACGAAAACCTTCAGGTGATCAAACAATATGGGAGAATATGAGAGAGGGTCTCCAATAAAAAAAAAATTCGATCAAAGCTCAAGAATTAAAGACAAATGGGAAAGGTTAGTCTTTTTTATAATGATAAAATAACGCTTATTCTGGTAGTCGTTAACAACACAGCTCCACGCACGATAGGCTTCTTTTATGACTCGCGATTTGCCAAGTCGAACGTTCGAATGTGACTATGTGGCATTAGCGTGCGACTCGCCTGAATAAAATTCGCCTTAAGTGGCTTAAATTCGGAAAATTTGAATGTCCTTCAATACCTTTAGCAAACGTGCACCTCTATTGTCGAAGTCGAAGCGTAATTTTTGGTGACCTTGAAAAAAAAAACAGTTTTTATTTTTTAAATTTTTAACGTTCGAGTTGAGTCGAACGTTCGACTCGGCGAATCGCAAGTCATAATAGGGGCCTTAGTAAAAGGGAATAAGCGCCATCATGAAATTGAGTAAATATTTTATAATTACGAAGTGGAAATTTCCATTTTGAAAACAATTTTAACAGTAATGTTCAAATGAGTGTTGATCAAGATGGATAGGTATGAAAAAATGACCAATAATTTATCGTTTTTGTCAAGCCAAACATTTTAGTTAAGAAATTACTAAAAATGGTGTAAATTCCTTTACATCCTGTTGTCATAAAGATTAAGCTTTGGTCCCTCCTTTAACTCATAACAATAAATCCTTAACTGTTAAAGGGTTTGAATTCGAATATGACACTCTTGAAAAGCTTCAAACAAAGATTTTTTTTGAGAATATTAGAGCATATACCTAACTGTGCTTTTACTATAGGTATGGTTTTTTTCTGAATCCCAAATTGATCAAAATTGTATGCAAAGTGTGTATCATTGTTGTTTTTAGTGGTATTGCATCCACACTTTTTTGATTGGAGGCATTTTGCATAAGGCATTCAAATTGCCAAGTTTTGCAAATTCAGTTGCTAATGTGTTTATTGTTGTTTTTAAATAGTGTGTCAAACAATAATCGATGAAAATTTATATACATATGTCCGATTTATGCATTCCAAGATACACAGTGACGGTGCGTCAATAAGACGTTTTAGACAGAGTCCACCCTACCGTAAAGAGAAAAATAAAGAAACCTACTCGTTACCATCAAGAAAACTGTCTGTTACATTCATTGCATTATGTCCCTAACATCGATAACCTATCTCAAATTGTCAACATTTATAATTTACCAAACATAAATCATAATATTCATCCCTTACTAACTATTCACTTCACATACTCACATTTTCCACACCTACTTTTATTTCATTAAATAATAGCTGCGTTTTTTTGTATGTCCATATGGAGTTTTTGTTCTGAACTATCTTACCAACAAACATTTGACATTTTTATACAAATTATCGATAACACAACGACCATGGTAGTCTGGCAATACCGTTTTATCGGGACAAAAGTTAACTCCAGTTAATTATCTGGACTTAGCTAACTCTATATGGACATAGGTGTTTTTGTATTTAACATGTAAATTGTTTTGCTTTGTTGTCGTTTTTTTCACACTATTTGATTTGGACATGCAAAAAAACACAGCTAGTTTGACCTCTACCAACAACCACAAAGCACAAAATCTCAATACTCAAACACAATACACACACGACACACTATAGCTTGGCTATGGCTCTGCAGTCTGCCTCTGCACTCTGCATCTGCCTCTGCACTCTGCATCTGCTACGTGCTTCGGGAAAACCCGACTGAAAACGAAGACAGAGTCTTTCGTTCTACCTAAATTATATGAAAATATAATCAGCGGTTTATGTTGCTCAGGTATAATTTCTATGAAGAGCAAGTAGACAGAATCAAATCTGTCTAATTGCTTATTTTGCTTTGAATTTTGAAGTTAATTCGAAACTTTTTCGTTGACTGTTAAGTAAGGAGAACAACTCATTCATTTTGATGTGTAAACATCTTAGCGCTCGGTATGGGTAAAATTGAAAATCGGCTGTAACGGATATGGGCTCACGGTTCCGTTTGGAACCATTTTGTTTGTTGTAGGTAAGTTGAGCTCTGTAAACTCGAATAGGTAAGGTAGTTTTCATTTTATACCTAATGGTTTTGGTATTTACTAAGTGGAGTGAATTCCTTACACCCCGACTCCACAGTAGATAATTTCTCTCAGAATGTTCGTCTTGACATTAAATATCTAATGGGGTCACTCCGTTTCATAACTTTATTGGATTTCAAGATGTAATCATTTCTTGACAGAGATATTTGACATACATTTTGCCAGGTGAAGATTTTGTTGCTTTTTTTCTAGAAATTAAATTTTTTATTTCATTATTTTGTATTCATATGCTGCTTTTGATGTTAATCTCAGCAATCGCGGGTGGCAATTTTGGTTTGTGATATTAATATTAAGTGTTATTTGCAATTTTTTGATTTGAAATGTCATAACATGATTTGTCAAGTGGCGCATTCTTTTATGTTTCTCTAGTTGGCTGTGGTTAATGTGTCAAAAAGAAGGTTTGTAATGTCATATTTAAAAAAGTTACTTTGAGTTACTTTTCGTTTAGGAACGACAAAAGCTAAAAATATGGCTGATCTGTCAAACAAATTGGGTGAAAAAAAGTCGAAATAGATTTGGAATTAAAAATCCAGAAGAAATTGTGATTTCATTATTGAATAGAACTTTTATCAGCACTTCGAAAATGCATATTTTTCAAATTAAATTTCATTTAACTTCATTCTAGCACAAAATTGAATATTTTTTTTATCATTCATTACTTGAACAAATACAAATCGATCAAATCAGATACAAAAATCTCGCAAAACCTGGAAAAAAATTTCAAACTCACTATCGACTGTTAAATCAAAAAAAATAAAAATATATTAGCTTTATATTTTCCCCCAGATCTGATCTGGATTGTATATGCATAACGAGTATTACAAAAACAACACAAAATCCGACCTTGCTTTTGGACTTCGATTTGCAAATTAATTCTGACCATACCACCCTTTGTAGAGATAGGGAGAAAATAGAGAATAGAGTACAGAGAAAATACAGAAACAAAAGGATAAACGGGGATCGGATAGGTATATAACACTCTTGTCGCACTGGGATCCCGTTTGTTTTATTATGATAATCTAATCCGGATCAGATCTAGGGGATAATAAAATTAAACTATTACATATTACAAAAATGAGATCAATTCCAAACCGAACGATCGAGAAGCAAACAAAAGATAACTCAAAATGAAAACATCGTGATTTCATCTGCTTTTGACGGATTAATCATTTCAACTCAGTATCAAAGAGATGAGTAGGAAAAATGTACTCAAAGTTATTTTTTGACACTTTAACTTTGAATCCCGGAACAACTTTGTGACGTCATAAAGTTTTCTCGGAAGGTGTTTTTTAATGGGTAAATTCATTATAATTTGTGTAGTGCAACCATTTTGTTGTAGTGGTAATGACCCGATCCCTTACCCTCAGGTGAAAACGAATGTTTACACATCTTCCTCGCGAGTCCCGGTACACACACATTTTTTTTATTTTTGGAGTTGATTAAAGAGGAGGGTTATTTTTTGTTTTCTCATTTATCTTTGGAATAACTTTTTTTTATTGATCGTTCGTTCACCATCCAGTGGCCAGTAGGTCAACCCTAAGAAATGCAATAGGTAGGACGAGTGGACTCTTCCGCAGAAGTACAGTAGGTACTGACGAAAAAAACTAAAAGAATAATAATTTTTCCTTGTGTGTTTTGAAGAGCTGTATCTCTGTAATAAGTTTTCGTATTGAGTCGAAACAAAAAGCATAATGTATGTTTCTTCTTGCTTTGAAATTGTTTTACAAATACATATTTATTTTAAGGTACCGTTATTAACTAATTGCGAAACTGTAAGAAATGTTACGAGAATCAAATGTTCTATTATTTTCTTTGTTTTATGGGTTTCTTGATTTTTTGTATAAGTCAATACATTTTTTTTTAGCTTTAATTAAGGTCTACAAGTTTTGTTTGTTTGAGATTGGTGTACCCATATAGGTTTTAGTCAAACATATGCATAATTTTGTCTTTGATCACCATTATCTCAGCAAAAAATAGTAGGGATAAGGATGATACCTACATAAAATTCAAAGACAGTTTTGAAGACAAGATGTTTTAAAGACTTCATGTGGACTACTTATTTTGGTCCTTAAACGTTTGTTTAAAAATAGGTACAAGCATTTGATAAATATCTCTATCTGTGTACAATTTATTGTATTCTTGTATTTATTTTTGCTTAAAATAGATTGTTATTGGTAGCCATGTTCTTTATACACGTTTGTGAAGTCTTGTGTGAAATCTTAACGTTTGATTTCAAAGAGAAATACGCTGTATTTTGGACTTCGTTAAAAGTTTTTATTTTTGGATGGATAAGATGCAAAATAATGAGTTATATTTATAACTTAAGTAAAAAGTTCAAGTGTTCTCAACTCCATATTGCATTTCGCCCAGGAACGATAGTTGGGCTCATCAGTTAGATGACTATCGTACCCTTTTTCTAATTGCAATTTTAAAGAATTTCTTTTCAAATTTTCTTCATATTCTATTATTAAATTTATAACTGTCTACCCAGTTCGTTCCAGTGCCGCACGTCACTGAAGATACATATTTATTTTATAGAGATTTGGAATTGATGTAGTTTAAAAACATTTGGTAGTAAAACTGCTCTTTTGAGTGGCGATTTTAGACACATTTTACATGTTAATTCGCACGGAACGAAGCTCTTTAATTGAGAATTTTATAATTAATTGAAGTATATTCCATTAATTTCACCACATTACTATACAAAATATGAGAGCTCAATTAAATTAAGTTAAATTTGTTGACTTTTAAAGAAAAGTTAGTAATGAGGAGTTAATGCAGTATCAACAATTAATTGCTGTAATTTAGATAATATAATTGATGATGCTAATGGCGATATTCGTTAAACTATATTATCGGACCCAATCATTAAATTTTGTTGGTTTACTTTTCCCAGAAATACTTAACATAACTGCATGGAAGGATGTATCTATTGAAAGGTTTTGTCTCACAGATGTCCTAAATCTCAAAAATTATACCTGTTCGTAGCCGTTATAACGGTGATATCATTTTTTTTAAATAACTGATTTCTATCTTTGTTCCAGTTAAGTGGTGAACGACTTTATATGAAGCAATCATTGGATACACAATCTTAAACCTTAGGCAAAGAAGATAGGAATAAGTTAAACAAAAAAATCAGGTGTTTTTCCATACAAATCTTTTACGAATGCTATACACTAAGGTCCTAGAGAAACAAGAGATACCAAAGCCAACGTTTCTGTGAAGTTAATTCCTTATTATCATGTGTGTGTCAGTTTTTCCTGGCCGAAGTTCGGCCACTGGGCGATACTAGTAAAATAAATTGGGCGGCGAAGCAGCTCGTGGAGAACCGGGGGCTAGTGACTTACAACTCTCAACCATTCTTGTGTGCGTGTTGGTGGCAGGAATTGAGGGGACCTACAGCTTTTTGCCAAGTCCAAACGGCTAAATGAGAAGCACTTTTTCATGACAATTATACTCTTGGAGGATTTGTCAGTAGCTCGCAAGAGGCAGTACCTCGGATAAATCATTTCTGTTTTTAGGTGGCATGGCTGGGTATCGAACCCACATACCTTCGGCATGACGGTCCTACCCACTAACTTATCATGCCATGAGGTACTACTGTACTTCATTTTACTGCTTTTGTGTCTGTGTGTATATCTAATTAAAAAAAAGGTACTTTCAAAAGGAAATCAAGTACATATAATCAAACATGATGCTCTAGGGTTTGTTTTCTATAAACCAGAGTCAACTCTTTTTATTTAACATTTGTTATGATTTTTCCAGATTCTTTCACGAATTGCCAATTTCAATTTTTTTTTTTTCTTTTTTACAAAAAAAGTAAGAATTCCAAAGAAATTTTTTTTTTTTGTTTTCAATTCCCTTTTCAGCTTCAAATTTAATTAGAATCCTTTTTGAAATTGGATTGCTTTTCTGCGTTCAAGGGTGATGCTGATGATGATGACCATTTCTAAAATTATTTGTTTAAGGAGTGAGATACCTAGTTCGTTTTGTGGTATTCTGCTATTAGGTTTAGATTTTACTGTTGGAATTTCTGCAAACTTTCCAAATACCAATAAATACTCGTAAAAGAAAACAAAAAGATGTTTTTCTTTTCAATTAAGAATATTTAATTATTTTTTTTTTTTTTGTATAAAAAGCATTCTGCTGTTGGGGGTATCTGTTTTATATTTTTAAACTAAGCTATTGGGAAGCCATTAAATATGTCCTGGATTATTTTTAAATTATAATGGTATTTGAATTTAAGGTTTTTTAAGTCTTTTTTGAATCTTATAATACCATAATGAATGCTTTTATTTTAATTACAAAAAACCTTTTTGATAAGGATACTCGATATATTTTACCATATAAAATATACTCACAGAAGAAATAGATTGGATGACTGGTTCAGTCAACCACTAACATTAGCTTATGGTTGAATGCCTTAAAGTGAATAAGTTAAAAGCAAAGCATTCATGATGTATGTACATATAGGTAGGTAGGGTACCTAATAGTTAAAACTGACAAAAAAAAAATGTGAAAAAGCTTATACCGCAGGTACCGCATGTACCTGCTCTAATAGTCCAATGGTTAGCAACGTTTTAGAGAAGTCATTTTAGTGTGGCTGCGGCTTTTTGATGTATGTATGTATGTTCTCTCTATCTTCCTAGATTCACATGAGGGTAGTCTGGCTGGTGGGAAATGTTGTGTTTTCCACCATTTAAAAAAAACCGTTGAAAAACGTAAAAGCGATTTTCTCCGCTTCTATAGGACGTAGAGAATTTGTTTTTTTGCTTTTGTAGGTTAAAATATTTTTTTGAAAATTTTTGCTCACAAACATTTTTGACATCTACTTTCAATGAGAAGTTATTGTCGAAAACTGTATAATTTTTTTTAGTAAAACTGGTTTCTAGCGTTTATCTCGCTTCAAGTTCATCTGAACGAAAAAATTATAAAAAAGTTTCTTGTAGAGTGCGTACGAATTCATTTACTTTTGTTTATTTATATTTTATGTATCTAAGAAACAAAACGGTATAAAATACATTTTTGCATTGCACGAACCCAAAACTTTATATGTATGTATGTACATTTGTACAGGTTCATATGTATGTGTATCATAAGAACAAATATTGAAATATGTCACACCGTTTTCAAAAAATTTGCAATCAAAAAAATTTATGGCGGCACCTGCTCTAAAAGAAAAAGTCCACCGGTGATCTAATGGCTTATCTCACCGAATTATGGAACCAATCTCTGCATCGTTTTGGTGAAAGCAAAATTGTTGCGCTTGATATTTCCAAAGCATTTGATATAGAGTTTGAAATTAAGCTCTTTTATCGAAAATGAGTTGGATTCGATTCGATGGATTAGAAATTATCTTTCAGACCATTCAATACAAGTAGTATTGGATAGATTCAAATATGAAATAAATGCTGATGTGCCCCAAGGCTCTGTCTTTTCCCCGACCCTATTTCTTATCTTTATAAATAATCTTTTATCTGAAACTTCAAATCCACTCCATTGCTTTGCTGACGACAGTGCTCTTATTTTCTCGTAGGTACTTGCTCAAAGACTCACTCCCCAAATCTTTAGATATGGAACTTCAATGTCAGCGAATGATAATCTCATTAGACTCTGATCTTAAGAGCATTTTTCAATGGGGAATCATCAATCACGTGGAGTTTAATACTTCCAAAACCAAATGCTGCCTTCTGTCGCTAAAGCGAAACTTACCCTCACTGCCTCTTTCTATGTGTGGCACTTGCATTGAGGAAACCCAAAACCTTTCAGTCCTCGGCTTGTGTTTCTCTGACCATTAACTATGGAATGATCACATACTTGAAACTGCTAAAAATGCAGCAAAGTGTTTGGGCTTTCTAGGTCGTTGCAAGAAATGTTTACTCCTTCTGATCTGGCTACAATATACAAATCTTACATCCGCCCAAAGCTCGAGTACAACTTTCACATCTGGGCAGGAGCACCGCAAACTTCTTTGCATCTACTTGATCGCATCCGAAACAAAGCGTTAAAACTAATAGAGAAATAGCTCTATCAACGAAACTATAGACACTCTTGAACATCGTCGAAATGTTTCCTGTCTATCCTTTTTTTATCGCTTTTTTTAACAAACAATGTTTTTATGAAGAAGCTATGGTTGCATTCCTCCACTGAAACGATTTCCACGCCACACTGGCCAAGCCTGGAATGCAATTCAGTTTACACTTGAGCCCAACTCTGGGCGCACAGTAAAATATAGAGATTCATTCTTTAGCCGTACTGTACTACACGTATGTGGAATAATCTACGAAGCGAATTATGAGAGAAAAATGTAGAGAAGCATGAAATACGAAACTTAAATTAGCTAAGACAACTCTTTTGACAGTTTGAGGTGAAAAAAAGTATGCCATCTTAATTCATGATGGAATATGATTGTATGGGAAAAAAATTTTAAAATCGTTGGAGCGGTTTTTTTTTAAATAAATTTTTTATATATAAAATTCTTAAAACATTTTTAAGAACAAATTTTGGTATGCAGATTTTAACTATATATTTATGTGTATATAAAAACAAAATTTGAAAAAAAATTATCAACCCGTTTTTGAGATATCGAATTTTCAAAAAAAAATTTGAAACTTTTTTTAAAAATCCAAAAACTTTTTTTTTGAAAATTCTAATGTGCAAAATTATTTAATCTTATTTGAAATTTGTATATAAAAAAATTCATTTAAATCCGTTAAGCAGATAACGAGAAAACTCAAAATAAAAAAATACTTTCTATGACAGGTACTACTAATAGTTGCTATGTGTAAAATTTTATAATTTTTGATGGTAGATCGTACTAATTTTAGTATATGAAAAAAGTTTAATCAAAATCGTAGGAGTCGTTTTCAAGCAATAAAATATTTTCCTTTGCGGTTTTTTCACTTTTGTATGGAAGGTATCGTTATTTTTTCATAAATGTAAAATTTTTTCCCAAAATATTTTAGAAAGTACTAAAAAAGTCTTAAATATCGAGTTTCAAAAAAATCTATGATGCCGTTTTCGAAATATTCGATTTTCCAAAAAAAATTTTGAAATATTTTTTTAAAAAAATTCGATTATGTAAATTTGTTAAAAAAAAATGTATGACAGGTACCGTTATTTTTGGTTCTAAAAAAAAAATGAAAAAAAACTTGTCGGCAGAATCACCAAAAACCACTAAGTACCAAGTTTGAAGAAAATCGATCGAGCCGTTTAGGCTGTAGACGAACAGACAGACAGACAGACAGACAGAATTTTGCCACACACTTTTTTGGTGTTCTCTATCATCGTAATATCATGTTTGATTGTTATCTCAAAAATTTTTTTTTGCACGAATCCAAAACTTGCCTTATAGTACCTATAATCGCAAGTAAAAATTAGTACCTATGTATATGTCATACGATAAAAATGTGGGTTTTAAAATGTATGTATATCAATTTTTGAAAAAATCCTCATTCCTTTATGTCAATTTTTAGCTTAAAAGAAGTCTTTATGCACATGAAAATCACTTTAATTTTAATAGAGGCTTCAATCAAAATCTTTAGAATAATTCTCGAGGAAGACCATTATATGGAAAATATTAAATCTATAGACAAGGTATGTATATACCTACAAAATATTTGTTTTCTTAGGGCAACATAAAAACATTTTTCTTTTTTCGAGCATACTTTGAAGCAAATCATATTTACCACGTCAGGTTTAAGTTCGTTGTATATGTATATGTATGTAGATAGATGTACCGAAGCAAAAACGATTGACCCACAGATCAATGAACGCAATTTTTCTATTATCACGTTTCATGTAATGCATAAAATTTAATGAAATTTTTACGCGAAACTTGCCCTACAGTTCAAGTAGAAGCGACAAGACGTTGCTATAACTTAATTACATTAAAAGCAGTATATTGAATAGAAATATTCTTTATGAAAAATACTCGTAAATAATTTATATGATGCGCATGATGTCAATAACAGATGTGTAATGGAATGAAATAGAGGAATTTTCTTTTATTGACACTACAAAAAGTACTCAAACGCATCCTTTTGGGATATTAAAATACTTTATGGGAAATATGCATTATGCTCTTGGTGTTAAAGAACTACTTCTAAAAACAATTTTGAATCTGCTTAGCAATGGAATGTTACATATAAATTAATAAAAGAGAACCACGCAGTAAGGAATAACATTCTGGGTTTCAATATTAACAAGTACTTGTAATATGAACAGTCAATAGGATGTAAGCAAATGAACCATGTACCAAACTACATTCTGAAGCCAAACAACATTTGATGCAATGAAGCTTGAAACCAAAGCATGAAATATAAAACAAAAAATAATTGCAAAATGTTTTTCTAATAATATGGAGTAAGTGTCAGTAACACACTTTCTATTCTCTATTTCTTCCCTGAATTTAACCTTCCAGTATTAGTTTTTGACGTATGATTTTTGCGGACTTTTGAATATTCCTTTTAGACAAGATTAGCTGCAAGAGTTTTTATTATTGAATATGTTTGCATGGCCCATAAGCATTCTTAAGACTAAAAATGCTACTAAATTCACCCTTGAGCATCTCAGAGAATGGGAACACTGGCTAATTTTCAATATGTTTGGTATGATTTAAAAGATAAGCTGAATTTGACAATTTTAGTCTTAAAACGTTTTGTTCAAATGAATCGGTTATTTTGAAAAGGGGGTAAGTCCACTTTTTTGACAAATTGAGTTTGTGGTTTGGTGTAAGCCTTTGTGTTTTCCACACTTCCACTAAGTTTTACTCATGTCCACTTATTCCTTTAAGAGTTATAAAAATATTTATTTTTAAAAAGGTGGTAAGTCCCTGGACTTATACCCTTTTCAAAATAAACTAATTAAAGATTAGGTACACTCAACCCTTAGAGTTGGCCTGTTTTACAAAAATCGTTGTTTGTGAATATTTTTAATGGATGTTTGATTAATTTGACTTAAAAAAGCGTTAAATAAAATTAAGTTTTTAAGTAATTGATTAATTTTTATAACATAATTCAGGACTGTCCCAAATAAAGTACTGATGAGGAATAAGACTTAAAAAAGTTGCAAACCAGTTTAATATTACATAATTATATACAAAAATAGATAAAAGTCAGTAATAACCTAAAAAATATCAACTTACGAAACGTATTCTTGTAAGAAATACTCATGAATTTTGAAAAGGGGATAAGTCCACTACAAAAAATTAGTAATATTTCTATGATAATATTAATAAATATAATTGAAGTGAACATAAACTGTGTCTCTCATAGGATACTTTCAACACACTAAAACTAAAATAGTGAGAATTGCATACAAACATTATTAGACAGTTTTTTGTTTCTCCTGAGAAATTTAATAAAGTGGACTTAGCCCCTTTTCATAATAAACGATTCAAATATTAAATTTTCTACCGAAATGGATACTGTTACCTAATAAAAAAGTGCTTTCAAGATCCACTCAATGTTTCTAACAAGAAGGTTCTACCACATGGTATTTGCTGGCAAATACCCCAGCATGACTTGTTTCCGAAAATTAGTTTGCTCTCCAACTTCATCTATGGTTAGGTTAGGTTGAAGTGGCTGTCATTCATGAAAACTGACACACTTAGACCATAAGTTGGCCCATTGTGATACCACGAGAATCTGGGAAGCCTTTTTCCCTACTCGATGAACCATTTGGAGCTTCTTATGAAGCGTAACAGACTACCTATGTCAACATTTACTAAATCACTAGGATCATTAAAGTAGAAATCTCCAAGATGGAGTCTTCGCCTATGAGATAGAGCAGGACAAGTGCATAGAAGATGAGGAATCGATTCTACCTCTTCCTCGTCCATACAGCTTCTGCAAAAATCGTTAGAGAATACGCCAAAACGCGTTGCGTGCTTGCCTATAAGACAGTGTCCGGTTATGACACCGATCATGGAGCTGATGTGCAATCTGCTTAGAGATATCAAACATTTAGATCGCTTAAAATCCATTACTGGCCAGATTTGTTTTGTTGCCAAGCAAGTGGTGATATTGTTTCACCTAAGGTTTGTCCTCTCTAAAGCATCTTGCTTCAGCATAAGCTTACATGTAGCGATGGGAATACCAATATCTGCCTTACTAGGTAGAAGAGGTAGAGTTGTTCCATATTTAGCGAGTTCGTCGGCCTTACAATTACCTGGAATGTCTCTATGCCCCGGCACCCAACACAGGTGAATGTTAAACTGCTGCGCCATCTCCAGCTGAGATGAACGACAATTTAGGGCTGTTAAAGAGTTAGTAGAGACCGATTCCAGAGATTTGATAGCTGCTTGACTATCCGAGAAGATGCGGATATCTGAAGTTGATAACACGTTTTCTTTCAGCCAAGATAAGGCTTCTTTGATCGCCATAAGTTTCGCCTGGAACACGCTACAATGATTAGGAAGACGGAAGGAGAGACTTAATTTTAGTCTTTCTGAGTACACACCACCACCCACCCCATCATCAGTTTTCGATCCGTCGGTGTAAATATGGATTGATTCATCTTCCAAGAGAGCCGTATCCTCCCAGAGAACTCTAGAAGGAATGCTGACTTGAAAGTTTTTGCCAAACTGAAGTTTTGGGATGGTGTAATCAGTGCGACTTGGGATTGATCCGAATGAATTCAGAATGATGGAATGGCCAAAGTTGTTGTTGGTCCATTGTGAGGAAGCTTTAAGGCGAATGGCTGTATTTGCAGCCACTTGTTTGCTGAAAATATTGAGGGCTGTCAGATGGAGCAGAACGTCTAGAGCAGCAGAAGGTGTCGTTAGAAGTGCTCCACTTATGCACAAACAAACAGAGAGTTGGACTTTGCTCAATTTGTCGCAATTTACCGCTTTATCCAGAGCAGTCCACCATACTGTCACTCCGTAAGTGAGGATCGGTCGAATCACCGAAGTATATAGCCAGTGAGTGATTCGAGGTTGAAGGCCCCATTTGTTCCTAACGTCTTTTTTGCATGAGAGAAGTGCCACTGTGGCTTTTTTGACTCTTTCTTGTATATTAGGTTTCCAGCTTAACTTTTTGTCCAAAATAAGACCCAAATATTTTGCTTGATCAGTGAATGTTAGTGGAGTACCTTTTATAGAAGGAGGATCAATATGAGGGATTTTATATTTCCTTGAGAATAGAACAAGTTCTGTTTTATGAGGGTTGACACCCAGACCACACCGGTCAGCCCAGTTGGTAAGCTTATTTAAAGCATTTTGTAAGAGTTCTTTTAAGACAGTAGGATGCTTTCCTGATACGGCAATAGCAACATCGTCGGCATATGCAATCACTCTGTAACTCTCCGCTTCCAGGCATGTCAGCAGCTCATTTACTACCAAGTTCCAGAGAAGGGGAGATAGGACATCACCTTGCGGCGTACTTCTACTGACAGACTTTCTAGTGGAAAAGCTGCCCAGTTTTGAATTGATAACCCTGCTAGTCAGCATTTGATTAATCAATTCACCAAGCGTACCATCTACCTTCAGGGATGTGAGAGCAGATGCGATCGCATATGTGTCGACATTGTTAAAAGCGCCCTCTATATCCAAGAAAGTGACCATGGTGTACTCTTTATGATGGAGGGAATATTCTATAGTTCGAACTAGAGTATGTAACGCAGTTTCAACCGATTTCCCTTTGCAATAAGCGTGTTGAGCAGTAGACAAAAGTCGCGTGTCTATGCTTGTTTGCAGGTGGATATCGATCAATCTTTCAAAGATTTTAAGAAGGAATGATGATAGACTGATAGGTCTGAGATCTTTCTTGTTTACTTGGGAGCATTTGCCAGCTTTGGGTATAAACACAACCTACTCTCCATAACAGGGGAATGTGGACCAGGTTTAAACAACTAGTTAGAATGGTCTGCAGAATTGGCAGAATTAAATCAGAACTCATTTGGAGTTCAGCTGGTACTATGCCGTCGGGTCCTGCAGACTTGTATGGTTTGAAGCTGTTGAGCGCCCATTGCAGCTTTTCCCTAGTAACAAGACCTTGTGGATATCTTGGCTCATTATCTGACCTATTATGGTCGAAGCTATTAATATTTTTGGAGCTTCCAGGGAAATTAGTATCTAGTAGCAGGTTTAGCGATTCTTCGCAAGAGTTGGTCCATGAGCCATCAGCATTTTTCAAACAGCTAGGCATCACTTCATTTGAAGAGAGGATTTTTCTAAGCCTGGAGTTTTTTCTATTTTTCCACAGAAAATTCTCCAGGAGGATCTTTTAGACTTCCTCAAAGCTTTCTTATATAATTTAAGGGTTTCCTTATAGGATTCCCAATCCGACACTACTCGGGTACTTTTAGCTCGATTAAAACATTTACGACAATCTTTCCTGAACGGTTCAAGCCCTGAATCCCACCAATACGGCTTCTTTTTTCCCCTTACTTGAGTAAGTGGACAGGAAATAGCCATTGATTTGTTAAGGGCTAACGTGAGATCACTGACCTTGCAGTCAAGTTCAATTATATTTGAAGGAGGATTTAAAAGATCAGGTTTTAATAGACCTTTGAGTGTTATCCTATATTTAAGCCAATCGGTTTTTCGAGGGTTTCGAAATACCAAGCGGCTAGGAGGTTCATCATTCAGACTGAATTGGATGTACCTGTGATCAGAAAAAGAGTGTTCATCAGATACTTTCCACTTCAAGATCTTGTGATGAATTGTATCTGAGACAAGAGTAATATCCAATACTTCTTGTCGGTTTTTAGTAATGAAGGTAGGTTCGTTTCCCACATTACTTACTATCATTGATATCAGTACTTCCACATACTGTATGATGGGAGTTAGCATCACTCCCAATAATGAGACATATCTTCTGTCGTTCTGCCTGTGCGATGATTCTCTCCAGTGTATAACCGGGGAGAGGGCCGAGATTGTCATGGCCCAGATACGCCGACACTAGCCAGTATGTACTATTGTCCGTTTCCAGTCTAGCAGTGGTGATATCTCTATCGCTGAGATCAGGGAGTAAATAAACGTTAGTGGTACTTTTAACTAGTATGCTAGTATCTAGGTTCACCCTTACCAGATGCATACAGTAAGTAGTATCCAGGAGTTCTGAGTCCTTTAACCATGTATTTAACAATCCAGGGTTCCTGGATCAGAACAATATCCTCACCGTTTTTGGATAGACGGAGAAGAAGGGAGGCCGAAGCCTTAATAGAGTGTTGAAGGTTAATTTGGACTAATTGCAACATTTGGCTACAATCAGGCGGAATAGCCTCCTGTACGGTGTCGTTGCGTTCTTCCAAATCAGAAGATGAACTCAATAGCTCATTCTCACTCAAAGGAACGAGGTTAAGGTAGTCTTCGGTCTCCATTTCGGTCAGACTTTCGACATTAGTAGAAGACTGAACCTTGATCAGGGATGACCTGGATTCTTCATCAACAATGGATGGAAAGGTGATGGATGCACCAGGGTCCCCTCCCACAGGCTCAGCCTCAGTTTTTTGTGAAGGGACGCGATCATTTTTGTATACTTTGAGGACATCATTATAGGTCTTGGATACGCCGCAATGGAGAGTTCTGGTGTTTTGCACCTTGGGTCGTTTGGGCACTGGGATGGTATCCTCTAGAGACCTTTGTTGCTTTGACGTGGAGTCGCCGGTGGTCTGCGCATTGGCTAAATTGCACTGAGCCCATTTTATCCTGGCGTCCAGCTCCGTCTTCCCTTCGACCTCCAGTTTTTCATTCCTAAAGGTATTGAGAATCCTAGGAGCTGTCAGCCTGACCGTATAGCTGTCCTTTGACTGCCTATTCTGCGTATTTGAAGGTAACGTCTTCGGGGGAGAACCCTCTCCAGTGGTGGGAGGACCATTATTCACAACCCTTACACCACCGAGTTGGGCTCCCTCCCGAGAAGTTCACTCTCTCTAGAAGTGGTCGGACCGTTATTCACAACCCCACCACTACTGAAATTAGGTATTGCTACCACCTTATTTCTCTCGCTGGAATCTGTATCAGATGGGGGACCATGACTTGCCACAACCACCCCACTGAAACCGACCCCAGGAGTAACGGCAAACAGCTTTGACGCCGTGCTGCCGCCCGGTTTCGAAGGAGAACCGGTCTCACCATCTATCCTTGATTTTGTCTTTTGTTTTGACATACAATTATTTTGGACCCACGAGTAGCGAATAAAGGTTGGTCACTCTACACAGAGATTCGCATATGTAGAGAAGGCAAGCTGATCCGAAAAGTGCCAAAAGTCGGATACTCCGTTAACAACTGAGCTTGTATTTTTAATTGGGCCCCCAGCCAGGCTGATCATCGGCACGGGTCGTGTAACACCTTAGATCCAGCCCAATAGGAAAATTGGAGTGGGTGAGGAAGGGGATATGATTTGATAAGAGTGGCAGACAGCTATTCGCCGTACTGTCAAGGAAAGGAATTATGTGTATAGGAAAACACGTTGAACAGCGATACGCCGTACCAACATGGGGGAGAACTCGTTGAACTGCTTTTCGCCGTACCACCGAGGGGGATAACGTGGACAGCTATTCGCCGTACCGACGATGGACAGGGATGGGTTTGGATAGGGAAGGTTTAAGGATAAGTTATTTCAGGACTCAAGGGAAGGGGATATGATAAGATAAGAGTGACAGACAGCTATTCGCCCTACTGTCAAGGAAAAGGAGTAATGTGTTTGGGAAAACACGTCGAACAGCGATACGCCGTACCGATATGGGGGAGATCTCGTTGAACAGCTTTTCGCCGTGCCACCGAGGGGGATAACGTGGACAGCTATTCGCCGTGCCGACGAGGGACAGGGATCGGGTGTGGATGGGATAGGTGAAGCGCCCTTTGGTTTCAGGACTCATCTGGAGTAAGACTCGAGAATCTTTGACCTTACTCAGCTTCTACAACTCGTCAAGTTCGACGCTCAGGTAGAAGCCAACTTCATCTTCTGCAAAGATAAAGTTGGAGAACAGCTTTTGTTATAATTAAGGTGACCATTTCTTCAGGGGCAAAAAAGAGGACAACTTTTTAAAAACGTTCTAAAATTTAAGAACGAATTATAATTATAAAAGGAAACAGACCGTGGTGACAAAAACTATATTTACAACCCCAAATATGTGCACTTTAATAAATACTCTTTGGTAACATCAGAATTCTTTTTGTTTGAACTAGATTCTAGATTTTCGGTAAGATATAGAACTTAACGTAGATTAGCATTTTATATCTTTATTATTACAAAATTTATATTGGTAAAATTCTAAAATTCTGATCAACAGTTAGGTAGTTAACTTTTGATCAGAGTTTTAGTTGAATTGTAAATAAAAAGATATCCGAGCACGTTTTATAAATAGGGCTGAAACAGTGTTTAATTCTTTTCTTTGATATTTTTTTTTTTTTTAAGAAAATTTAAAAAACAGCACAGCCAAAGTTGTAATTTGTCGCACTTTGCTACTGACATTGCCTCTAGTTTGTGAACTTTAAATTGTTATCTCTCGGGTGTCTAAATTATGTTTTGAGTTTGAAAACACTCTTTCGGTCAGGGCATTTCAAGTTAGAAATAATAGCGACAACTTTACTGGCTAGAATAGATTTTCACATGTTCTTTATAAAATTTTTTTATCTGGTAACCAATTATCCATTTTTTAATTTGTTCTTCATTGACGTATCGTTTGACTAAACAAATCTAGCCAAAGACACAGTAATGTGTCCAATTAGTCAAGTAATGAAAAAAGTAGATACTTGATACGGTTTCAGTCTTAGAAAAATGGTTTGAAAGATAAAAGGAGGACATTTGGAGGACAATTCAGTAAAAGGAGGACAATTTTACTGTCCTCTTTAATAAAATAAAATATAGAGGACAAGACTCCGAAAAAGAGGACTGTCCTCTAAAAAAGAGGACGGATGGTCATGGTCACCGTAGTTATAATCGACAGCCTAGCACCAAAGTGTAGTCTTAAGACTATGCAGGCGCTATTTTTGCAAGTACAGCTGCTTTTTTGTTTTATGCTGATCTCGTCTGTAAATCGTCTCTCTTCTAAAGCACAAGAAGTAAAGACCTCGTTGTACTGTTTAATGTAATAACTTTTGAATTTATAATATTGTTATAAAATTCAAAATTTTTTTTTTATTACAAATTAAAACAAACAATTTAAAGAACAATAAATTGTTTTTTATTGTATTGTTTAAACTCTATGAACGGAATGGTTATTATATGAAAATTGATTTATTAACATTTTGGCAGAAAAATAAAAAAAAAAAAACAAAATTTAAAAATAAAAAATTTCTACATTTTTTAATGAATTATGCGCATAAATTTTTTTGCAGCAATAGTAGTCTAAAGATAAGCTTAAATAAAAGAAAGAAGACGCTCAAGGTCTCTATTACATGTTCAAAAATATTCGGCTTAGTATAAAACTGACAGAGATATACCCATGCAAACTTTAAAATTTCTTGTTATTATTCACAATATTGACCCGAAAGACCTTTTTCAGCACTACATATTGCAAAAAAAAAATGCAAATAAGAAATGCATACAAAATAAAAAGTACGCATACGTCACAGTGTACCATTGTATCGCAGCCTACCTACCAAATACATAGTAACACAGGCAAACACGGTTTATGGCTCAGGCAGGTAAGATTTGTTTTAAATCTAATATTCGATGCTGAACTCAAATTCGTGATCTGTTTTCTGCCATTAGCTCAAGTTTTTGAGATATTCGATAGTAAAGTTGAGTTTTTTTTTTTTATATTTTTAGGACTATGTAACAACGTGCGCACTTGTTTTTCCAAGGACTGTTGGAAAATACTATTATTTTTCTTTAAAATGCAGTCTCAATCTCTCCAATTATTATTTTAGCTTATTATTTTGTGCGTTGTTTACTTTAAAAACGATGTGAGCGCTTTTTTTGGACGCTATTTCCTAAGGCCTTTATTTTTGCTGGGTTAGTTAACAATTCGATACAAAATTGTATCTTAAATTATCTTTCTTATAAAAAAATCTAGGCCTAATGAAAGCCTTTATTTTTGTATTGTAGAGGAACTATTTACTAAGCGTTCTTTTAAGTAAAGCCAAGAAGATCACTATCTCCTTGTTGTGGAGGCTTGCTTTTACGATTGAATAATGTATTAATTTCTAATACATATTACATTATTCACGAAGGTGTATAAAAAAGTAATTGATGTTCAAGATTTAATAAGAATATCATTGGCGTAGGAAGGAATTTTTTCTAAGGTGGGCAGCCAGTCAGTATGCTTAAACCATCAAAAAATTTTAATTTAAAGAGTACAAATGAATAAAGCCGACAACGACGTTAAAAGTGAAGCAAATCAACACTCATAAGAAGTGCTACCAACCTCAACTCTTCAGTAATGTCTTACGACAAATTTAATCAAAAATTGAAAATAAAAGTTTAATATTTTTCTAAACAAAAATGTTTATACCTACACATTATTTTTATTACGAATGCATCAATCTTAAAACTAAACATAACAATTAACAATTTTAAAATGAAGCATCTTTTTTTGGAAATTCGCATAAAATCTGGCGAGCATGTAGGTGGGAATCAAACAAGAAAAAATCCTACCGGAGGGGGTAATATCTCCCACTGCTTGGACGAGAGGGGCAATTTAATTGCAGAAAATAGAAAAAAATAATTAAAAAACAACGGCAACACTTGCAGATAATGTAAACAATTTCAGAAAAATCAGTTTTCAAACATAAAATTAAAAAAAAACAATAATTTGTCTTCAAAATGTTGAGTTTTGAAACAATTTTTTGCCAAAACTGTTTATCAAAAAAACTTTATTTAAAACCAACCCGTAAGAATATGGCTGGCTTTTCAAAAAGCTACAAAACATTACCGTAAGGATTGCCATTAGTTTTTTAATGAATTTTTGTCTATTTTATGTAAATATTTTATTAAATTGCCCCTCCCGTCCAAGTAGTGGGAGATATTACCCCCCTCCTGTAGGATTTTTTCCTTGTCTAGTTTCCACTTACATGCTCTTGAATTTTTTCGGCAGATCTTATGCGAATTTTCTAGTATGCTAAAAATAGGGGAAATCTAAATGTACCCCTTCAGCGGCTATAGGGGAGGTGAAAATAATAATCAGAAGAAATTGGCCCATCTGTGATGACCGTTTTTTAACCACCACCCTAGAGTACATACATATGTATTGTATATAAGTGATTTACAGTATTCTTAGTAATGAGCAAATTAAATTTATTCATGAATATAAAGTATTTTTTTTTTTCTGACGCAAACATAACAAGCTTTTTTTACGCATAAATCCTAGAAAGTAATTATGGTCAAGATGTATCATGTGACAAATATAACACCATCAAAAGCCTTAAGCAAGTACACTACACTAATTACTTTTCTTAACTAAAATACAAAAGTGGATTTCTCTTATGCCCACAACAAATAATAAAAAAAATTCTTCTGAATGCGTTTTCCTCTTCCAAGGACAAACACATCCTTTCGTCTTTTTTTGATATATCATATCTACATTATACAAGAAGGTGACTTTATTGAATCATATTCGGACATTTTCAGTCTTCTCTTCTCAGGAACAATAAACGTAGGTGTTAAATCTAATCTCAGAATGCCACTTGCGGAGTATAAATAGTCTCAACTTCTTATGGTTTTCTTTTATTTCTTATTCCAAGAAAGGGATCTCTGGACTGAGAGGTACATATATAAATAAATAAGTAATGGATACATCAGATAAATTACTAAAATGTATTTACAATATTTATTTATGTAAACGTGCGTCGTCTTACCTTTCACCATTATTTATAAGAAATTTTTCATCACAAAATTACGTAATTCGGAGATAGAAACCGAAAAATTCACAATTTGTACAATCAATGCTGAATAGATTGTAGGTGGATGGACAGTGGCGTAACAATAGGGTGGCAGGGCTGGCAAAATGCCAAGGGCCCCCGAGCCAAGGGGCCACCGGCCCAAGAGGCCGCGAGCTCAAAATATTTTTTTACATGGTAACTGAGTTTTATTTTATTTGAAAAGTATATTTTTATAAGTTCTGCTTAAAATCCAAAGTGAGACAACTAAAGAACATAATACAATTTCAAGTTAATCGTTAAGCATTTCAACCAACCTAAACAAAAAGATGTTTAATCTTTTTTAGAGATGTACAGGTTACCCGTGACGAGTAATTTTACGTACTTATGACCGTCAAAAAACCGTCAGTCAAAATACTGGTAATTGCACATCTCTATTCATTTTAGAACGCATCCATTGGTTTCTACATATTTTGTCGCGGAACGTTGGCAGCGCTGGTGTGCATTGACGATCGGGGAATTCCCCGTTTTGTTTTCACTTTTTTCGTAGAAATGCTGCTGGAACGAGCTAGCAACACTATGTTAGGGGAATTCCCGATTCGATATTTTGTTATGAGGGCTCTACTGACCAGAGTATATCTAATAATGAGGAGGGACACTCTCTACACAAATGCAACGGGATATATACAAGGTGTAATTGAGTACGCTGAAAATCTCGAAAATTATTAAATTAAATTGAGTACAACGTGACGATTTTTACTGATAGGGCCCCATCAAAAGAGTTTACCACGGGCCCCAGACGCCACTGTAGGTGGATATAGTATTCAGTTATATCCTGCTTATCATTTCATCTCTGAGTGAACCTTTGCAGGTATAGAGGTATAAGCGGAAATAATTATCACTGTGCTTGAAACAGATACTTTTATTTCCAACAGAGGGCTTTCATACTTACCAAAGATCATTCGGGTATGTTGATTTCAATGGTAGAGTAAGTTGGGGTAATGTGGTTTATGCGGGTAATGTTGGTATAGGCAGTTATTTCAAAAACGAAGCATGCTTCTACAACGGTTCTTGATTCAACAGATGGTGATTATAATAAAAGTAGTAATGCGTATTTAAAGAAATCTAAAATCGTCAACTAATTCGCCCAAATTGTTGAAATCCGTAATTGTGTGCAGCTGAGTTTTTTTTGGGTGGAACAAAAAGTGTTTGTGTGCTTTGAAAAATTGGCTTCCATTCCAAACCAATTTGTCAATGGATCGGAAGAATATAGTTAATCATTAATGTTACTTAATTGTTCGTTTTACTCAATAGTATTTATTTTTAATTTTATTTTATTTTTTGTAAGAATATAGAGTTTCGGCTAATGTGGTATACTAGCAGTGGGCTTATGTGGTATAGTATTCCTAATGGGGTATAGTATACCACATTACCCAACCTTAAATTTTATACCTGCGTCAACTGACTTTTGTGCTTTTGCAATCATGTTTTTTTTAAATGCTCAAAAATGTGAAATTAGAAAATGGGACCAGAAAGATATTCAGAGACCCACTTGTACTATGATGAATGATTAAATTTCCCTTCAAGACATTCGGAGCACCACTTGGTATGGTATACCACATTAGACAGCAAGGTGTACCACACTACCCACTACTTTTCAAAAGTAACGATTTCGAGGTCTTGTTATTACTGTGTCAAAATCTTTGTTAGTTTCTGTTAGAATCCCACAAAAACCGTTGAAGTGTTAGCTTATATGTTCGTGCTAAAATCTACAAAATTTGGGAGCATTCGCGTCACTACTTTTCCTGTTAATTTAAAAATACAAACATGTATACCACTATAACTTCCTCTAATACCTTACCTATTCATTTTTCTGGATTGGCTCAAATAAAAAAGATTTTTGATTTTGAAATTTAGTGTCACAGGTCATAAATGAACGATAAATCTTTCATTTGTTTGACAATAATTTTTTTGGGAAAAAGTTGAATTTTCAATTTTGCTTTATTGAACATTTCTATTTACAATTGGCTTAAATATAATTTATGACAATTATATACATTGATAATAATAAAATTTTGTTGGCACATAAGGGGCCTAACGGTATACATTGGTAAAATTTAGAATACAAATAAGATTTATAATATATGAAAACTAAATATAAAAGTCGGTTTTGTCTTTGTCGTCCTCGGGTTGTTCAGTCCCGGTTGTACAGTGGCAGTGCATTGGGGATGGAGTTGGCGCTTAGCCACTATAATGTTGCTGACCCTGGGTCAGAGTAGAAGTGTCCTGCTTCATCGTTGGTTGTTATAGTTATATCTAGAATTTCCTTGGCGCCGAGGTACCTTTCCTTTGTTCCGGATGTCGTTGTTGGTTTATCATCCTTCTCATCAGTTGATTAGGGGTGGTTGGCAATGTTTCTAACCAGTTATCTGCAGATAGCAATATGTACTTGTCCAGGGGGACTACCTTGGCTTCCGAGTAGAGTTGCTCGTTCTTAAAATGTTTGCGCCGCTGACGATCGAAACTAAGCCCAGTGCATATCCTCAGGATTTTCCTTTCAAATATTTTGAAGTTCCTTCATGGCTGTTTTGGAGACAGTGAACCAAACTGGGAGCTGTAACTGATGACTGGTCTCAGAAGTTGCTTGTACATTAGAACTTTTGACTGCTGGCTTAGCCCAATCCTTTTATTTCATCAGCGGGTAGAGGCGATGGAAGGCAAAATTTGCTTTTTAAGGACAGTCAGTGAATGTGGGTTGAATCTCAGCAGCTTGTAGAAGTTTATGCCTAGGTACTTGGCGCTGCGCTTGGCTGGTAATCTGGTTCCGTGCTAAGGTGATGCTTCTGCAGTTTCCAGCTGAGCGGCCTCGTCTACCTCCTGGTCGTCTGCAGCAGACAAGCTCCGATTTGGATGAGTTGATCCGGATACCCCATTTGGTGTAAAATTCGAAGATTTTGCGGATGTGGGCCTCGACTGCTCGAACAGCAGCTGTCAATGGAGATAATGATGAGTAATATGTGAGCGAGTCATCAGTGAAGAGAAGGTTCTCGCATTCCATTGAGGTTGGTTGGTCAGAGGTCATGATATTGTATAGGTTCGACAATAATTGGTTTGACATCGAGGTAAATCGATTGAATATACAGATATTGTATTTAAGAACACCACATACTGATAGGTGTTTCAAAAAATCCAGGACATGTAGTAGGTTGAAACTCGACAGGAAAAATCCCTTTGGGGGGGCGGGGGAGGTCACATAAACTAAGGCCACAAAGTTATTTTCTTATAATTTTTCTTTATTATAAGTTTTTTTTCTAATAAAATTGCCCCTGCGAAACAAATTCATTCTCGCTGCCCATAAGCTGAACTGCCGAAAATGAGTTACAATTCTTCAACTCATAATTAATTTTGTTGAAGAAACACGTAAATATTCGAAAAATATGAATTTCTTATGAAAATAATCAAAAATATGCTAAATATGCATTTATAGTAAAATATACGGTAGGTACCTGCCATATAACGGTTTTTTTGATTTCTATTAAACGGCTCAACCTATTTCAATAAATTTTTTTTACACAAAAGCTCTTTTGAAATGCCAATAAAAATTAAATATCAAAATTTAAAAAAAAAATTAAATTTTTGGATTTTTTTTAAGAATATTTAACAAATCTTTTTGAAAATTCGTTATTTTGAAAACAGGTTTATAAATTTTTTTGAAAATAAATTCGTAAATATATATTAATAAATACTCAAAATTGACATCCCAATTTCTTTCAATATAACTAAAATTTTATATAGTACCTATACAAAATTAGTTTTTAAGAAAACCGCTCCAACGATTTTGAATTTTTGTTTAATATTTTTATTTTCTTAAGTAATTAAAGTGCGTACTTGGCTTTGAGCGCTTATCTATTTTACTAGTTGTTATACAATTATTTAAGGAACGATTTAAATGCTTTTTTTTATTAATTTTTATAATTTTTTTTATATATATTTTTTCTATCATGACTTAGGTACATATTTTCAAAGTTCTTAAGTACTTGCGATCCAGTCGTGCATTTTATTTTAATATTCAATGCTTTTACAAATTTGAATCAAATTAAAAAAAAAACCAGATGGTAACATAAAATTTAAGTTTTTTTTTTTTAATATTTGGTACCTAACCTATGTACCTACATACATTAAAACCGTAATTTTGTATCAACAAACACATTGATTTTGAAGAATGCTTTTCTTAAATTTAACCTCTAGTAGTATAATTTCCCATCAAAGTTTCATGATAAAGGGTGTCCAGCGGAATATGTTTAACTTTAAAATTCAATATAAATAAAAGTACATCGTTTTATCTTTTTTTATTTCAATTAAATGCAGAGTAACAATGCGGATTTTATTTTTTTTAAATGATATCATGCAAATGATGGCCGTTTTGTTCAATGCACTCTTGCAGTTGGACCCTTACATTTGCGATTACGCGACGGCATAGGCGCCCGGAGGGGGGGGCAAGGGGGGGCAGTTGCCCCCCCCTGACTCTGGACAATACCACACCACTAAGAAATTTTTCATTTTTTTCTTTGAATTTTAACAAATACTTTGCCTTCTCTCCATGATTTGCCCCCCCCTGGCTTTGGATCATGCCAAATGTATCTGAAAATATCCTTTGTTTCGATATTGTTGGAACATATGGATATTTTCTTTACAGCTTCTTTATAGAATTCATGGTTTGCCCCCCCCTGGCATTACCACGCAACTTGCATTTTTTACTTTGCATTTAATGTGTGTTTCTGTTTGGGAATAATTTCATTAGGAAACTTTTGAGAGGTTTTCTCGCGGAGATGTTTACCATTTTGCTAGCTATTCTCATAACTGTGTTCACATGTGATTTTCGATCTTGAGAGCAGCTTGCAGAATTATGCACTTGGAAAATTATTACTTTTAATAGAACAAACACCTGTAAGCCATTCGTTTGGTATGTCTCCTTTTTCTACTTTTCTGAGCCAATTTTTCTGAGAAATAAATTGATCCGATTGCTTTGACTTGACTCACGACTGTGAATTTTTGCATTCAGCATACAAAAGTATTTACTATAAAATGTTCAAGTTGGTTTTTACAAACTTGAACAATTTGCAGTAAATACTGGAAATAAAAAGTACTTACTAGGTTTTATGCATACCATTAAAAGTTTTTACTGACTAATTCATCGGAAACTAGTAAATACTTTTGCCTCCAGTAAATACTTGTTGTTCAGTATTTACTTTGGTCTTATGCATATGACAAAAAGTTAATACTATACAAATTTACCAGTAAAAGCACTTACTACCGTTTATGCATATAGCCCAATGATGTTTTTACATACAAATCTTGTAAAAGAACAAAAAAAAACTTATTTAATGAAGTAATTGATCGTTTTGGTAGAGAGCCAAGGCGTATGCAATTCCTTTTCTCTAAAGAATAATTTATGACACAAAAACGTAAGTATGTTTAATACGTAGATAAGTACAATATTTACATGCACCATAGTCTTTAGGAAATAAACGTTAATATGTATAAAGTTTTTATTGTGTAAGCATAAAATTCTAATTTAAAGCTTTTCTGCCTTGGGTCAGTTGTTTAAACTGATATTAATATTTTTAATTGATCATCAGCCCAATCACGAATTCCATGGTAAACTATCACAGAATATTTTCTTGATGGTAGTTTGTGTGAAGTCTTGCGCTACGATGGATTCTGTGATAGTTTTTTTTTTTTGGGGATTCGAATCAAGTGTCCGATAATAATGACGTTCATGATGAGGCTGAATAATTAAGTTGAAGAAAATATTTAAATTTTGTTTACAAATAAAAAGTGGAGATTTTCTTATTTTAAAGAAAAAGTTTGATTCGGAATTCGAAATTTTTGTTTTGAATTTTCAAATCTTATTTATTTCTTATTTTTTTAATATGTAAAACAAAGTCGGTTTAGTTACACCATTTATAACTCAAGAACGGCTTGGAACCGTCTCGAATAGTAGAATAACTAATAAAATATCGGGAAAACTCACAGAAAAAATTATATGCACTTTGGGTACCTGTTTTATATATGCAAAATAATAAATCAATTGAGTTTGAAAGCAAATGAATCAATAATTATCAAATTTTGATCTGAAAAACTAAAATAAAAAAAATATATTACAGTCTACTATCCGGAGTTAGTTTTATATATTAATAGAAAATAATTTAAAGCTGAACAATTTGTAAACAGTACGTCCAAAGTTGTTTTGGATTTTGTCATTGGCTGAACGGATATAAATAAGGATCTGAAAAGGTCCTTTAAATAAATATTTCTTCTTCAAGTATCCATTCACTGCGGCTGTGAAGCTATTTATTAAAAAAATACATGGTCCCCATCTGTCAAGCCATTAATTTTCAAAGTCTGTTGAAAAATGGCTACGATGTCGATGCTTTATGAAAACTTCTAAAAAATCAGAAATTCTCACGTTTTTTACAGAAAGGTAATTTTATGGCCTTTTCGAATGGGTATAGAATGGCAGTTCTTGTTCTGAAAAGGAGAGAAAATTGTTCCGGATTTGATTTCAGAATCGTTCACACGTATCGAATCGGTCTTCCGGATTGCCAATCGAAAAGGCCATTAGGGAAATTCGTTAACATTTTCAAAACAGGGTGTTTCAAAAACATGTCAACATTTTGCAACTTCGTTGTTCCTTGAAAGATTTCAATGAAATTGAAACAGGTGATAGCTTATACAGAATTAAAAAAAGAAAAAATGTTTTCAAAACAGGGTGCTTTAAAAAAAATGTCAACTTCGTTGTTTCTTGAGTGATTTCAGTAAATTGACAGGATAGCTGAGACAGAATTATAACAGAAACGAATATTTTCAAAACGGTGTTTCAAAAAATGGCACCATCATCACCATGACCTGTGGCAATTTCATTGAAATCACTCAATTCGATTTCATTGAAATCTATCAAGGTCAAAAGATTTCGAAACTGTCCTTTTTGCTTTTGTAAAATTACATTTTTATTTCTTATTTCAAAGGTTCGTGGATGGATCTTCAATAGTTTGTTAGTTTTATTGACTCCTTTTATTTCATTAAATATAAATAATTACAAATTATTTGAATATTGAATCTTAAGTTTTATTGGTATGGCCTATGGCCGTCTACCAGACTGACATTTTCGAATATAAATACATTTAAATGGCAAAAAGTAGAAAATTTTAAGAAATATAAAACTGTATTAATTTAAAAATTAAAATTCTTCTTCTATAATACATCTTCTATATCGTAATGCAGTGACAGTAAAGTTATAAAGCGCATCCCATCCTTCTTCCCCATCCAGTATGCTCAGAAACTCCAATTCACAAAGGCTGAGTTTATTGAAGTACCTCATCCGGAATTCTCTTAAAACCGGGCATACTGCAATAAAGTGATATGTATCCTCGTGTTCCTTCATATTGCAGAGACTAAGTACATTGTAAGGGCAGATATGGACGATGTCATATAATATAGATCAAGCAATTCACCTCTCGTCTTAAAAATAATGTTTATTTTATCCACTGGGGTTGTATTCAGTAGATACCTACGTTTTGTTCTGCAGATTGAAACTCAAACGGCTATAGTAGCTCCTAAACTCTGACGAACTGGCTTCAGCTGCAAATCTTTCATAGAGAACACTTCCAAACTTTTCCAATATCGCATTGAACTTACTTTTTAATAGAGACGGCTGCTCGTTTGGTACTATGACTAAATCAATGCCACATCATAGCTCCTCTTATTCGAACTGCCGCAGTTAAAACTATTTTTGATATAATTTATTCCTCCATATCCATAATTTTGATGATATAGTTTAAATGCATTTGAAGAGTATCAATAATCATTGGCGGTGCCCCTGTCTCCAGATAGATCATGTAGTTAGGTGTACTCCTTGGCAGTCGAAAAATCCTTTTAATAGAATATCGTAGACATTTTTCCACGGCTTCAAAAGAATGATATCCCCAAACTTGAGCACCATAGAGAAGAACTGCTGTTGATGTGGAGCGGAATATCTTTTGCTTTGCGCTGTGCTGAATGTATTTGCTCTTTATACACCGTTCCCGTACCGACGAGATCGCTTGTTTTGCCTCTGCTAATTTCCAATCTAGGTGCTTATTCATGTTCAGATTCGACGTTATTAAAACTCCCCGGTATTTGTACTCCCGTACGATTTCAATTGTTCTCGCATAATAAATTCGGAACGAACTATATTTTATAGACCCCACATCCTAGCATTTTGGTTGGTCGTGAAAATGAATTTTGTTTTAATCGAATCAAAAATAACATTCCATTTTGATTTTTTCACTAGTGAACGAATGATATTTTATTGTTCTATAAAAAAACTTCCAAAAAAATGTCTGTGTGGTTAAATAAGTATACGGTCTACTATTAAATATAAAATAATTTTACGCTAGATAACTATTAACAGTTCATTATTGACTGAAACATTTAAAAGAAATTATTTATAAAAACTTCCAAAAAGCTCTATTTATAATGCATATTAAAATTAAAATTTTTTTTTTGAATACCCATTTTCTCAAAATTGGTTTGGTGTTTGCCCCCCCCTGGACAAAATCCTGCGGGCGCCTATGCGCGACGGCAAAGCGCTGGAGTAGTGCCTTGAATTTTATGGCGAATATTTTCCTGCAGGGCAGGGAATTGTCCGGGGATTATTATTTTAAACTTTTGATTTGAGGTATCCCCATAAAAAGAAATCGCATCATGGTGTGAGGTCTGGCGACCGAGGCGGCCATAGAATGTCTCCGTATTTGCTGATCAGTTTATTCAGAAAAAACTGTCCTGAGGCTTTCCATCAACACCCAAGCTGTGTGCAGAGTGGCACCGTCCTGTTGAAACTGTGTTCGGTTGCACCCTGAGTACAGCTGAAATTGCGGTAACAGAAACTCATCAATCATACGGCAATACACCGGAGCAGTGACTGTCTCACCTTGGTTAAAAAAAATAAGGGCCAATTACCCCGCTCGCTGAAATGGCACACCAAATTGTCGTTCTAAAACAATGTATACGTTTTTGATGGCGTTCTCTAGATAGATCGCATCTTTTGTTTGTTAACATATCCATCAATATGGAAATGTGCTTCGTCACTGAATAAAATGTTTCCAAGCGTAAATGCTGTCAATGTAAATCTGGAAGGCCGATTGGATACTTCTTGTATGATTTTATTTTCCATGCCAAAATCAGATCCAAAAGCATTTTTTTTCACATAAAAAACTGCCGAAAAGGCCGTTAAATGAAATTTAAGTTAAGTTTTTATTTTAAATTTTTTAATTTTTTTTTCAAAAAATTTCGCCGTGTACTGATTGTTAATGAACTTGATATATGAACATATCCGATAAAACTAGAGTTTATTGCTTTTTGTCAACTAATTCTTTTTGGTATATTTTAAGAACTGCTTGAACGCACTTTTCAGAACCAGTACCTATTAATATTTGAAAATTTCCACCTTTTACTGGTAAACAAATATTTTTTCAGGCATTAGCTATTATGATTTTCATTAAAAAAATGTGAGCTCATCCAAAACAACCATAAGCTCACCCATGCGTTTGACCCTGGCTACGTTTTTTATTTTAACATAATGTACTTTCAAAAATGTTAGATAATATTGTGAATTTATATATACTGTCATGTCATTCACAAAATTATTCGGAATTAATCGTAATATCAAATCTATTGAATGATTGCTCGTGCTCTGTTTGGATTAGAAAAAGAGTAAAGATATGTAGAATTTTGTGCTCTGAATTTTTTTGTTTCCCATAATAAAATGTGCATAACAAGAGAAAACAAAGAGAAATATAGTAAACAGAAAAACAACAACAACAGAAAAAATAATAACAGAAAAAAACTCATGCTTAAAAAAAGGTTAGGTTAGGTTAAGGTTAGGTTAGGTTAAGGTTAGGTTAAGAGGGGCGTGCACAGCACAGAGGCTGTTGCGTACACGGGGGCCTATTGTTCCATATATAAAAGAAGGCAGAGATGCACCTAAACTAATGGTTCACATAGACTAGTTTGTTTGCGAACCAGCCTGTGCTTTCTATGAATTTTCTCATGTTTGCCATTGAGACCCGCCCTAGATCGTCCAGTTCTTCAAAAAACCTGTTTCCAAAGTAACGGAGTCGATTTGTTTGGAGGTTTGGACAGTCACAGAGCAGATGTTTAATGGTTTCTATTTCTTCTACGTCCTGACAGCTCCTATGCAGAAATCGGGTGCGAATACACCTAGTCTGATGGCGCAGGAAGACCTTTCCAGTGAGGTACATCATGATTTATTTCATTGACTTCGAAAAACAGTCGTTTCTCTTTGGATATTTCGAAATATCTCCTCAAAAAATCAATAAAAATAAATTTTCTTTGGATGTGCGCATAGGGCTTAGAAAAACCTTTCCAGTGACGTACGTGGTACGTCATGATTTATTTCATTGACTTCAAAAAGTCTTGGATCTTATATAGTCTCACTGGCTAAAGCTTTGATAGCAGCTTGGCTGTCCACGAAAAATGTGATCTCCGACGAGTTCAGTTTCTTCGTTTGTACCATTTCTGCTGCTTTTTCAATAGCATAAATCTCAGCCTGAAAGACACTTCACTAAATATTAAAACCTTCACAAAACACCCCAGCTCCCGTTCCTCCATCCATTTTAGACCCATCGGTGTAGAAGGAGATACCCTGTTCCCTGGTTAGTGAGTTGGGTTCCCAGCCATGCCTTTGGGGTATTAAAATAGAGAAGTGTTTATTAAAATTTATAATAGGTGGTATGTAGTCAGTCGTCACATCAAGTGCGGCCACTGTATCATACCTCTGCAAGATAGACCCATGACCATATAGGTGCTGTGCTTCCAAGAGCCCAGTTCTTTGAGTGGAAGTGCGCTTTTGGCTGCTGTGCATCTTATGTACTCCTCAAGTGCCGGAAGATTTAAAATAATTTCCAACCCTGCTTGTGGCGTAGACCTCTGAGCCCCCGTTATTCCTATACAGGCTAGTTTCTGTACCTTGTTCAGGTTTTTGAGATAGCTCAATTTTTCAACAGCCTTCTACCATACGATAGAACCATAGGTTAATATGGGACGAACAATCGACGTGCGGTCGCATACCCCACCGTGTACCGAAGGTTTTCTTACATGTATAGAAAGCGCATAGTGCTCCTTTCATTCTTTCCTCTGTGTTTTGTTTCCATGTTAGCTTGGAATCAAGGATTACTCCAAGATAAATAAATGAATTAATTTGTGACCTCTTCGATTTGTACAAATAGAAGTTCTTTTAGTAGGCTCCAGGTCAATAAAAAACGGTGTTACTTAATAAGCGACGTTTCGAGCATGAATACACTCTTCATCAGGCCTTTATTATTGAAAAAATATAACAATATAAATTTCATTTATAAAATTCTTATACAAATGTCAATAAAACTTACAGGACAATTTAATAAATCAATGTATCACAGGATTTACACATTTTGAGAAAGGAGATTATAGAGAAAAACTAGAAAAATATATAATTATATAATTATTAAAATATTTAGAATTTAAACTAACGAAACAGGTTTTTAAAAAATTATATATTACTTTTTTCACAAAACTAAGTGTAGTTTTAATTTAGCACTATACTGTTCGTTGTTATTCTATTTATCTCTCTTAATAAACTGGTTATAGACGATGCTTAGATTATCACAATCAGATCGTCTGTTGATTGCGCTCTTTGTGTTGTTTATGTGCAGCATTTCCAGTAGCATTCTTTTATTCTGGTTTCTCTCTACTTCTAATATTGTGATGTGACGTTGTCCAGATCAGGTTTATGGTCATGCTCTATGCAATGGAGCGCAAGCGCAGTTTTTTGAGATCCCCCGTTGTTGATATCAGAGCGATGGCCTGAAAGACGGTTGCGGCTTGCGGAGCTTTTGTTTGGAAGTACCTACATATACCGAAGAACAAGTCGTCTCTCTTCCCCCCAAACAGTTGATCTTATAAACAACGTCAGACTTATCCAGTTTTTCGATGTTTCCCTTTGTGTTGGTGAACAATAAAGACTTGAGTGTGTTAGCAGATCTAAAAGCTATCCTCGTGTTTTCTTTATTTCGTATGGGTGCTGCTTTCATACGCGTTGAAAGTGATGGTATGTACAAAGCACTACGATATATGACAGGTGGTGGGTCATTTTTAGGGGTATCATCGTTTTTGTTGCGAAGATGGTTATTAATTAATTTGTTGATGACATGCGCGGGGAAAGAATTGGAACACAGGGTGTCTCTTATAATATTGATATTCTTGTGACGAAAATTAAGGTGGCTATAGTCCAACACTCTATTAATGAAATTTTGTGCGGTATTAGATATGACTTGTTTTGGCTGCTTTGAGAAGAAGTTAATAAGTCGTCCAGAAGAAGTGGGTTTCCTAAACCAGTCGAAAATTATTTTTCCATTATGTCTCACGGCTTTGACATCAAGGTAGGGCAATTCTCCTTCTTTTTCTGTTTCCATTGTGAATTGGATCCGTCTATGAAAAGAATTCAAAGCATCAAGTGTGGTTCCAATATGATCGGTCTTCACAATGGCAAAAAGGTCATCGACGTATTTAGTAACGATTTTTGGTTTTTGTATCAGTTTACTAATTACGTCCTCCAGTAACACTTCCATAGCTATATCTGCCAATATTGTTGAAATTGGACTACCCATAGGTACTCCGTGTTTTTGTTGATATATGTTCGATCCAAACTCTACATAATTGTTATCGATGATGCAAAAACGCAGTATTTCCATAAACACAGACTTTCTCATATTAGTGTGCTGTTTTATATCATTCCATTTTTTCTCGATTATTAGAAGCACCAACTGAACAGGAACGTTGGTGAATAAGGAAACGACATCAAACGATACTAAAACTTCGTCATCTTCAATGTTCAATGGTGAAACTATCTCGATGAAATGTTTTGCTAAGTATAGTGCTAAATTAAAACTACACTTAGTTTTGTGAAAAAAGTAATATATAATTTTTTAAAAACCTGTTTCGTTAGTTTAAATTCTAAATATTTTAATAATTTATAATTATATATTTTTCTAGTTTTTCTCTATAATCTCCTTTCTCAAAATGTGTAAATCCTGTGATACATTGATTTATTAAATTGTGCTGTAAGTTTTATTGACATTTGTATAAGAATTTTATACATGAAATTTATATTGTTATATTTTTTCAATAATAAAGGCCTGATGAAGAGTGTATTCATGCTCGAAACGTCGCTTATTAAGTAACACCGTTTTTTATTGACCTGGAGCCTACTAAAAGAACTTCTATTTACTCCAAGATATGTAGCTTCTTTGGAAAGTTTCAAAGGAATATCATTAAGCCTGGGAGGAGTAAAGTCCTCTAATTTCTATTTATTTATGAACAAAACTAGCTCAGTTTTTGAAGGGTTAACCCCAAGACCGTTTTGTGCTGCCCACGAAGATAATTCTTTGAGTGCGGACTCCATAATATCTTTAATGGTGGTAAGATACTTACTCGATATCAAAATTACTATGTCGTCTGCATAGGCCAGGATTTTAATGCCCTGATTCCTAAATCTTGTAAGAATTTTGTTAACAACCAGAACCCAAAGAAGAGGCGAAATCACCCCTCCCTGTGGAGTACCTCTTGTTTCTGTTTTCTCAATAATCGTATTTCCAAATTGCGAGCTTATGATTATACCATTGAGCATGGTATAAATCCAGTCCACAATGGCTTAAAAAAAACTTTTTATTCCGAATAATTTTGCTATAGGTAGCAAAACACGTTTGCGTCACGTTAACACTTTCTAAATGACATTTTAACGTCCACAAAATGCAAACAAAAAAGTGTGTTGTTTGTGACACAAGTGCGCTCTAGAGATAACACATGGGCGTAATAGTTCTTCTCCCCTCTTCTCTTTGAAACAAATACCTACGGCAACTCTATTTGTAAAAAAAAACTAAAAGCCAATTATTGGGGGGATGGTGGTATTTTCTATAACTAACTATTAAATATAAAAAAATTATAAGCTCTTTTAGTTACGCGGAATTGACTTTTCCTACTTACTTTAAGCAAATTAAAAATCTTTTTACATAAGGGACATATATAGGTATACATATTTGTGTAGAAACTCGTTTATCTTATTAAAAGCATGAGCTAGAAAATTGTGAGTTATATATATACTTTTGAAAATATTTGTGAAATAGCATTTAAAAGTAATATAAACATATGAATATAGGAATATGTATCTATAAATAATGTCAGCTTCCTATCAAATTAACGCATTTGCTTTGCGTTCCTTAAACTTTTATTTTTCACCCATACTCATACGTAAAACACCTTTCTGAAAATAAGTTGTTTAGAAAGATAAAATCTGAAAAGTTGTCTCTACAATCATCATTTGAAAAAGAGGGGTTTCCTTTTTTTATAATCGAAATTTTAGTTTTCAATAAACTTTTTCCACAAAAACATACTGTAAAGCAACTTCCCGCTTTCCTTACTTCTTTAAAATTCTGTGCTCATTAAAAGTTTTACATAATCCGAACGCTGCATTAACGATTTTGCTAATTGCACTAGTTGTAGTTGCTCTTATCATCCACTCAAATTCAAAAACGACACTATTGTTGAACTTTAGTCGACATAATAAAAATCACGAGCTTTTTCATCTTCTGTGTGTAAGCATATTTTCCCACCCCACCCTTCATTAGCATATTATTTTTATTCAACATTAAAACTCTTATTATTGAACACCAGAGACTTGGAAATTCTACACAAAAACAACAACAACATAAGCAGTTTTTCATGACTTTATCCTTGAGTTTGAGTGTCACACCATGTCGAGCGTTGAGCAACGAGGATAAAACTATTTCCAACTGAATTCTCATCGAAAACAGTGGACAGGGGAGGCAATCTCTCGTAATCATGGGATTATCTTTGAGGATGCAGCCAAGTGAATCGCCTTGAGTCGTATAAGCTCGTAAGTTTGTTTGTGCCTTGGCTCTTATTGTATTTATAACTCGTACACTTGATCTGGGAAAATAATATATAAACTGTTGTGTGGGGGCGGTAAATACGCATTTCATTACAAAATTTGCTGTTAATTTAATGCAGGCACGTGGGAAAAAAGTTGTACTGTACTATATACAATTATAATGGGGTTACGTACGAATGACCGACAAAAAAAATGTCGACTGGTTAAAATGTCGACTTTTATCGACTTTTGTGAAAGTTAAAATACCGACTTTGTTTTTACCGACTTATTAAAATGTCGACAGTTTGAAATGTCGATTTGACAAAAAGTCGACTGCCCTGATAGAAGTCGAGAAAAATATCGACTTGTCGGAATTTTTCCCATACAGAAAAGTCGATATAAAATAAAAATCGACATTTTAACCAGTCGACATTTTGACTTGTCGATATTTTGTCTGTCGGTCATTTGAAAGTAACCTAGAGAACAAAAAATCTCTGCCTTAAATGTTTGCACGGAATAACTATAAACTCAAGAATCATAAATTCTTGTCTGATTTTTTAACAGGAACTTAACAGTTTTTTGATGCTGTGGAAAATTTAGGACTATGTTTAAGACACAAGTTCTTATTTGATTCTTATAGTAATTAAATCATTTAGGTAGTTATTAATTTTATATTACCTTGTGTTTAGTTCAATTAAACGCATTTTTGTTGCCTACCTACATTAGGTATACCTAATATTTCGAACTTTTAACTGCCTCAGTTTCTGGATGTATTATTTTTGTATTAATATTAAAACACATTACAGACCCTGAATAAGAGGCAATTAAGACGTCGAAATATAAAGGCAACAAAAATAAAATTACAAAAAATGCGATTTATTGAACTATGACAATGCGATATTAGATAATAATGATCAGATCATAGTTTAGGGAATGATGTTTACAAGCGCGCGCTTGTAAACATCATTCCCTAAACTATGATCTGATCAAAATGTCGACTTTCAAAATGTCGACTTTTAAATGTCGACTGTTGAAATCTCGATTCATAAAATCTCGATCACTGTCGACATTTTGAGAATCGATATTTTGAAAAATCGACATTTTAAAAAGTCGGTCAAATTTGTGTCTATATTTTGATCTGTCGGCCTTTTAACCAGTCGAGATTTTTTCTGTCGAGATTTTAAAAGTCGATCTTATGGAGTCGATATTTTAAAAGTCGACATATCGTACCCAATCCTTATAATGGTCTCATGTGGGTGAAAACGTTTTTTTTTTTTTTTGTACCTCAAGGATACCGCTTCAGAAGGGTTTTGCTATAATTATCAAATTTCATAGACATTCGTGTTTCAAAGGAATTAATTTCGATGAAAAGGTCTAGGCAAATTTTCATTTATAAATGCAGATAAAAAGGATAAGAGCTTAAAAGAAAGATTGACAATAAAGACATGTGCGCAGGGTGTATATCTTTAAATGTAAGAATGTAAATGTGTGTAGGTACTTGTGTCTTTCACACAAAAAGAAACACCATTTTAGCCAAGGGCGGATTCAGCCTATGATTCAGGGATGTCATCAACATGAAAATCCAATCAAAGTGAAAAATTAACTTTATACCTACTTTCTTTTTGTCTTTAAAAAA
This sequence comes from Dasysyrphus tricinctus, assembly GCA_963921185.1. Taxonomy (NCBI): domain Eukaryota; kingdom Metazoa; phylum Arthropoda; class Insecta; order Diptera; family Syrphidae; genus Dasysyrphus; species Dasysyrphus tricinctus. The sequence continues at coordinate 69,964,382 of OY992531.1, forward strand.
CGTGTGTACCTATATTGTTGTGTATATAATTTTCCGCTTTAGAAATATTTTAAACTCCTTTCAATAGTGCAGAAAGGACTCTACACTGTGGCTGCAATCTATGGTATGGTACATAAAATGGTGAATTTCTCGATGTAATTTGATGTAATTATATAGCTTATACATTGAAGTATTCATCGTTGAAAATTTCAACTTTTATATTTGAGGTGGTAAAAAACTAGGAATTACTCTGTTGATGATTAAATAAAGCTCATCACTTAGCTATAGTTATTGGGTTGTACCCTAAAAGATGAGCAAGATCTCTGAGTCCGAGTTAACGAGCTTGAACTCAAATGTGAGATCAATCGAGCAGAGCCGAACTTGGACTATCGGTTTCATATGCCAAAAAATGAGCTCGCTCTTAACAGCTCTGACTCGATGAATATGAGATCGATCTCAAGATGAAATAAATAAATTTTTCATGTTTTTAGGTTTGATTGCGTAGTAATTTTGCGCAAGACAAACATTTTCTATTTCTATATTTTTAAAGGTTTTACTTTCTTTGAATTGAATTTCGAGTTTTTGAGTCATTTGAATGTACAAGAGTCATGCAAAATGTTTATTCAACTTAAATTATTTTTTTTTGTGTTGGTGTACAATTTTGTTTTGCCTTAGATATCTGCCATCAACTGAAAGAGACTTTTGTCCTTGATCACTAATATTTAAACAAATAGTGACCACATTCAAAGTTAAAGGACGGTTTTAAAAACTTGAATAAATGTGTTCAAAAAGACCCTTTAAGGATTTTATGGATTTTTACCTTTGACCATTTCGTAAATTACAAAAAAAAAAAACAATTTTTGTATTTTGTCTCTTGGTTAATTGTTTGCCCTTTGCAAATATGTATTGAATGATTACCTAGTAGCAGTAGGTATTGGTATGCTGATTTTCGTATTGATATACTTTTAATATTCCTGTAAAATTTGATGTTAATTTATTGAATGGTTTTTTCATTTTTTTCTTACTTATATTTTCTAACGGTAAATGTTAAAATATAATCCCCATTCAATTTTTAAAGGTTTTCCTAGAATAGTTACGTAGTAGGTACTCATTCAAGTTTGAGTTTTGTATTTTGTCATTATTTGCTGAAATATTGGTGATCAAAGAAAAAACGTTTCTTTTTTCATTAAGGCCCAGTTGCTGATACGAAACTCAGGGCCATTTGCTGATACGAAACTTATTTATAATAAATAATATAATAATAATAATAATAATAATAATAATAATAATAATAATAATAATAATAATAATAATAATAATAATAATAATAATAATAATAATAATAATAATAATAATAATAATAATAATAATAATAATAATAATAATAATAATAATAATAATAATAATAATAACAATAATAATAATAATAATAATAATAATAATAATAATAATACACCCCTCGGGGGGTGTTGTATCCCTAGAGGGCGCGTCCTCAGGTGGCGGATAGAGGAATGCTCGGTAGATATACCGGGTAGGTGGGAAATAAAATACCACCCGCGGACCAAACAACAACAAAAATCCTACATCCTAAACTGGCAACCAGAAAGCATGTAGGTAAGCGTCTGTACTTCAGGTTAGAAGCGGCTTCAACCAAACATACCTGCCAGAAGGTTAAAAATGGATAACCCATAATGGAGAAACAAATGGAAAAATGCCTAATTTAAATTTAACAAATCGAACGGAGATATACGTTCAACCGTCGGGAGAGGCCACGGCTACCGGCGTGGGCTTGGCTCCGCAAGGAGATGAGTCGCCAGTGGTACACCAAAACAACAATAATAATGATAACCAGCCCATTAGTGAACAGCAGGCACCAAACGATGCAGCTCTCACGGCTGCTGGTAGAATTCGACAGCGTAGGAAATGGACACATAATATCAACGAAACCTTATTGCGCCTTTACTATCAATTAACAGACATAGAAACAAATATGACAACTTATCGATCAAGACTTCATACAGCTTTCCTCAACATACACCCTGATTTTAATGTTTCTGAACAAAGAGTTGCAGATCAGGTGAGAGTCATACATCGAAACAACCTTATACCCCTTGTTACGAGAGAAAGAATGAAAGAAGAAGTAAGAGCACAAATTCACACCAAGATCAACTAATGGTAGTAACTCTACCAGCTGAAAATCACGTTCAAGAACAACCAATACAAATAACAGCAGGCCCAACAGTTGAAAACCTTGAACGAGAACATCCAATACAAGCAATAGCAACTCCACCAGCAGAAAATCAAGTTCAACCCATAACCCAATGTGAAACAATACTTACAGAAGGCAACTCAGAACCCTCCTCTGAACTCCGTAAACTGTGACAGAAGAATTTTATAAACTGTTCTCCATATTTGATAAGTCTAATCCTCTGAACCGGCCGCCTATAGCTAAGATAGGAACATCATCAAAAGCATGCCGAATTATACAATGCATTAACGAAGGAGTCCTTTCTGACTTAACTGAATTTTCAGAAAACCTTGAAGACTTACAAACATTAATTTACTGCGCAGCTCAGACTGTAACAACATTGATGGGAAAAGGACCGAAACCACAACCTAGTAATTCAAGACAAGGTCCCAAAAAGTCACCACCCTGGTTAAGCAGAATAGATAAACAAATAGAAGTTTTAAGAAGCAAAATATCGAAACTGACCGATTTTCTAAGAGGCAATACTTCAAGAAGACTTAAGTTGAGTGTCAACAGGATATGTAGAGAACACCGTACTCATACAAGGTATGAAGACAACAACAATGTACCTAAACGAGTTTTAGATACACTCCGACAAAAACTTGGCGTCGTTAAGACTAAACGACGAAAGTATCTTCTTTCTGAGAAAAGAAAAACGAGCAACTCAACATTTTTCAGAAATGAAAAACTTTTCTATAGGAAACTGAGAAACAATGACGCCTCAAATCGAATACCGTTAGATATCCCAACAACAGAACACATTGAAAGTTACTGGTCATCAATATGGGCAGATGCAACCGTTCACAACAAAAAAGCACAATGGATTAATCAAGAGAAAAGACGCTTTTCTGCATTATCTCCTATGGAATCCTGCACGGTGACGGCCGAGAATCTAAACTCAGTGCTTTCTCGAACACAAAATTGGAAAGCCTCAGGTCCTGATCAGATTCAAAATTTTTGGTTAAAAAGGTTTAGGAGCACGCATGGGCGATTAGTTCAACTATTTAACTTGGCAATACAACAACCGGAAACGTTTCCATCGTTCCTTAGTCATGGGGTGACCTATTTGGGGAGCGCTACGATATCCCGCAAACCAAAATCTCGAATAACGAAATCTCGCATTTTTTTAAAAATCTCGAATAACGAAATCTCGCAAATTAAAAATCTTGTTTTTCATAATCTCGCAATAACAAAATCTCGCTTTTCACAACCTCGCATTTACAGTTTGAACCTAAAAATCTCGCAAATTTCAACCAAAATCTCGCAAATCAAAATCTCGCAACTTCAAATTTCACAGCAACGAATCACACACGACTTTTAGAATTTTTTTTTGAGAATATACCTACCCAAGAGCACTTTGGATAATTTTCCTTCCAACTAATAACTGTACGTGTCAATAAAAAAAACGTGTACATCCTTTATTACTGTTAATAACCTCTATAGTCATTTACGCGTTCATAATGGAACTAAAAGTATTTTCTTGTCCAAGGCCAAATACGAGTAATGCGATTTGCACATGACACTTTGCAACTGGATGTACCATCTCTATGTTCTATCTCCTTCTTGTTCTTTTGAAAGCAATAATATTGAAAATCAAAAGTTCAAATTAATAAATAACAGTGTGGTCTTAAAGTACCCAGACACTGGATTATATATTTTGCAGTAGGTAGGATATCTCGCAAAATTGAATTGCATTGCAACAAATACATTTTTTTAATCAAAATCTCGCAAATTTAAATCTCGCGCGAGATTTTAATTTGCGAGATTTTGATTAAAAAAATTTATTTGTTGCAAGTTAATTCAATTTTGCGAGATTTTGATATGCGAGATTTTAGTTTGCGGGATTTCGTTATTGCGAGATTATGAAAAGCGGGATTTTGTAATTGCGGGATTATAAAAAGCGAGATTTTGTAAGTGCGATATTTCGTTATGCGAGATTTCGAATGCGAGATTTTGATTTGCGAGATTTCGTAGCCAACCCACCTATTTGCTCCCTAAAACAGATAGTTTCAATGGTGACCCTTCAAAAGGAAGACCAATAACATGCCTCGACATTGTACAAGGTATTAACTGGATGCATTAACAACATCCTATACAAGCATCTAGAAGCAAATAACATGATAGCTGAGGAACAAAAAGGCTGTGTTAGAGCAGCACGTGGGTGTAAGGAACAACTTACAATAGACCAAGTCATACTGGAACAAGCAACCCAATCCTCAAGAAATCTTTATGTTGGCTACATCGACTACCAGAAGGCTTTTGACAGCATTCCACATTCATGGTTAATTGAAGTGCTTCACTTGCACAGAGTAAATGAAACCATCATATCATTTCTTACTTATGCTATGAGTCAGTGGAAAACCAGTATTGAGATAAGTGATGGAACTGAGACCCGAAAAACAAACTTGATACCTATTAATCGTGGAATTTTCCAAGGTGATTGCCTTAGCCCCCTGTGGTTTTGCCTCGCCTTAAACCCTCTCAGTAAAATGCTGAACGAAACAGGATATGGCTTTGCTCTCAAAAAAGACGCAGAAGCAATACATAAAATAAATCACCTTCTATACATGGATGATCTCAAACTGTACGCGTCAACAAAGACCCATCTTAACCGCCTCCTGGAAATAACAAAGTTCTTCAGTGACGATATAAAGATGATATTTGGCATAGATAAATGTAAAACCATATCAATCAATAAAGGAAAAGTCAAAGAAACTAATACTGATGAGCTATTCAGTATTGGAGAGATGAAACAAGAAGACCTTTACAAATACCTTGGAGTAGCTCAAAGTAACAGAATCAATCAAAAGAAAATGAAAGAAAAGCTCACAAATGAGGTTATAGGCCGAATCCATAAGCTAGCGAAATCACATCTCAATGGAAAAAACCTTTTTAAAGCAATAAATGCATTTGCTGTACCTGTGCTTACATATAGTTTCGGAGTAGTGAAATGGTCAGATACTGAACTGCAAGCCATCCAACGGAAAATGAGAACAACTCTTACAAAACATCAAATCCATCACCCAAAAGCTTGTAAGGAGAGAATGGTTCTCCCAAGAAAACTAGGAGGCCGAGGTCTTATGGATATTCATCTTCTTCATGACAACCAAATCGAGGCCCTCAGGAAATACTTCAGTGCAGCTTCCAGAACATCAAATCTCATTCAAGCTATAGTAACAGTAGATGAAACATACACGCCATTAAAACTTGGAAAAGATCAAATACAAAGAACATCTAAAAACAACAGCGATAAACTAGCAGAATGGTCCCAAAAAGCAATACACGGAAAATATTACTACTCCCTGCAGAACCATAACGTTGACGTTAATATGTCACACAGATGGTTAACCAATGGAAGTATATACTCCGAAACAGAAGGATTTATGCTGGCTATTCAAGACGAAGTTATCCCAACAAGGAACTATCAACGGTATGTCATGAAAAGCCCAAATGCTGCCGAAGACAAGTGTCGTCGATGCGGAGGAAAAGGAGAGACCATCGATCACATTATATCGGCGTGCCCAGTTCTCGCTCAGAGTGACTACCTCAAGAGACACAACAACGTTGCAAAGATAATATACCTTGAAATTTTAAATAGTACAACGTCATCACTGAGAACCAGAGATATTATCTTTTCAATCCTGAACCCGTTGTTGAAAACAGTGAGATAAAAATTTACTACGACAGAACAATCTTCACTGTTCACAGAAGGGAGCACAATAGACCAGATATCACCATCATTCACAAAAAACAAGCAAAGGCATACTTAATTGACGTAGCGATACCATTAAGCAGAAATATGGAAAAAACATACAATGAGAAAATGTCAAAATATGCCGAATTAGCAGTAGAAATGAAAAACCAATGGAATCTAAAATCTGTACAAATAGTTCCAATCATTATGTCTAGTTTAGGAATAGTTCATAATAACTTAAAAAATAGCCTTGATCAATTAAATATTAATCATAAACTCATTGAAAAAATACAAAAAGCTGTGATCATAGATACTTGTCATATTGTTAGAAAGTTTATGCAATAATTTTATACCAAAGATTAGTTTGTAGTTAGTTTAAGTATATAATTTAAAATTGGACCCACGGTCTCTTAAATTGTATTAACACCAAAAAATGAGAAATAAAGGGAATAATAATAATAATAATAATAATAATAATAATAATAATAATAATAATAATAATAATAATAATAATAATAATAATAATAATAATAATAATAATAATAATAACCCAGGGATAAGCCTTGACGAGGCGGGGGGGCTTAACCATTTACTTCTGCGAAGCTTTGAGCTATGTTGACCCAGGGCCACCCATGTCAAACAGGTCAGAGTGGAGAAGTATAATGAACCAATTATCCCAACCCATACAAAAAATGGAGACTACAAGTATTAATTTAAACGAAATTTTGCCGCTGCCCGAGGACGTCGGGGCACTACCTGGAGCCAACGCTGGGGGTGACAGCATGCGAGCCGTTGGTGGTCAGATGCCTGTGGGGACACTGGCCGGGATACCCGAAGAAGCCACCCATTCCAATAGCCCAAACCAAGAAAACCCCCAAACATCACAGCCTGTATCTCGACGTGTTTTGCCAAGGACTACCGTGGCAACCACAATAGCAGGTTTACCTAGGCAACGTATAAAATGGACTCTAGAAATGAATAAATCTGTTATACGTTGTTACTACATTTCAACTAATTTGGAAACGGAATTGCATGTGTATAGGACACAAATGAGAGAGTTATTTCTGAGCCAATTCCCTGATCTAACCAGAATTACGGAACAAAACCTCGCTGATAGAAGAAGAGCAATTATGATGAAAAAGCTTCTTTCTGAGCAAGAAATCCAGGATGTAAAACTCCAAGCAGCAGCCGAAATAGCCGCATCTACGGAACCAAGTGATAACCAAGGTGTGACCCACCCAAATGAGGATTCACCGGAAAACAACAACAATTCTGAAGAAATACCTGCCACTAGTGAAGAATTCCATCTACCCGAGTCTCAACAAACAGATAACCACGCTACGTTAACGTTAGGCGAGCACGTGAGGCAAAATGCGAATGCTAATGTTAATGACGCAGAAGCTATAACTAGAGAGTCACAACTTTTAACGACACTTTCCGAACATTTCCATGCAGCCTTAACACAAAATAAAAATAGTGACCCGTCTCGAAGAGATGGCATTCCTAAGATTTTTAACAACAGGAGATTAAACGAGCTTACGCATATACTCAATCGCGATATCCTACCTAACTATCTTGATTCAGTCACAAGCATAAATGATATACACTGCTTAATTTACGCAGGTGCTGTAGCAGTAGTGAAAACAATGAATAAAAAGACAATAGTGAATACAGGGACCCAGGAAATAAAAACAACATCAAACATGCCAGCTTGGGAAAGACGCCTCTCAAATAAGATAAACAAAATAAGGCAAGATATTGGTAGACTGACTTCATACTCCAGCGGAATAAGCTCATGGAAAATACGAAAACAAGTGAAAATCATTATACATCCAACAAAAATAAATGAACTAACGACCCTCATGCTAACGGAAATAAAGGACAAGAAAACCCAGCAACTTGCGGCATATGCCAAACGTCTCGCAAGGTATAAGGAAAGCAGAGCTCGCAAAGTAGAGAATAGTCTTTTCGAAAGGAATCAAAAACAGTTCTTTCGTCAACTAGACCTCGCTGAAGGACATCAAGCTAACCAGCCCATTCCCCAAATGGAAGAAGTAATGAAATTCTGGGGAGGACTATGGAGCAAACCGAAAACCATAAACCAGGAAACCAATTGGCTAGCCATTGAATTCGAGGAAACAAGACATTACAGGGAGATGCAGAACACAGATATCTCCACTGAAGAAGTCACGAAAGCTATACAAGAAAGTAGTAATTGGAAAGCGCCTGGCCCAGACAAAATCCATAACGTATGGATAAAAAAGTTCACTGCAATGCATACAATACTTGCAGAATATTTCAATAAACTCTTAAGAGAACCAAATGATACCCCATGGTTCTTGATGACGGGAAACACCTACCTCATCTCAAAAGGAAGCAACACTCTGGACCCTGCAAATTACCGGCCAATTACCTGTCTATCGACGACTTACAAACTTCTGACGAAGATTTTAACAAACCGCGTTTACCAGCACTGCCTCCAGTACAACATCATTACTGAAGAGCAAAAGGGATGCGCCAAGAATTCAATGGGCTGCAAGGAACACCTCACAATTGATTCTGTCTTAGTCCACCAAGCAGTACAGGGAAAAAGAAATCTCAGCATGGGTTACATAGATTACCGAAAAGCTTTTGATAGCCTCCCCCATCCATTTTTAATAAAAATTCTGGAGCTATACAAAATTGATACAAAAATTATAAACTTCCTCAAAGTAACCATGGATAAGTGGAATGTTAAATTACACATTGGGCGAAACACCAGCCAATCCATTCCTATAAAATGTGGAATTTTCCAAGGGGATGCCTTTAGCCCCCTATGGTTTTGTCTTAGTATGAACCCACTGAGTAAAATGCTGAACAAACTTCGATACGGTTTTGATTTGAAAGCTGAGAATGGACGATTTCTGGTTAATCACCTTATCTATGTAGATGACTTGAAACTATATGCTAACGGAAAAGAAAAACTGCAGAGGATGATATCAGTAGTGAAAAAGTTTAGTGACGATGTGGGAATGGAACTTGGAATTGAAAAGTGTAAAATCATCCATATCCAAAAGGGAAAGATACAAAACGACAGTGAAGGATACCACTTAGATGAGGATAACATAATTGAAAATCTTGGTCAAGACGATAGCTACAAATACCTTGGCTTTTTGCAACTTAGAGGAATCCAGGAATCTGAAGTGAAGACAGCCCTGCGGAATAAGTTTGTGCAAAGATTAACAAAAGTTCTCAAGTCTAACCTAAATGCTGGCAACAAACGAAAGGCCATCAACACCTGGGCTATTCCAGTGTTTACATATTCATTCGGGGTTGTTAACTGGTCAAATACTAACCTTGATGAGATATCAACACTGCTAAGGACCACCCTTACTAAATACTTATGTCACCATCCGAGAAGTGCAATAGAAAGAGTGAGCTTGCCGCATGAAGAAGGTGGAAGAGGTTTCCTAGACATACCCAACCTCCATTTCTCGCAGATAAATAATCTAAGAGAATATTTTAGAAGTCAAATCGAAACATCGGACTTAATTCGGACAGTATGTTTAGCGGACAAAAACTACACCCCACTCAATCTGAGAGCAGTCGAGATTCAAAAACCACCGAATGTCCTTTCCCGAGAAGAACGCGTAGAATCCTGGAAAAACAAAAGCTTGCACGGAATACATCCTTACCAATTAGAGCAAAGCTTCATCGACAAAAGCAGCTCAAACTTGTGGTTGAAGCGAGGGACCCTTTTTGCTGAAACAGAGGGTTTTATGATGGCTATCCAAGACAAAATTATAGCAACAAAAAACTATCGCAAGTACGTTCTGAGGGAGAACCTAGAAAATGACTCCTGCCGCCGCTGCCAAAACAATACAGAAACTATTGACCACATCATAGGTGGTTGTACGTGTTTGGCACCACAAGATTATACTGCACGGCATAATCAGGTCGCAAAGATAATACACCAGAGCCTAGCAAGAAACTTCAATCTTACAGTGAGCAAACTTCCATATTACAAGTATGAACCTCCACCTGTGGTAGAAAACGAAAAAGCGAAACTCTACTGGGACAGGTCATTAGTTACTGACCGAGCTATTCGAGCTAATAAGCCTGACATCGTTTTGTTCGATAAGGCAGATAAAAAAATAACTTTGTTCGACATAGCTGTTCCCCTTAACCATAACATCCAATCGACACATAATACCAAAATCGAAAAATACATTGACTTGGCTAATGAATTAAAGGAAATGTATCATATGCAACGAGTAGATATTTCGCCAATAATAATATCCGCAACAGGACTGATACCAAAAAGCGCTCTAGCTTAACTAAAAAAACATAATCTTGAGGACGCACTAGAGGTTATGCAAAAATCAGTGATCCTTAATACATGCAACATCGTGCGACGTTTCCTGCAACCGTATAATTCAAACTGAAATTTAAAGGGATAGAACATGGTCTACGCCCCAACTGAGCCTAATCCCTTGGCATAGCCCGGGATAGGTAATTTCCAACTTCATAGAGGTTGAGAAGTACTTTAAAACTCGATAATAATAATAATAATAATAATAATAATAATAATAATAATAATAATAATAGCTTTATTTATTGAACTTTAAACAAATTTTTACAATTTAACATATGATAAATAAATTATGGCCTTGGTTTTGAAACCGTCTGCCAGATGCCATCTCTATTCTTTTCTGTTAAAAATTACTAAATATATTTTTAATAATAATAATTCAAGTAAGCTTTTTGATGTGCTTATTATTTTTACATTGTTTATATATATATATATTTTTTTTAAATGAATAAAGAAAAATAAAAGAAATAAACGTAAAATAAAAAAAATTGCAATACAAAAATGGGTTTTATTTTGTACAATATGTACGCTAAAAAACTAAATTGATACATTTTGGGTTAAAATCTTTTAATAATTTATAAAATCTTTCCTGTAATTTAGGGCTTCAATGCAATATTGGGCAAGAAGTTTCCAGTTACTTCCATTTAAGATACTTATCGAATCCGATTCGCTTATTATTGACCTTTCGAAGTATACAAATCTTATTTCTTTTAATATGGGGGGCACACTGATAAAAAGTGATAAGAGTTTTCTTGTTCTGGTAAGTTACAGAGAGAGCAAAAGGTTAATTGATCATTAAAATAAGGTCTATAATTTAAGTCAAGAAGCTCTCCCCTAATGCGAAAAATTATAGACATTTCATATAAGCTCATTTTGTCTGTAAAATAATTGAGCTCATTCAAATTATAATTGAGCTTTGGATAAAGAGATCTACGTGAGGAGCCTTTTGCTTCCTCAAATAGATTTAATCTTATTTTGTCATCTAACTTTTCGAGAATGCAGTTGATCTTTTCTCTCATACTCCCATCTTACATCTCCCAAGAGTGCACAGAAACACCGCTCAATATGGTTATATCCTCCCATTTCTTGAACCAACTTATATTTTTTTGCATACTGTGTTTTGCTAATAGTTTTGGTAACCGATTATAATCATAAGAAAGTATTTTGGCGACATAATCAAGGTGCATTTTCAAGGTGAAAATAAAAATAGGAGGAAGACCTGTTTCAAGCAACAGCATAGGTGTTGATTTCGGTAATCTAAAAAGTTTTTTTTAAGAAGAGCCGTTGCAGTTTTTCAACCTCATCATACTGCTGATATCCCCATACCTGACATCCATATGTCATTATAGTTCTCAGAGCAGCATCAAACACTTTAAATTTGACACTATGTGCAACATTTTTGTTCCTAAACAAGTTTTGCCAGGTTGAGTTTATAGCAGATAACGATTTCTTCAATTTACTTTGAAAATGTTTTTTTGGGTTGAGTTGGGGTGTGAGAATCATTCCCAAGTAAGTAAATTCATTCACAACTTCAATGTTTTCACCATTTAGAAACCACCTTTCATTTCTACTGTGTCGTCCTCGCCCTGTTCTTAATATCATAACCTTTGTTTTGGGAATATTTATTGCCAGATTCCACATTTTACAGTATTTATCTAGCCTATTTATCATGAGCTGAAGACTTTCTGGGGAATCTGCAAACAAAACGACATCATCAGCATATAGGAGGCATTTTATAACAAGTCCTGCAGAGATCTTGGAGGATAAGCCCAATAGGTTTAATTTATAAAACAACGCTCCTCGATCAATGCTATCGAAAGCAGCTTTGAAGTCGATAAATATTGTATACAGCTTTTTCCCATTTTCTGCATAATAATCTACGATAGTTTGGATGGAAAAAATGTGATCCGTTGTTGAATAACCTGCTCTGAAGCCTGCTTGAAATTCGTTCAACAATTTGTTCTCATTAACCCAAAACTCAAGCCTTTTCAGTATAATTCCTGTAAATATCTTCGCAATCACATTTAGAAAAGAGATGCCCCTATAATTTTCTACATTATTTATGTAACCTCTTTTGTGTATTGGAAATACAATTGACTTTTTGAAAGTTTCAGGTACTACAGCCGTGTGCAATATATTTGAATAGGTCCTTGCTAAATTTTCCAAAAAACCGTTTGGAGCGTTTTTGAAAAATTCATAAGGAACTCTATCATACTCTGGGGCTTTGTTATTTTTTGCTTTATGTAAAACACTATGTATTTCTTCTATGGTGATATCCCGATCTAAACGATTATATAGTTTTCAGCGAATTGTATTGGTTCTTCAATCTCTAATGGATTAAGAATATTTTTAAAATGATTAACCAAAAGATGGGCATCCAAATTGTTGCTAATTTTGAATTTTTTCCCATTCAGTTCCTTCACTACTTTCCAAAATTCAGAAGAATCCTTGGCACTATTTAATTTTTTTGCTATTCCTAAGAAGTATTCGTTTCGCTTTATTTGGCAGAGTTTTTTGTATTCCTTATTTGCCTTTACATAAGCTTCACGGAAAAAATTTCCGTTTCTGATTCTTGCTAGTTTTAGTAGATTGAAGGATTTAGCTCTGGCTTTTTTGCAGTTTTTGTCAAACCATTTTTGTTTGCCTTTAGCTACGTCCCTCCTTTCTGAAAAGGAGGCCGAGTTTTTTATAGCTTCCATAAAAGATTCAATCTGGTGGCTCGTGCTTGCTTGACTTAATTCAGTTTGTACAGTAGGTTAGGTTAGGTTGAAGTGGCTGTCAGTCATGAAAACTGACACACTTAGACCATAAGTTGGCCCATTCTGATACCACAAGAATCTGGGAAGCCTTTTTCCCTACTCGATGAACCATTTGGAGCTTCTTATGAAGCGTAACAGACTACCTATGTCAACATTTACTAAATCACTAGGATCATTGAAGTAGAAATCTCCAAGATGGAGTCTTCGCCTATGAGATAGAGCAGGACAAGTGCATAGAAGATGAGGAATCGATTCTACCTCTTCCTCGTCCATACAGCTTCTGCAAAAATCGTTAGAGAATACGCCAAAACGCGTTGCGTGCTTGTCTATAAGACAGTGTCCGGTTATGACACCTATCATGGAGCTAATGTACAATCTGCTTAGAGATATCAAACATTTAGATCGCTTAAAATCCATTACTGGCCAGATTTGTTTTGTTGCCAAGCAAGTGGTGATATTGTTTCACCTAAGGTTTGTCCTCTCTAAAGCATCTTGCTTCAGCATAAGTTTACATGCAGCGATGGGAATACCAATATCTGCCTTACTAGGTAGAAGAGGTAGAGTTGTTCCATATTTAGCGAGTTCGTTGGCCTTACAATTACCTGGAATGTCTCTATGCCCCGGCACCCAACACAGGTGAATGTTAAACTGCTGCGCCATCTCCAGCAGAGATGAACGACAATTTAGGGCTGTTAAAGAGTTGGTAGAGACCGATTCCAGAGATTTGATAGCTGCTTGACTATCCGAGAAGATGCGGATATCTGTAGTTGATAACACGTTTTCTTTCAGCCAAGATAAGGCTTCTTTGATCGCCATAAGTTCCGCCTGGAACACGCTACAATGATTAGGAAGACGGAAGGAGAGACTTAATTTTAGTCTTTCTGAGTACACACCACCACCCACCCCATCATCAGTTTTCGATCCGTCGGTGTAAATATGGATTGATTCATCTTCCAAGAGAGCCGTATCCTCCCAGAGAAGGAATGCTGACTTGAAAGTTTTTGCCAAACTGAAGTTTTGGGATGGTGTAATCAGTGCGACTTGTGATTGATCCGAATGAATTCAGAATGATGGAATGGCCAAAGTTGTTGTTGGTCCATTGTGAGGAAGCTTTAAGGCGAATGGCTGTATTTGCAGCCACTTGTTTGCTGAAAATATTGAGGGCTGTCAGATGGAGCAGAAAGTCTAGAGCAGCGGAAGGTGTCGTACGAAGTGCTCCACTTATGCACAAACAAGCAGAGCGTTGGACTTTGCTCAATTTGTCGCAATTTACCGCTTTATCCAGAGCAGTCCACCATACTGTCACTCCGTAAGTGAGGATCGGTCTAATCACCGAAGTATATAGCCAGTGAGTGATTCGAGGTTGAAGGCCCCATTTGTTCCCAACGGCTTTTTTGCAAGAGAAAAGTGCCACTGTGGCTTTTTTGACTCTTTCTTGTATATTAGGTTTCCAGCTTAACTTTTTGTCCAAAATAAGACCCAAATATTTTGCTTGATCAGTGAATGTTAGTGGAGTACCTTTGATAGAAGGAGGATCAATATGAGGGATTTTATATTTCCTTGAGAATAGAACAAGTTCTGTTTTATGAGGGTTGACACCCAGACCACACCGGTCAGCCCAGTTGGTAAGCTTATTTAAAGCATTTTGTAAGAGCTCTTTTAAGACAGTAGGATGCTTTCCTGATATGGAATAGCAACATCGTCCGCATATGCAATCACTCTGTAACCCTCTGCTTCCAGGCATGTCAGCAGCTCATTAACTACCAAGTTCCAGAGAAGGGGAGATAGGACACCACCTTGCGGCGTACCTCTACTGACAGACCTTCTAGCGGAAAAGCTGCCCAGTTTTGAATTGATAACCCTGCTAGTCAGCATTTGATTAACCAATTCACCAAGCGTACCATCTACCTTCAGGGATGTCAGAGCAGATGCGATCGCATATGTGTCGACATTGTTAAAAGCGCCCTCTATATCCAAGAAAGCGACCATGGTGTACTCTTTATGATGGAAGGAATATTCTATAGTTCGAACTAGAGTATGTAACGCAGTTTCAACCGATTTCCCTTTGCAATAAGCGTTGAGCAGTAGACTAAAGTCGCGTGTCTATGCTTGTTCGCAGGTGGATATCGATCAATCTTTCAAAGATTTTAAGAAGGAATGATGATAGACTAATAGATCTGAGATCTTTCGGGTTTACTTGGGAGCATTTGCCAGCTTTGGGTATAAACACAACCTTAACTTCTCTCCATAACAGGGGAATGTGGACCAGGTTTAAACAACTAGTAAGAATGATCTCCAGAATTGGCAAAATTAAGTCAGAACTCATTTGGAGTTCTGCTGGTACTATGCCGTCGGGTCCTGCAGTCTTGTATGGTTTGAAGCTGTTGAGCGCCCATTGCAGCTTTTCCCTAGTAACCAGACCTTGTGGATATCTTGGCTCATTATCTGACCTATTATGGTCGAAGCTATTAATATTTTTGGAGCTTCCAGGGAAATGAGTATCTAGTAGCAGGTTTAGCGATTCTTCGCAAGAGTTGGTCCATGAGCCATCAGCATTTTTCAAACAGCTAGGCATCACTGGATTTGAAGAGAGGATTTTTCTAAGCCTGGATGCCTCTGAAGTTTTTTCTATATTTCCACAGAAAATTCTCCAGGAGGATCTCTTAGACTTCCTCAAAGCTTTCTTATATAATTTAAGGGTTTCCTTATAGGATTCCCAATCCGACGCTACTCGGGTACTTTTAGCTCGATTAAAACATTTACGACAATCTTTCCTGAGCGGTTCAAGCCCTGAATCCCACCAATACGGCTTCTTTTTTCCCCTTACTTGAGTAAGTGGACAGGAAATAGCCATTGATTTGTTAAGGGCTAACGTGAGATCACTGACCTTGCAGTCAAGTTCAATTATATTTGAAGGAGGATTTAAAAGATCAGGTTTTAATAGACCTTTGAGTGTTATCCTATATTTAAGCCAATCGGTTTTTCGAGGGTTTCGAAATACCAAGCGGCTAGGAGGTTCATCATTTAGACTGAATTGGATGTACCTGTGATCAGAAAAAGAGTGTTCATCAGATACTTTCCAATTCAAGATCTTGTGATGAATTGTATCTGAGACAAGAGTAATATCCAATACTTCTTGTCGGTTTTTAGTAATGAAGGTAGGTTCGTTTCCCACATTATTTACTATAAGGTTAGTACTTAAAATATAATCAAAAAGAGATTCACCTCTATCATTGATATCAGTACTTCCCCATACTGTATGATGGGAGTTAGCATCACTCCCAATAATGAGACATATCTTCTGTCGTTCTGCCTGTGCGATGATTCTCTCCAGTGTATAACCGGGGAGAGGGCCGAGATTGTCATGGCCCAGATACGCCGACACTAGCCAGTACGCACCATTGGCCGTTTCCAGTCTAGCAGTGGTGATATCTCTATCGCTGAGATCAGGGAGTAAATATACGTTAGTGGTACTTTTAACTAGTATGCAAGATCTAGGTTCACCCTTACCAGATGCATACAGTAAGTAGTATCCAGGAGTTCTGAGTCCTTTAACCATGGATTTAACAATCCAGGGTTCCTGGATCAGAACAATATCCTCACCGTTTCTGGATAGACGGAGAAGAAGGGAGGCCGAAGCCTTAATAGAGTGTTGAAGGTTAATTTGGACTAATTGCAACATTTGGCTACAATCAGGCGGAATAGCCTCCTGTACGGTGTCGTTTCGTTCTTCTAAATCAGAAGATGAACTCAATAGCTCATTCTCACTCAATGGAACGAGGTTAAGGTAGTCTTCGGTCTCCATTTCGGTCAGACTGTCGACATTAGTAGAAGACTGAACCTTGATCAGGGATGACCTGGATTCCTTATCAACAATGGATGGAGAGGTGATGGATGCACCAGGGTCCCATCCCACAGGCTCAGCCTCAGTTTTTTGTGGAGGGACGCGATCCGCGTCAACCTCATCTTTTTTGTATACTTTGAGGACATCACTATAGGTCTT
This sequence comes from Dasysyrphus tricinctus, assembly GCA_963921185.1. NCBI lineage: Eukaryota > Metazoa > Arthropoda > Insecta > Diptera > Syrphidae > Dasysyrphus > Dasysyrphus tricinctus. The sequence continues at coordinate 69,981,416 of OY992531.1, forward strand.
GGATACGCCGCAATGGAGAGTTCTGGTGTTTTGCACCTTTGGTCGTTTGGGCACCGGGATGGTATCCTCTAGAGACCTTTGTTGCTTTGACGTGGAGTCGCCGCTGGTCTGCGCATTGGCTAAAATGCACTGAGCCCATTTTATCCTGGCGTCCAGCTCCGTCTTCCCTTCGACCTCCAGCTTTTCATTACCAAAGGTATTGAGAATCCTAGGAGCTGTCAGCCTGACCGTATAGCTGTCCTTTGACTGCCTATTCAGCGTAGTTGAAGGTAACGTTTTCGGGGGAGAACCCTCTCCAGTGGTGGGAGGACCATTATTCACAACCCTTACACCACCGAGTTGGGCTCCCTCCCGAGACGTACTCGGAAGAGGTTCACTCTCTCTAGAAGTGGTCGGACCGTTATTCACAACCCCACCACTACTGAAATTAGGTATTGCTACCACCTTACTTCTCTCGCTGGAATCTGTATCAGATGGGGGACCATGACTTGCCACAACCACCCCACTGAAACCGACCCCAGGAGTAACGACAAACAGCTTTGACGCCGTGCTGCCGCCCGGTTTCGAAGGAGAACCGGTCTCACCATCTATCCTTGTTTTTGTCTTTTGTTTTGACATACAATTATTTTGGACCCACGAGTAGCGAATAAAGGTTGGTCACTCTACACAGAGATTCGCATATGTAGAGAAGGCAAGCTGATCCGAAAAGTGCCAAAAGTCGGATACTCCGTTAACAACTGAGCTTGTATTTTTAATTGGGCCCCCAGCCAGGCTGATCATCGGCACGGGTCGTGTAACACCTTAGATCCAGCCCAATAGGAAAATTGGAGTGGGTGAGGAAGAGGATATGATTTGATAAGAGTGGCAGACAGCTATTCGCCGTACTGTCAAGGAAAGGAATTATGTGTATAGGAAAACACGTCGAACAGCGATACGCCGTACCAACATGGGGGAGAACTCGTTGAACAGCTTTTCGCCGTACCACCGTGGGGGATTACGTGGACAGCTATTCGCCGTACCGACGATGGACAGGGATGGGTTTGGATAGGGAAGGTTTATGGATAAGTTATTTCAGGACTCAAGGGAAGAGGATATGATAAGATAAGAGTGACAGACAGCTATTCGCCGTACTGTCAAGGAAAAGGAGTAATGTGTTTGGGAAAACACGTCGAACAGCGATACGCCGCCGTACCGACATGGGGGAGATCTCGTTGAACAGCTTTTCGCCGTGCCACCGAGGGGGATAACGTGGACAGCTATTCGCCGTGCCGACGTGGGACAGGGATCGGGTGTGAATGGGATAGGTGAAGCGCCCTTTGGTTTCAGGACTCATCTGGAGTAAGACTCGAGAATCTTTGACCTTACTCAGCTTCTACAACTCGTCAAGTTCGACGCTCAGGCTACAGTAAACTGACTAAGTTCGGCTTTATAACTTTCTTTTTCCCTATCGTTCCAAAATAGTCTGGGCAGAAGAGCAATGCTTTTTTGGGGCAGAGGTTTGTTTATGGTCAGGACTACTGTGATTGGCATATGGTCCGAAAAAGTCAAAGCACCAACATTAAAACTATCTATTTTCTCAAACCATTTTTCACTGATGCCACAATAATCAACAATTGATGCACCTGGACCTCCTACAAAAGTCATTTCTCCAGACAAGTCCTCACTACTTGACCCATTAAGTAAAAAAATATCAAAATTTTGAAAAAGTTCTAATTGTTTTATACCGTTTCCGTTCAAAGCTTTATCCTTTGAAAGTCTAACCGATTCGAATTGTTCACCAAAAGAAATCATATCACTTTCTTTCTGATGTTCCGCCACTCGAGCATTGAAATCTCCAATAAGCATTATATTGCTAACTAGCTGATGCTCGCGACTTTGTCTGCGTTTAAATGTTGCGGGAAGTTAATAGAAATTAGTGGTCAACGACGGTATTAATTGATGTTAACAAATCATTTCCATTTATTGGTGATTGAATCTTAGATAATAGAGTAACATAGATGTCACATTCAGTGCAAATAAAAATTAACATATTTTCAATAATTTTTGTTTGTAAGCTCTTTTTCTTCTTCCTCGAAAATCGAGTGGGTTGATCCAACTACCGATGATTTGTAGTTGCAGTTTTGTATGTGTGTAAATCTGTAAATCTGTCTTTATCATCATACATACTATATATATTTGTATATAGCAATAGCGGAAAACTAATTAGATTTAAAAAAAAAAATGATTTCTTCTCGACTCTTTTTATAATAATAAACAAAAAACATAACAATGCAATGGCGAAATACCTAGTCGGCAAAAAGGGTTAATTGTAGTCAATTTTATCCTTTACTTTTACTTTAGTAATTTCTTGTGTTTTGCTAAATTTCGAATGCATTGAAATGGAAAATTGCAAAAAATTTCAGCGTCCATTGAGATTGGAAGTGAATTTGATTAGAATTAGATACGATCGTAATTTGTTTTCGGTAAGTAATTGTCTTGAGGAAAGTGTTATAATTTTAATTTGTAGATGGCTTTATTTAAAATACGAGTTTGAAGACAATTAACAAATAATGTCCTTCGGTTTAAGTGGTGCGAATGAATTAAGTACAAATAAGAAGTTTGTGAAATAATAGAAAGAAATAATAGCCTAAGAGCCGACAGAAAATTTTGGGAGTGGATGTGTAACCAAAAGCGTAGTTTGAGAGATTATAGGTACATGTATCCTGATATCGAATACCAAAGTCTGGCAGGTTTGTTTTCAGCATTTGGGAGAGGTGGGGGTTTAGAAAGTGCTAGGTTCCTTTTCTTATTTTCAAGATTATAACCACTTTAATTGATTTAAAAAAATGGATATGATGCTCTGTCATTTTTTCTAGCCATAAACACCAAAACCTTGACGGTCCGATAAATAGAACTCAAGATATAACCATGAACCTTATCATCCTATTTTTGGAGATTTACAGAAAAACAAACAATTAACAAAAATAGTCTCCACAAAAACGCCAATAAGGTTTGATATTTATCGGATCACAAAGAGACTTAGGGAAAGTGACAAAGCATCATTTCCTTATTTTGAAATGTGAATTAAAATGTTAATGACGCTATAGGAACATAAGCCAGTTTTAGCCCCACTTCCCCACCAAAGGCTGAGCAAAAAACTTGCCAGACTTGTTTTCGACATAAGGATACATGTACCTATGTATAATCTCCACTCCTCACTCCTAAAATCTGCTGTCGGCTTTTGGTTTATAAGATCTGTAAGCCCGAAAAGTGAAAACTAATTTTCAAGGAGTGCTGCAATCAGAAATGTGAAATAGGAGCATTTTCAGAGGAGCTTGTATGTATGTTCAAAAATATGGTACATACATAATGCTATCAGAGTGTACACACAGATTGTAAGCTTTGAAAACCCTGAAAGAAAATAAGAGGGGAAAAACAAAACTAAAAGATTATCGCCTCATTTTCCGTTAGAGTAAAGTTTATCATTTTGCCACCATTCACGGTATCCATGCAGCCATTTTCTCCAAATTGTTAGAAACATGTTTATGGAAATGCATTGCTCGCAAAAAACCACTCGCGAGATTGCCTCTGAAAAAACCGGCCTCATTTTGGTAAAAAGGGGTCTGCGACGACGAATTCACGTTTGTGATCCGATCCAAAAATGTTAAATCAATTTTTATAATTGAACGTACTATGTATGTACAGTACATATGTACATATTTTTGAAATTTAAAAATCATAAAACATTAAGTTCAAAAGAAGTATTTCACAATGTATTAGAAGTTATTTATTTTTATTTTATTTGTTGAGTAAACATTTCGTCATAATATTGCATTTGTGTTCTTTCTTGTGATTATTTTTTTATAAATTATATCCTATAATGACCGCTGACCTAACAGAAACATATTACAGAAAACTGTATCTCAATTTACCCAATAGTTTTTGCGTGATGCGAGGACAACGTGAATATTGAGTTACGATTTTATTTATATGATGATGATGATGATGATGATGATGATGATGATGATGATGATATTTGAAAAATTTAGTAAGCGTTCCAAACTACAAAAATCCTGCTCCCAATTATTACAATTTAAATAGATAGGGAGAATATAGTAATATTCATCCTCAGATTTTACTTTAAGAGCCGTATAGTTTTCAATGTTTACAAAACTACAAGAATTTGAAACAATAGATTTGAACCCAAAAAGATACCCTCCAATCGCTCGTCCACGTGTGTGAACCCGTGTCGCTGGGATCCAGTGTAATTTAAAACCTATTAAAAAATTTTTAAAATTCCCATAATTGTCCGGCATTACATGCGTTTCACAAAGGAAAAGATAATCAAAACTTAAATTTTTAAGTAGAACATAAGCGCTTATGTGACAGTTTACGCAGAGGAAAAAGTAGAACATAAGCTTTAAAGTAGAACAAAAATGCTTAAGATTCGTATCAGCAAACGGGTCTTGGTCTAAGTCATAGATCAAATATAACAAAAAATCCAATTCATATGGTTAGTAATAACGGTACCTACCTACTTTAATAAAATATTTGCAAACAACTCTCAAAACAGGAAAAATGAAACCTTAAAATGATTTTCTATCAACGAAATACTGCCACCTACCATAAAGATATAGCCCTCAAAAATCACTGAACAAAATTGAAAAATATCTTGTTCCCTTATTTTTACTTGCGATTATGGGTACTATAAGGCAAGTTTTTAATTCGTGAAAAAAAAATTTTGAGATGACAATCGAACATGATATTACGATGATAGATAACACCAAAAAAGTGGGTGGCACAATTCTGTCTGTCTGTTCGTCTACAGCCTAAACGGCTCGATCGATTTTCTTCAAACTTGGTACATAGTGTTTTTTGGTGATTTTGCCGACATGTTTTTTTCATTTTTTTTAGAACCAAAAATAACGGTACCTGCCACACATTTTTGTTTGGCAAATTTACATAATCATATTTTTCTCAAAAACGGCTCGACAACTTTTCTTAAAAAAAAATCTATAAATTTATTTTAGTAAAGGATTTCTTTGGATGGAAAACCATTTTTCAAAAATGGTTATTAATGGTACCTCCCAAGGAACCATTTTTTTAATTTCTTATTTTCTTCAAAATGGTATGACCGATTTCAATTATTTTTTTTATACAGAAGCTTCCAAAAAATGTTAATAGTTTTGTGTACCAACATTTTTGAAAAAATATTTTTTGGATTTTTAAAAAATATTTCAAATTTTTTTTTTGGAAAATCAAATGTTTCAAAAATGGCAATATAGATTTTTTTGAAACTCGATATTTAAGACTTTTTAAGTACTCTCTAAAATATTTTTAGAAAAAATTTTACATTTATGAAAAAATAACGGTACCTTCCATACAAAAGTGAAAAAACCGCAAAGGAAAATATTTTTTTGCTTGAAAACGACTCCTACGATTTTGATTAAACTTTTTTCATATACTAAAATTAGTAAGATCTACCATAAAAAATTATAAAATTTTGCACATAGCAACTATTAGTAGTACCTGTCATAGAACGTATTTTTTTATTTTGAGTTTTCTCGTTATCAGCGTAACGGATTAAAATGATTTTTTTTTATAAACAAATTTCAGATAAGATTAAATAATTATTATAAGCTTTATTTATCCATTCAAATATAACAATTTTATCTTAATAATCTAAATCTTAATAATGACTTTCATTTTTTTGAATTTTTAATAATTATTTGGATAAAGAGTAAAATTCTATCAATTTAAATTTCAATTTTGGATGTAAGCCTCCCCCAAGGTTTTCCATGCTGCTTTATCTTTCGCCGTCCTTTCCCATCTTTCATCGGTTTGAACGATATCATCTCTCCACCGTTTAAGTTGTCTCCCAACACTTCTTCTGCCGTCTCTCGGTATCCATTGCGTAGATCTAATGGTCCATCGGTTGTCCGACATTCGAGATACATGACCACATCTTCGAAATCTGTCATCCTTCTTATTGTTTCGTTTCTCATTCGCTGCCTTCTAGATATTTTCAGGATACATCTTTCCATGGCTCTTTGAGTCGTTGTGAGTTTGTTTTTGGATTTTTAAAAAAGTTTCAAATTTTTTTATTGAAAATTCGATATCTCAAAAACGGGTTGACAATTTTTTTTTCAAATTTTGTTTTTATATACACATAAATATATAGTTTAAATCTGAATACCAAAATTTGTTCTTAAAAAGGTTGTAAGAATTTTATATATAAAAAATTAATTTAAAAAAAAACCGCTCCAACGATTTTAAATTTTTTTTTCTCATACAATCATATTCCATCATGAATTAAGATGGCATACTTTTTTTCACCTTAAACTTTCAAAAGAGTTGTTTTAGCTAATTTAAATGTCGTATTTCATGCTTCTCTACATTTTTCTCTCATAATTTCCATGTTTGTATATACAATTTTCTTAAACTCGCAGTGTCTTGAACATAAGAGCAAGTACGTGCGACCCAGTCGTGCATTTTATTACTTGCGATATAGGTACTATAGGGCAAGTTTTGGATTCGTGCAAAAAAAAATTTTTGAGATAACAACCAAACATGATATTACGATGATAGAGAACACGAAAAAAGTGGGTGGCAAAATTCTGTCTGTCTGTCCGTACCTCAACCTACAGCCTAAGCCACTAAAGTGATTTTCTTCAAATTTTGAACTTAAGGTTTTTTTGTAACTCTCCAGAGGGGAAATCGAAATTTTTTTTAGCTCAAAAAATAACGGTACTTGCCATACAACCGTTAAGGAAAAGCTTATTTATCTCAAGAACGGCTCTAACGATTTTGAAAAAAAAATCAGTGTATTATTGTAGATATGATATACCTTTTAGTAAGAAAAAAAATCACCAAAAACATTTATTAACGGTACCTGCCATATAACGGTTTTTTTGATTTTTGATTTTCTCATTAACCGCTCATCCGATTTCAATGAAATTGTTTGCACAAAAGCTTTGTTGGAATATAAATAATACTGCGTACCAAAATTTTTGAAAAAATAAATTTTGGATTTTTAAAAAAAGATTCAATTTTTTTTTTTGAAAACTCAATATTTCAAAAACGGGTTGTTGAATTGTTTTGAAATTTCAGTTTTAAATGTATATTAATATATACTCAAAATTGGCATACCAAATTTTTTTCTGAAAAATGTTACAAAAATTTTATATATAAAAAATTAATTTTTAAGAAAACGGCTCCAACGATTTTAAATTTTTTTTTGCAGATATTTATATTTTTTCAAATAATTTTTATTTTATTTATTTATTTATTTATTTATTTATTATATTATAACATAACAATGCAATGGCGAAATACCCAGTCGGCAAAAAGGGTTAATTGTAGTCAATTTTATCCTTTACTTTTACTTTAGTAATTTCTTGTGTTTTGCTAAATTTCGAATGCATTGAAATGGAAAATTGCAAAAAATTTCAGCGTCCATTGAGATTGGAAGTGAATTTGATTAGAATTAGATACGATCGTAATTTGTTTTCGGTAAGTAATTGTCTTGAGGAAAGTGTTATAATTTTAATTTGTAGATGGCTTTATTTAAAATACGAGTTTGAAGACAATTAACAAATAATGTCCTTCGGTTTAAGTGGTGCGAATGAATTAAGTACAAATAAGAAGTTTGTGAAATAATAGAAAGAAATAATAGCCTAAGAGCCGACAGAAAATTTTGGGAGTGGATGTGTAACCAAAAGCGTAGTTTGAGAGATTATAGGTACATGTATCCTGATATCGAATACCAAAGTCTGGCAGGTTTGTTTTCAGCATTTGGGAGAGGTGGGGGTTTAGAAAGTGCTAGGTTCCTTTTCTTATTTTCAAGATTATAACCACTTTAATTGATTTAAAAAAATGGATATGATGCTCTGTCATTTTTTCTAGCCATAAACACCAAAACCTTGACGGTCCGATAAATAGAACTCAAGATATAACCATGAACCTTATCATCCTATTTTTGGAGATTTACAGAAAAACAAACAATTAACAAAAATAGTCTCCACAAAAACGCCAATAAGGTTTGATATTTATCGGATCACAAAGAGACTTAGGGAAAGTGACAAAGCATCATTTCCTTATTTTGAAATGTGAATTAAAATGTTAATGACGCTATAGGAACATAAGCCAGTTTTAGCCCCACTCCCCCACCAAAGGCTGAGCAAAAAACTTGCCAGACTTGTTTTCGACATAAGGATACATGTACCTATGTATAATCTCCACTCCTCACTCCTAAAATCTGCTGTCGGCTTTTGGTTTATAAGATCTGTAAGCCCGAAAAGTGAAAACTAATTTTCAAGGAGTGCTGCAATCAGAAATGTGAAATAGGAGCATTTTCAGAGGAGCTTGTATGTATGTTCAAAAATATGGTACATACATAATGCTATCAGAGTGTACACACAGATTGTAAGCTTTGAAAACCCTGAAAGAAAATAAGAGGGGAAAAACAAAACTAAAAGATTATCGCCTCATTTTCCGTTAGAGTAAAGTTTATCATTTTGCCACCATTCACGGTATCCATGCAGCCATTTTCTCCAAATTGTTAGAAACATGTTTATGGACATGCATTGCTCGCAAAAAACCACTCGCGAGATTGCCTCTGAAAAAACCGGCCTCATTTTGGTAAAAAGGGGTCTGCGACGACGAATTCACGTTTGTGATCCGATCCAAAAATGTTAAATCAATTTTTATAATTGAACGTACTATGTATGTACAGTACATATGTACATATTTTTGAAATTTAAAAATCATAAAACATTAAGTTCAAAAGAAGTATTTCACAATGTATTAGAAGTTATTTATTTTTATTTTACTTGTTGAGTAAACATTTCGTCATAATATTGCATTTGTGTTCTTTCTTGTGATTATTTTTTTATAAATTATATCCTATAATGACCGCTGACCTAACAGAAACATATTACAGAAAACTGTATCTCAATTTACCCAATAGTTTTTGCGTGATGCGAGGACAACGTGAATATTGAGTTACGATTTTATTTATATGATGATGATGAGATGATGATGATGATGATGATGATATTTGAAAAATTTAGTAAGCGTTCCAAACTACAAAAATCCTGCTCCCAATTATTACAATTTAAATAGATAGGGAGAATATAGTAATATTCATCCTCAGATTTTACTTTAAGAGCCGTATAGTTTTCAATGTTTACAAAACTACAAGAATTTGAAACAATAGATTTGAACCCAAAAAGATACCCTCCAATCGCTCGTCCACGTGTGTGAACCCGTGTCGCTGGGATCCAGTGTAATTTAAAACCTATTAAAAAATTTTTAAAATTCCCATAATTGTCCGGCATTACATGCGTTTCACAAAGGAAAAGATAATCAAAACTTAAATTTTTAAGTAGAACATAAGCGCTTATGTGACAGTTTACGCAGAGGAAAAAGTAGAACATAAGCTTTAAAGTAGAACAAAAATGCTTAAGATTCGTATCAGCAAACGGGTCTTGGTCTAAGTCATAGATCAAATATAACAAAAAATCCAATTCATATGGTTAGTAATAACGGTACCTACCTACTTTAATAAAATATTTGCAAACAACTCTCAAAACAGGAAAAATGAAACCTTAAAATGATTTTCTATCAACGAAATACTGCCACCTACCATAAAGATATAGCCCTCAAAAATCACTGAACAAAATTGAAAAATATCTTGTTCCCTTATTTTTACTTGCGATTATGGGTACTATAAGGCAAGTTTTTAATTCGTGAAAAAAAAATTTTGAGATAACAATCGAACACGATATTATGATGATAGATAACACCAAAAAAGTGGGTGGCACAATTCTGTCTGTCTGTTCGTCTACAGCCTAAACGGCTCGATCGATTTTCTTCAAACTTGGTACATAGTGTTTTTTGGTGATTTTGCCGACATGTTTTTTTCATTTTTTTTTAGAACCAAAAATAACGGTACCTGCCACACATTTTTGTTTGGCAAATTTACATAATCATATTTTTCTCAAAAACGGTTCGACAACTTTTCTTAAAAAAAAATCTATAAATTTATTTTAGTAAAGGATTTCTTTGGATGGAAAACCATTTTTCAAAAATGGTTATTAATGGTACCTCCCAAGGAACCATTTTTTTAATTTCTTATTTTCTTCAAAATGGTATGACCGATTTCAATTATTTTTTTTATACAGAAGCTTCCAAAAAATGTTAATAGTTTTGTGTACCAACATTTTTGAAAAAATATTTTTTGGATTTTTAAAAAATATTTCAAATTTTTTTTTTGGAAAATCAAATGTTTCAAAAATGGCAATATAGATTTTTTTGAAACTCGATATTTAAGACTTTTTAAGTACTCTCTAAAATATTTTTAGAAAAAATTTTACATTTATGAAAAAATAACGGTACCTTCCATACAAAAGTGAAAAAACCGCAAAGGAAAATATTTTTTTGCTTGAAAACGACTCCTACGATTTTGATTAAACTTTTTTTATATACTAAAATTAGTACGATCTACCATAAAAAATTATAAAATTTTGCACATAGCAACTATTAGTAGTACCTGTCATAGAACGTATTTTTTTATTTTGAGTTTTCTCGTTATCAGCGTAACGGATTAAAATGATTTTTTTTATAAACAAATTTCAGATAAGATTAAATAATTATTATAAGCTTTATTTATCCATTCAAATATAACAATTTTATCTTAATAATCTAAATCTTAATAATGACTTTCATTTTTTTGAATTTTTAATAATTATTTGGATAAAGAGTAAAATTCTATCAATTTAAATTTCAATTTTGGATGTAAGCCTCCCCCAAGGTTTTCCATGCTGCTTTATCTTTCGCCGTCCTTTCCCATCTTTCATCGGTTTGAACGATATCATCTCTCCACCGTTTAAGTTGTCTCCCAACACTTCTTCTGCCGTCTCTCGGTATCCATTGCGTAGATGTAATGGTCCATCGGTTGTCCGACATTCGAGATACATGACCACATCTTCGAAATCTGTCATCCTTCTTATTGTTTCGTTTCTCATTCGCTGCCTTCTAGATATTTTCAGGATACATCTTTCCATGGCTCTTTGAGTCGTTGTGAGTTTGTTTTTGGATTTTTAAAAAAGTTTCAAATTTTTTTATTGAAAATTCGATATCTCAAAAACGGGTTGACAATTTTTTTTTCAAATTTTGTTTTTATATACACATAAATATATAGTTTAAATCTGAATACCAAAATTTGTTCTTAAAAAGGTTGTAAGAATTTTATATATAAAAAATTAATTTAAAAAAAAAACCGCTCCAACGATTTTAAATTTTTTTTTCTCATACAATCATATTCCATCATGAATTAAGATGGCATACTTTTTTTCACCTTAAACTTTCAAAAGAGTTGTTTTAGCTAATTTAAATGTCGTATTTCATGCTTCTCTACATTTTTCTCTCATAATTTCCATGTTTGTATATACAATTTTCTTAAACTCGCAGTGTCTTGAACATAAGAGCAAGTACGTGCGACCCAGTCGTGCATTTTATTACTTGCGATATAGGTACTATAGGGCAAGTTTTGGATTCGTGCAAAAAAAAATTTTTGAGATAACAACCAAACATGATATTACGATGATAGAGAACACGAAAAAAGTGGGTGGCAAAATTCTGTCTGTCTGTCCGTACCTCAACCTACAGCCTAAGCCACTAAAGTGATTTTCTTCAAATTTTGAACTTAAGGTTTTTTTGTAACTCTCCAGAGGGGAAATCGAAATTTTTTTTAGCTCAAAAAATAACGGTACTTGCCATACAACCGTTAAGGAAAAGCTTATTTATCTCAAGAACGGCTCTAACGATTTTGAAAAAAAAATCAGTGTATTATTGTAGATATGATATACCTTTTAGTAAGAAAAAAAATCACCAAAAACATTTATTAACGGTACCTGCCATATAACGGTTTTTTTGATTTTTGATTTTCTCATTAACCGCTCATCCAATTTCAATGAAATTGTTTGCACAAAAGCTTTGTTGGAATATAAATAATACTGCGTACCAAAATTTTTGAAAAAATAAATTTTGGATTTTTAAAAAAATATTCAATTTTTTTTTTTTTTTGAAAATTCAATATTTCAAAAACGGGTTGATGAATTGTTTTGAAATTTCAGTTTTAAATGTATATTAATATATACTCAAAATTGGCATACCAAATTTTTTTCTGAAAAATGTTACAAAAATTTTATATATAAAAAATTAATTTTTAAGAAAACGGCTCCAACGATTTTAAATTTTTTTTTGCAGATATTTATATTTTTTCAAATAATTTTTATTTTATTTATTTATTTATTTATTTATTTATTATATTATAACATAACAATGCAATGGCGAAATACCCAGTCGGCAAAAAGGGTTAATTGTAGTCAATTTTATCCTTTACTTTTACTTTAGTAATTTCTTGTGTTTTGCTAAATTTCGAATGCATTGAAATGGAAAATTGCAAAAAATTTCAGCGTCCATTGAGATTGGAAGTGAATTTGATTAGAATTAGATACGATCGTAATTTGTTTTCGGTAAGTAATTGTCTTGAGGAAAGTGTTATAATTTTAATTTGTAGATGGCTTTATTTAAAATACGAGTTTGAAGACAATTAACAAATAATGTCCTTCGGTTTAAGTGGTGCGAATGAATTAAGTACAAATAAGAAGTTTGTGAAATAATAGAAAGAAATAATAGCCTAAGAGCCGACAGAAAATTTTGGGAGTGGATGTGTAACCAAAAGCGTAGTTTGAGAGATTATAGGTACATGTATCCTGATATCGAATACCAAAGTCTGGCAGGTTTGTTTTCAGCATTTGGGAGAGGTGGGGGTTTAGAAAGTGCTAGGTTCCTTTTCTTATTTTCAAGATTATAACCACTTTAATTGATTTAAAAAAATGGATATGATGCTCTGTCATTTTTTCTAGCCATAAACACCAAAACCTTGACGGTCCGATAAATAGAACTCAAGATATAACCATGAACCTTATCATCCTATTTTTGGAGATTTACAGAAAAACAAACAATTAACAAAAATAGTCTCCACAAAAACGCCAATAAGGTTTGATATTTATCGGATCACAAAGAGACTTAGGGAAAGTGACAAAGCATCATTTCCTTATTTTGAAATGTGAATTAAAATGTTAATGACGCTATAGGAACATAAGCCAGTTTTAGCCCCACTTCCCCACCAAAGGCTGAGCAAAAAACTTGCCAGACTTGTTTTCGACATAAGGATACATGTACCTATGTATAATCTCCACTCCTCACTCCTAAAATCTGCTGTCGGCTTTTGGTTTATAAGATCTGTAAGCCCGAAAAGTGAAAACTAATTTTCAAGGAGTGCTGCAATCAGAAATGTGAAATAGGAGCATTTTCAGAGGAGCTTGTATGTATGTTCAAAAATATGGTACATACATAATGCTATCAGAGTGTACACACAGATTGTAAGCTTTGAAAACCCTGAAAGAAAATAAGAGGGGAAAAACAAAACTAAAAGATTATCGCCTCATTTTCCGTTAGAGTAAAGTTTATCATTTTGCCACCATTCACGGTATCCATGCAGCCATTTTCTCCAAATTGTTAGAAACATGTTTATGGACATGCATTGCTCGCAAAAAACCACTCGCGAGATTGCCTCTGAAAAAACCGGCCTCATTTTGGTAAAAAGGGGTCTGCGACGACGAATTCACGTTTGTGATCCGATCCAAAAATGTTAAATCAATTTTTATAATTGAACGTACTATGTATGTACAGTACATATGTATGTACATATTTTTGAAATTTAAAAATCATAAAACATTAAGTTCAAAAGAAGTATTTCACAATGTATTAGAAGTTATTTATTTTTATTTTATTTGTTGAGTAAACATTTCGTCATAATATTGCATTTGTGTTCTTTCTTGTGATTATTTTTTTATAAATTATATCCTATAATGACCGCTGACCTAACAGAAACATATTACAGAAAACTGTATCTCAATTTACCCAATAGTTTTTGCGTGATGCGAGGACAACGTGAATATTGAGTTACGATTTTATTTATATGATGATGATGAGATGATGATGATGATGATGATGATATTTGAAAAATTTAGTAAGCGTTCCAAACTACAAAAATCCTGCTCCCAATTATTACAATTTAAATAGATAGGGAGAATATAGTAATATTCATCCTCAGATTTTACTTTAAGAGCCGTATAGTTTTCAATGTTTACAAAACTACAAGAATTTGAAACAATAGATTTGAACCCAAAAAGATACCCTCCAATCGCTCGTCCACGTGTGTGAACCCGTGTCGCTGGGATCCAGTTTCCAGTGTAATTTAAAACCTATTAAAAACTTTTTAAAATCCCCATAATTGTCCTGCATTACATGCGTTTCACAAAGGAAAAGATAATCAAAACTTAAATTTTTAAGTAGAACATAAGCGCTTATGTGACAGTTTACGCAGAGGAAAAAGTAGAACATAAGCTTTAAAGTAGAACAAAAATGCTTAAGATTCGTATCAGCAAACGGGTCTTGGTCTAAGTCATAGATCAAATATAACAAAAAATCCGATTCATATGGTTAGTAATAACGGTACCTACCTACTTTAATAAAATATTTGCAAACAACTCTCAAAACAGGAAAAATGAAACCTTAAAATGATTTTCTATCAACGAAATACTGCCACCTACCATAAAGATATAGCCCTCAAAAATCACTGAACAAAATTGAAAAATATCTTGTTCCCTTATTTTTACTTGCGATTATGGGTACTATAAGTACGGTGACCATCCGTTCATTATAATAATGAACTGTTCTGTATTTGAAGATGTTGTTCATTATTAATTATTTTGAACACGAAAACATAGAAATGTTCTGTATTTTATTAGTTGTTCATTATTTGTTCTGTATTTTTTAATTTTGTTCAAAAACAATAACGCACACATTGGGAACCTAAAAATTTAATGCAAGAAACTGATGATGCAATAGTGCCCTTAGTGAGTGAACGAAGAAATAAAAAATCTAGTAAACATTTATTTTTCCTTGCCACACTCTATCGCTTTTGGCATCATCTGTCATGTTCAAGTTAAAAACTATTCATTTCATGAACACATCAGCTGTCTGTGAACTGTGTGTTGTCTGCGTCTGCGCTGAAGAATTGAGATTTGTAAGTTTTATTTGAAATTATTTATAAATATTCAATATTGAAAATTATTTTATCTTACCCTAATGCCACTAAGGAGGAAGTATGTATTTAATAAAGAATTGAAAAACCAGCACAAATTCTAAGTTTTTAAGTTTTTTTTATTTCTATGTTTGTATGTATGTAAAGCCTAATACGATACTGAGGCGAAACGAACAAGACAACGAAATGCTTACGAAAACTAAGCGGAAAAATATTCATTGACAGTTGCACAAATTCAAAAAATTTAAACAAATGCAAATGCAAAAAAAAAATACCAGCAGCCATGCTGTAATGAAAGAAACAACAAAAATAAACACGAAAAAACACAAATTTCATTTTTCGCACACAATTATGGTCTGGGTAATTAATTGTGCGCGAAAAAGATTTTTCGTTTCGCATCAGCAGCGTACTATGCTTAAAGCAAAGACTGAATTGATTAGAGCTTTATAATATGTTTATTCTATTTTAAGTTGAGCCATTTTTCCTTACAGGATATATTTATTATTAAATGGACTAAATGATTGAAGATTGAGTTGAATTTATTTTCTTTTTTCTTTTGTTCATTATTCAGCTTTCTAAAATATGGTCACCGTAACTATAAGGCAAGTTTTGGATTCGTGAAAAAAAATTTTGAGATAACAATCGAACATGATATTACGATGATAGATAACACCAAAAAAGTGGGTGGCACAATTCTGTCTGTCTGTCTGTCTGTCTGTCTGTCTGTCTGTCTGTCTGTCTGTTCGTCTACAGCCTAAACGGCTCGATCGATTTTCTTCAAACTTGGTACATAGTGTTTTTTGGTGATTTTGCCGACATGTTTTTTTCATTTTTTCTTTAGAACCAAAAATAACGGTACCTGCCATACATTTTTGTTTGGCAAATTTACATAATCGTATTTTTCTCAAAAACGGCTCGACAACTTTTCTTAAAAAAAAATCTATAAATTTATTTTAGTAAAGGATTTCTTTGGATGGAAAACCATTTTTCAAAAATGGTTATTAATGGTACCTCCCAAGGAACCATTTTTTTAATTTCTTATTTTCTTCAAAATGGTATGACCGATTTCAATTATTTTTTTTATACAGAAGCTTCCAAAAAATGTTAATAGTTTTGTGTACCAACATTTTTGAAAAAATATTTTTTGGATTTTTAAAAAATATTTCAAATTTTTTTTTTGGAAAATCAAATGTTTCAAAAATGGCAATATAGATTTTTTTGAAACTCGATATTTAAGACTTTTTAAGTACTCTCTAAAATATTTTTAGAAAAAATTTTACATTTATGAAAAAATAACGGTACCTTCCATACAAAAGTGAAAAAACCGCAAAGGAAAATATTTTTTTGCTTGAAAACGACTCCTACGATTTTGATTAAACTTTTTTCATATACTAAAATTAGTACGATCTACCATAAAAAATTATAAAATTTTGCACATAGCAACTATTAGTAGTACCTGTCATAGAACGTATTTTTTTATTTTGAGTTTTCTCGTTATCAGCGTAACGGATTAAAATGATTTTTTTTATAAACAAATTTCAGATAAGATTAAATAATTATTATAAGCTTTATTTATCCATTCAAATATAACAATTTTATCTTAATAATGACTTTCATTTTTTTGAATTTTTAATAATTATTTGGATAAAGAGTAAAATTCTATCAATTTAAATTTCAATTTTGGATGTAAGCCTCCCCCAAGGTTTTCCATGCTGCTTTATCTTTCGCCGTCCTTTCCCATCTTTCATCGGTTTGAACGATATCATCTCTCCACCGTTTAAGTTGTCTCCCAACACTTCTTCTGCCGTCTCTCGGTATCCATTGCGTAGATGTAATGGTCCATCGGTTGTCCGACATTCGAGATACATGACCACATCTTCGAAATCTGTCATCCTTCTTATTGTTTCGTTTCTCATTCGCTGCCTTCTAGATATTTTCAGGATACATCTTTCCATGGCTCTTTGAGTCGTTGTGAGTTTGTTTTTGGATTTTTAAAAAAGTTTCAAATTTTTTTATTGAAAATTCGATATCTCAAAAACGGGTTGACAATTTTTTTTTCAAATTTTGTTTTTATATACACATAAATATATAGTTTAAATCTGAATACCAAAATTTGTTCTTAAAAAGGTTGTAAGAATTTTATATATAAAAAATTAATTTAAAAAAAAAACCGCTCCAACGATTTTAAATTTTTTTTTCTCATACAATCATATTCCATCATGAATTAAGATGGCATACTTTTTTTCACCTTAAACTTTCAAAAGAGTTGTTTTAGCTAATTTAAATGTCGTATTTCATGCTTCTCTACATTTTTCTCTCATAATTTCCATGTTTGTATATACAATTTTCTTAAACTCGCAGTGTCTTGAACATAAGAGCAAGTACGTGCGACCCAGTCGTGCATTTTATTACTTGCGATATAGGTACTATAGGGCAAGTTTTGGATTCGTGCAAAAAAAAATTTTTGAGATAACAACCAAACATGATATTACGATGATAGAGAACACGAAAAAAGTGGGTGGCAAAATTCTGTCTGTCTGTCCGTACCTCAACCTACAGCCTAAGCCACTAAAGTGATTTTCTTCAAATTTTGAACTTAAGGTTTTTTTGTAACTCTCCAGAGGGGAAATCGAAATTTTTTTTAGCTCAAAAAATAACGGTACTTGCCATACAACCGTTAAGGAAAAGCTTATTTATCTCAAGAACGGCTCTAACGATTTTGAAAAAAAAATCAGTGTATTATTGTAGATATGATATACCTTTTAGTAAGAAAAAAAATCACCAAAAACATTTATTAACGGTACCTGCCATATAACGGTTTTTTTGATTTTTGATTTTCTCATTAACCGCTCATCCAATTTCAATGAAATTGTTTGCACAAAAGCTTTGTTGGAATATAAATAATACTGCGTACCAAAATTTTTGAAAAAATAAATTTTGGATTTTTAAAAAAATATTCAATTTTTTTTTTTTTTGAAAATTCAATATTTCAAAAACGGGTTGATGAATTGTTTTGAAATTTCAGTTTTAAATGTATATTAATATATACTCAAAATTGGCATACCAAACTTTTTCTGAAAAATGTTACAAAAATTTTATATATAAAAAATTAATTTTTAAGAAAACGGCTCCAACGATTTTAAATTTTTTTTTGCAGATATTTATATTTTTTCAAGTAATGAAATGGCATCTTTTTTTTTGAGCTCTAAGTTATTTATCAGGCTGTTTATACAATTAAAACTTATTAAAATCGCTTATTCAATTTTTTAAAATTACGGATTTTTGGCTGTTTTTCAACGACTGTTTCCGCAGAAACCATAAGTCGTACAAGAAAATGATAAAAGCGTAGGTTGAAGGTTATCTTATTGTCTTTATTTTTGCATAAGCGTTTCTTGCAAAAGAAAAATAATTTTTGAGCAATAAGGAAGAAAGACAAAAAATGTCAAAATTTTCGACGTTTTTTGACGAATTCTCATATTTGCTGAGAAAAATTTTGTTGGACAACTTCAGATTCGTGTTCAGCGACCCCAAAAACATAAAGGGAGCCACTAAAAATAATTACACCAGAACTTTCCACTTCAAGTCCCTTTTGAACACCATTTGACTGGACTATTAGTGAGTTTCAAATAAAGCAAGGCCTATAGCAAAATTATAGAATTATGTGAAAATTATTTTGCGGATAGCGGGTGAGATGGTATACTGCCACTGTAGACCTAAGAGAAAAAGTGTGCTCTGGAACGCGCCATCTCACCCCCAAAAAACTTCGCCATCTCACCCTCTTTGTCATACTCACTTATTTTCATGCATACACAAAAAACAGGCGATACTTTTAAAAAGTCTACACAGACAGGTCATAGACAATTTTTTTCTGTATGTATTGATGTATCATATCATGGGCAAGGCATCCAAGTAGCCATTGACTTACATACAGAACCGAGGAAACAAAAAGGTCAAAAAAACTTTTCGGAAAAAATCCCTACCTGATTTTGATGTTGTATTTTTTCCTTTTTTTTTGCATCCCATATAAACCGGCAATCACAAGCTACTTCGATTTGAAATGAGAAAATACATAGAAAAAGGGATTGAAAGTTTTCATTGCAATGTGTCATTTGTAAATTGCATTCATTGTACCTATTTGGCCTTAAATGAGGAAATATTTTTAATTCCACAAATAAATTTTTGGAAAAAATGTTTAGCAAAAGACTTCACATGTCAAAAATTGAATACTTTTCGAAGCATTGCTAAACACATTTCGCTTCCTTAATAGGTATTAAGATTTATTTAATAATTCCTTATTTTTGCAGAATTTTAAATTGTGAGATTATCAAAAACAAGATTTTTAATTTGCGAGATTCCGTTATTCGAGGTTAAAAAAAAAATACGAAACTTCTTTATTCGAGACTTTGGCTTGCAGGATATCGTACCGCTCCCTTTAAAATATGTTAAACAAATATTTATTTTTTAAATAACGGTACCTTCCTACCATACAAATGTTAAAGTCCTCTTATGCTAAATCTCATTTTTCTCAAAAACGGCTTATGCGATGTCGATAACAATTTTTCTGTGTTTAAATTAGAACAATCTACTACTTTTAACGGTCCCTCCCATAAAACGATATCCTCTTGATCTTAAAATTTATCATCATTGGTTGAACGAATTAAACTCAAATTTAGTAGGTATATCAAAACACCCACTAAAATTGAAATAACCACGCTTTTTTTGAGTTACAACTATCAATTTATAGTAAGTACAAATATTGAATTTCGATAGTTAACAATGCAATTGATTATGTACAGTGGCGTATTTACCCTAGGGGCAATAAGGGCTATGGCCCGGGGCGGCACACTGTGAAGGGCGGCATTCAACTTTGGATGCAAAATTTTAAATTCCTTTGCAAATTTCTATGGGAAAAGTAAATCCTAGAGGCGCCAGGCTGAATATCATAAAAACGGTGTGGTAGAGGTAGAATAGGTACCAACGTATTCAAATCTTATATATTTTTGTAGAGCCTTACATTGTCTACCATAGATACTTATGCCTATTATAACTTTCAATTGTACTAATCAGTCTTATAGGGTTTTCACACCAAACCCCAAAACAGGTTTTCGGCGAAAACTTTTCAAAAACGCGAAAACCATTCACACTGAACATTACACGTTTTCGTTTGACATTCCAGTTTTTTTTTACACAAACCACGCACAATTTTTTTATTTTCTTTCATTTTTTGAAATAAAAACGGTGATTTATTTTATAAACAGGATACATATGAACAATTTGACTTGCCACAAACAATTATTTATCAATTTTAAATGAAATTATTTATTTTGAAATTCGAATTTTATATTTGATATGACAGAATTCCGTCAGCTGTTTTCAATTTCTTTTGAAAGCATCCCATAAGTTTCTTTTTTGACACTTCAATAGGCGCTGAACTTATTCAAAGGTATGTTTGTTTTGTTCATCTCTGAATTCCAACATGTTTTCGACTGGTTTTATATAAAACTTGTGTTTTACGAAAACCTGAAGCTACAAAAAATGTATGATAAAACTTGTGTTTTCGATTAGGTTTTTCTCCAAAACCGATATTTTCGCGAAAACCGCGTTTTGGGTTCGGTGTGAAAAGGCTATTAGATATATCAAAGTAGGGACGCAACGCAGTAAATACATACAATTGCGATAAGCCCACCTATAAAATCAATAAGCGTGTCTCACCAAATATAATCTCTGAACGCTCAGAGATTTTTTAATGAGAGCACTGTGATTTTTTCGTCGAAGTCGAACTTTTTTTTTGATTAATTTCTCAATGTCCTTTTTTACCCAAAACAGCTGTTCGCTAAATTGCAATTTTTTGGTGAATTGTAAATTCGAAAACGATAAGTAAATAGTAAATAAAGGCGAAATGTTTAGACAAATGAAAATAAATTGAACTTGCTATTATTTATCATTAATTAATTTCATAAAGTCTTGTGCTTTCACAATTAAATATTTAAAGTAAAGTTGAAATTTTTTTTCCAGCAGCACAGTATGAGAATAATTATTACATCTTTTTTTTACAATTGAATCGAGAATCTTGTCCCATTAAATCATTCCGCCTCCGCCAAATTGACATTGAACGCTCATCAGTGAGATCTTATTTAGTGAGACTGACCTAATATGAAAAACTCAAATTTAAGGAGGATAAATATTTACAATTTTTCGACACAACCCAGTAAATATATGTCTTAAAATACTATTATAGATTGCTTTAAAGCATTCCGAGATGTTTTAATAAACAAAACGGGTATCTGACTTGTCACAGGGTTTACCCTGCGTATAATGTTTCTGAACACTGCAGTGACAAATTGCAGTGAAGAACGTTCATTTTCCCGTATTCAAAAACAGACAAATTATAACGCTCCAGGATAAGGAAAAGGGTAGAATAATCGGACAGCTTATAACGTGCGCAAAAAATATGCATTTAGTAACCTACAAATTCAGATATCAAAATTATTTTACTCCGCCGAAAAGTGTCAACCAAAATGAAGGACGTCAGTTAAGCCATCTCTTTAAATCCTTAATTCTGACTAAGCAGAATCGGTCAACTATAACAGTGCTATTGATGAATGTTTCAACAAATTTTTGTGTCGTCAAAAATATTAAAATTCTGTTTTTATTTTTTGATGCGGCGCCAAATCTTGCTGGCCCGGGGCGCCAAATCTTTAAATACGCCACTGATTATGTATGTAAGTTTTGATCATTGAGAATGATTCCAATTGTTGTGAATTACAAGAAAATTAACATTTTTCAATGAAAAGATGAGTATTTTCTTTAATAAATTGAGTTTTGACATTTAAATTTTCAGTATTCATCAACTATCAATTTTCATAAAAAGTGTTTTTTGAATTTAAAAAAAAAATTTTTTTTTTAATATTCGATATCTCAAAAGAGAGGTGGTAATATATTTTGTTTTTAATTTGAGTTCTTGCATATTAAATACATACTTAAGATTTGCATACCGAATTTCTTTCGGAAAAAATGTTTTAAAAATTTAATTGGTAGGTAGGTATATAATAAAATGAAATATTTTTTTTTTTAAACCGCTGCAAGGATTTTTTAGTTTTTTTTTGCATACATTAATATTCGTCCAAGAATTCAGATGGGGTTCTTTTTTTCACCTTGAAAATTGAAAATTATTTTTAGAAAATAAATGATTTTTAACATTTTCTTTCATTTTTCTGGGTGTGATTACAAAAGTTGGAACTTTCATATTTTATAGCAGATCTTTTCTTTCTTCTTCTTTTCTATGGGAAGCGATTTCGTTAATTTTTGCAGTGACACTTGTAAGAGTGTCATGCTACAAAAATGCCTTTAAAATAAATTCCACCCAAATCACTTGATTAGGGCCAGCTTTAATATAATTGAGATACCTACAGCGGAATTTGTTTGGAGTTTTTTCTACTTTCAGTCCCATTTTTGGAACCATCAGGAACTTCTTAGAAGCTAAAAATAGTACCTATTCAAAGTATTGGTTTTGTGCATAAGATTTCTAGATTTTTTAGATTTAGATTTGATTTTTATTTAAACATTAATAAAACTTATTTTTAACAATTTTAACAAAATCAATTTAAGCATGGCTTTGCCGCCTGCCGATTGACAGTACAAATACATTATATAGGTAACTTTGTTTTAACATACAATTAAATTTGTTTTCTCTCATTTTATTAAAAGTTTTCATTTATGATCATTTCACGATAAGCTAGCGCAATTTTACAATAATTATTGAGTTTCACTACCTCCATTTCATTTAGCATATTTCTTACATCTTCTTCTTCTACAAAGTCCTTTCCTAGGTAGTATCTCCTAGTTTCCCTTAGAGTTGGACGTTTGCCAAGGAAACGGATTACGTCTTCTCTCGCCTCAAGGTTGCAGATGCTACATATAACTGGTTATGCTCTATCCAACAAAAATTGTCAGTAAAGGGAAGATAGGACGTTTGCCTCTCAGTCTGGTTGCATTGGCTTGCATACATCTGTCTCTAGTTAAAGCTCTCACAGGGTTTCCGTACTTTGAATTATAAATTGCCACAGATCGAAGAACAATGTGCATATGGTTACCATTGATACCATTTCAAACATATTAAAAAAAATCCATTTATCTTTTTTTACCACAGCACACCTTTTTAAATTAATTTGATCACGTAACGCTTTGTGAATGTTTCAAAACTTAGCGCAAATAACTTTTTTCTTCTTAAAGACTAAAATCATACAAATTTTAAGTGGATTTTATAGCTTTATTCAAATATACAAACAAATAATAAGGGGACAATCAAAACGACAACACTTTTGGCTCTCATCTTTATAAATATTGTTCTCAAAAGCTTCAAAACTGAAAGTTCTTTCATAAAGACCACTGAAAAAACTCTTTCGTACTGTTGCAACATGGCGAAGGCAACTCTGTTGGAATTTGAATTTTATGTTTTATTTCACACAGCGAAGGTAGAAGCGAAAGCGAGTATACGATCAGAATGCTTTTGGCATTGAAAGACGACGGTCATGTTGGAGCGTACGAAATGTTTCAAGGAGTTGCAACAACAATTCCTGTATGTTTATCAGTGGTTTAGTATCTTTTTCAGTGGCAGGTTTGTTATTTGAGTGTTGTGATGGTATACACTGGCGCCACTGTTTTGAAAAAAGCTCGCCCATAAGCCCTGTACTGACAATTTTTGCTGGATAGACTATAGTCATCTCGATGCGGAATAAAATTTAAATGAAGCAGTTCAACTCGCAGCATAAACATCATCGAAATTTGTTGGATACTGTTTACATCCCGAAAATAGTTTACCTCTTGCAGGTTATGTTCTAAAACACTGTACGTTGCTCTGTGTACTCGATGCGGAATAAAATTTAAATGAAGCAGTTCAACTCGCAGCATAAACATCATCGAAATTTGTTGGATACTGTTTACATCCCGAAAATAGTTTACCTCTTGCAGGTTATGTTCTAAAACACTGTACGTTGCTCTGTGTACAGAGCTTGTTGTTTGACCTACGAACCTTTCCTTGCACTGCAAATCTACATTCTCGATCATATCATAGAGTATTGGTTTCCAGAGTCGGTTGTTTTCTACTTCAAGGTTTAGCGATAATCCACAAAAACTAGCCAATTCCAACCATTCGCCATACCAACCATTCTTACCCCTAATTGTCTTGAGTGCAGCTTGCTTTGGTAGTCTTTCGCTTGGCATGTTCATCACTTTCAGTATGTAGTCCACTTGTAGCTTGAGAGTTTTTATAGAAAGCGGTGATAGTCCTGTTTCCAACATAACTGCATAGTTTGGTGTGCAAGGCGGGATATGGAAAATCCGTTTAATGAAGTATCTTAATAACTTCTCCACTGTGTCATATTGTTTGGCACCCCAAACTTGTGCTGCGTACAACAAAATTGTCTCCCATACAGCTTCAAATACTCGAAACTTACTACTGGGTGCTACGTGTTTGTTTGCAAAACATCCTTTCCAAGAAGTGTTGATAGCAGTTTTGGCATTTGATAGTTTTTCTTGCAAGTGTCTCTCCATGCTAAGGTTTTGCGTAAAATAAATCCCAAGATACTTGTATTCCTTTACTTCTATTCGTTGGCCGCTGAACGTCCACTGCTCATTCCTACTGATCCTTCCTGAGTTTTTTTTTTAAACCATCACCTTTGTCTTATTTAGATTTACGGTCAAGTTCCAAATGGTGCAGTACTCCTCGAGCCGATTTATCATCCGTTGTAGTGTGTCAGGTGAATTAGCTACCAGAACAATGTCATCCGCAAATAGAAGGGCTTTAATGCTTTGGTTACAAAATTCGATCCCTCCAGGTAGGTAGGCTGTAATATCGTCTATAAATAAGGCGAAAAGTAGAAGGCTCAAGGAACATCCTTGTCTCACCCCAAATTTTGTTTGAAATGATTCAGAAGCCATGTCACCGTTCCAAACCGCTTACCAAGTATCCTCGTACATCTTCTCTATTAAGTTACAGAACTTTGTTGATAACCCTTTATTATGTAGTTTAAACAGTAATGCTTTACGGTCCACGGTATCGAAGGCTGCCTTAAAGTCCACGAAGAACGTATAAAGTTTATGACCTCTTGCAAATGAAGATTCAACTATACTCCTTTAAACGAAGATGTGGTCCACTGTTGAATACCCCGCTCTGAATCCAGCTTGATACTCTTTAAGTTGATTTGTGCTACATATCCACCTTGTTATAGTCTATCCAGCAAAAATTGTCAGTACAGGGCTTATGGGCGAGCTTTTTTCAAAACAGTGGCGCCAGTGTATACCATCAAAGCGCTCAAATAACAAACCTGCCACTGAAAAAGATACTAAACCACTGATAAACATACAGGAATTGTTGTTGCAACTCCTTGAAACATTTCGTACGCTCCAACATGACCGTCGTCTTTCAATGCCAAAAGCATTCTGATCGTATACTCGCTTTCGCTTCTACCTTCGCTGTGTGAAATAAAACAAAAAAATCAAATTCCAACGATTGCCTTTGCCATGTTGCAACAGTACGAAAGAGCTTTTTCAGTGGTTTTTATGAAAGAACTTTCAGTTTTGAAGCTTTTGAGAACAATATTTATAAAGGTGAGAGCCAAAAGTGTTGTCGTTTTTATTGTCCCCTTATTATTTGTTTGTATATTTGAATAAAGCTATAAAATGCACTTAAAATTTGTACGATTTTAGTCTTTAAGAAGAAAAAAGTTATTTGCGCTAAGTTTTGAAACATTCACAAAGCGTTACGTGATCAAATTCATTTAAAAAGGTGTGCTGTAGTAAAAAAAGATAAATGGATTTTTTTTAATATGTTTGAAATGGTATCAATGGTAACCATATGCACATTGTTCTTCGATTTGTGGCAATTTATAATTCAAAGCATGGAAACCCTGTGAGAGCTTTAACTTGAGACAGATGTATGCAAGCCAATGCAACCAGACTGAGAGGCAAACGTCCTATCTTCATTTTACTGACAATTTTTGTTGGATAGAGCATAGCCGTTTTTGCCATATTGCGGTAAAAATTTTATAAGCAGCATTTAGGAAAGAGATGCCCCTATAGTTTGCTGGATCTGTTTTGTTACATTTCTTATAGATAGGAAAGATAATTGCTTCCTTAGATTGCTGGGGTATCTCCCCATAATTCATAACTTTGTTGAACAATGTTTTAAGTTCTCTTCTGAGTTCTGTGGAACCATATTTGTAGAACTCGACAGGGATTCTGTCGGGCCCAGGAGCTTTTCCATCCTTGAGTCCATTTAAAAATGCAATTACCTCCTGTTTTGTGCATAATGTAAATACAAAAATAAGAAATGCGTTTTTTTATGACTTTTGCTCATACTTTCGCATTAATACCTAATTAAATTTTATTAATAAGCTGTTATCTACAATAACAATTGCAAGAACAATTACATAAGATCCAGCCATGTATTTTATTAACCTGCCTTCCTCGTCAAAGTAATGCTGCTCAGTAATTCCATTGAGTTTATGTAATGGTAATTCTTTTTAAGGTGGATGAGTTATTACACGAACAAATGTTGTGATGTATTCTTCAGTTCCGCTCGTCAGAAGCAGGTGCCTGCAGTTACAGTTACGACTGAATAGAAATTCCAATAAAAACTTTTTTTTTTACTCATTTGTCATTGTCAACCATCAATTATAGTGCACTCTTGAACAAATAATCGAATTGATGGATTTGTTCTTTTGAAAAACAAAACGCGTGTATAACTTAAACCACTTCGTGTACCTACGGCAGAATAATTGTTCATCAGAATACGTAAACCGTAACCGTAGACCTAGAAGGCCGAATGTAATATTGCAGACTTATCTTAATAAATTAATTTAAGTAAACAAAAAGAAAATGCTCTTAACTACTAGCTTTATTTTTGCTTATTTCACATGGTCATTCTATAAATAAATCAATTATCCTCCGTAACTTCAATGGAACCCCCGAAACCACCTTAAAGCCTTCAACTGGTACTTGAGACCAATTCGAGCATTTTAATTAACTTTAATTACGTTATTTTAACTCTTTTAATGTGATTTCTAAGTATGCATCTTTGTTTTTTACTAAAAGAAAGATTTATTAAGTTTGTCAAATTCAGTGAACCGCAATGTATAATGCCAAATTTAAATTTGGCCTTGGGATTTCAATATTCTCTTCCTAATAAGGGTATATATCCGCATGAAAGCTGTGGCAAGGGTAAAATATATGTAGTTTGCTGATGGTTAACTCTGTTTCTTCTACATGAACTGAACCCAACAGCACTTAATGAAATTATACTCCACCCTTATCGACCTCTACGTCCGTCGCGTCACCCCATAGGGATCCTTTCCGAAAACCTTTCTGGACCACATAAATTTCTTTGGGTATAGTTCTTGTATAGGTACTTGTACTTGTACACTCGACAAACCATTATTGCACCCTTAGGATACTTAGGTCGAATTTATGTTTTCTATACATACCTTGTAGAAGTATTCATGCATGGAGTTATTTTGGACACCGACCGACAACGCCGACGGCAACTCATCCCGATCAATATAATTGATATCCCATTTTCCAGTTTTCCAAGAAGAAGGCATTTTTCGAAGAAAAAAATATTATCACACTTTGTGTTCAAAAAACCGTATCGGTTTCAATTGAAATACCTTAATAAGAAATTCTTATTGAAGTGGGAGCTACTTAGCGCAGGATTTGGGATAGGATACCCTACCAAGTCGGAAGTATCATTAAGAGAAGTGACGACACACAATATAGCATATTAGGAGGAGTTTAATATTATAAGATAAACAAGATTGAACAAAATTGCAAAAGACAAGTTTCAGTGGAGAGAGTCCTGTTATTTTATAGAAAATCATCGAAAAAGTCGATAATTATGTTTTCATTTTGAAGCCTGTAGGTATATATAACAAGAAATCTATTAGTGACCGGATAATCAAGGTTAAAGCATTAAAATGGAAAAGATATTATAGGCTACATCTTGGTATACAAGAAATTGATGGTGGCAATATTGTAAATTCTAAAGTCGATTAAAAATGTTAGAACTTGTGAAATCAAATTACTAAGTTCTTGCCCTATTATCCTCTGTTATAATGTCCTTGGAAAGGATGTTGGTATGTACCGGCAAATTTAAAAAAAGAACTAGTAGGGGTAGGGGATGTGATTTAATGAAGATTTGACAAAAAAAAAAAATAGATATTGATTAAAAAAAGCACTCGACATTCATAAATTTACAGTATGGGAAATAGATTATACAACCATAAATATTAAAATATTCCTGGAAAATAATTACTTCATGGATTTCATTTATTAAAAACTTACATTTTTCATTATTATTTTTATTTTTCATTATAATTATTTATTATTTTAAGTTATGTATTAACGATGAACAGTGATGCGTTAAGCCTAGTACGCTGCTGATGCGAAACGAAAAATCCCATACAAAAATGACACAACGAAATCTAAACGAAAAATTTAGTTTTACTTTTCGTTCTGCAGTACGCTGTTCTGCTGTGGGCTTTAATATAAATACTTTTCCTTTTGACAACCATCTGAGCTCTGTTTGACAAAGGAGATTTCGATGGGCTCAATTCATGACATTTTTAAATAACTGACAAAGAATTATTATGAATGTGGGGGTCGCCAGAATTTTTTTTACTAACAAAGGGGTCACGTACTCAAAAAGTTTGAAAAACACTGCTGTTTAGTTTAAGAGATTTATATATTTCATATTCTTCGAGGGCGTCGAAGAGTTTTCCCTTTTTACATCGGTGAAGGGGTGTGAGGTTCGTTTCGAAGTCAGTGTATATGTGTGGTTTGTCGTCATTAAGTGCGTTGCGTAGTTGGATTTGGTATTTGTTTTTGGTTTGTGTTCGTTAAATCTGTCTAAAAATTTTCTTCCAGTTTGTCCTATATAATATTTATCACAATCGTTGCATTTTATTTTAATTTATAAACACCTGAGTTTGTTTTTATGTCGTTTTTAGTATTTGGTTTCAGTAGTTTTATTATGTGGTTATTTGTTTTGTTTTTTAAAGGAGTTCCTTAGTATTTCGGGTAGTGTATTTGTGTATTCTATTGAGATGTATTTCGGTGCATATATGGACTGTGAGTGCAAAAGTGGTGTAACCCACTTTTTTTTCGATCATATTTTTCATTTTGAATCGATTTTAAATACTATTTTAACTGAGATTCAAGGAGTAAAGGTCACATTTTTGGAAAGCTTAGATATTTTAAAAGTGAAAACTTTAGCTTTGATGATTTTTGATGCATAAATGTAATAATACGAAACAAAAATATCAAAAATGCCAAAAAATGGGTTACACCACTTTTGCACTCACGGCCTCATATATGAGTGTTGTTGTTAAGTAAATTATTAGTTTTATTTATTTTCTTTTTATTTTTGTTGATTATAGTTTATCTATCATTTCAGTTTTGTATCCGTTTGCTTTTGCTATATGTTTTATTGTGTTAATTTCTTCTGTATAATCTGTAGGTTTCATTGGGATTGTTAGCAGTCTATTAATGAATGCATTGTATGCTGCCATTTTCTGTGATTGTGGGTGGTGTGAATCTTTGTGGATAGTGATGTCAGTGGTGGTGGGTTTTCTGTAGACTTTTTATTCAAGTGTGTTGTTGTTCCTTTTTATGTTGAGGTCCAAAAAGTTTATTTCGTTGTTGTTTTCAATTTCTTCTGTGAATTGTATTTTTTCATTTATGGTATTAATGTAGTTCTTAAGTATGTTTATTTATCTTGTTGTACCGTCGAAAATTATGAAAGTGTCATCATCGTATCTAGAGTATGTGACTATTTTTGAGAATTGTGTGTTCTTGTTCGATAGGATAAATGTGTTTTCGAAATAATTTAAATAAAATTCTGCGATTAAACCACTCAGAGGAGAACCCATAGCTAGGCCTTCGTCTTGTGTGTAGTATTTGTTATAAAATGTGAAATAATTTTGTTGTAGGACTATTTGAAGTAGTGCTATTAATTCATTTATTTGATTCTTGTTGATTGTTGCTGTGGATTCGAGATTGTTTTTTATTAGTGTTATTGTTTCTGGTATTGGTATATTGGTATATATGTTTGTGACGTCAAACGATATCATTTTGTGGCTAGGCAGAACGTTTATGTTTTTTAATTTGTCTATTAATTGGCTGAAATTGTTGATACTGTGGTTATTCATTAAAATGGTGTTGGTTTTGATCAGACCTGTGTACTCAAAGCATAAGTACAAGTACCAGTACAATTACCTTGTACTTGAAATTTTTTAAGTACCAGTAGAATTCCTTGGTACTTGTACTTAAAAATTCCAAGTACCAGTACCGGTACTTGTAACTTTAATTCCACAAAAGTACTTGAAATTTTTGTATTGATTACATTTGTACTTTTGAGATGTACTTAAATACTTTTCAATTCCTTTTTTAATTCCAATAGTACTTTAATTCCTTTTAATTACTTTTAATTCCTTTTCAAAAAAAAAACCTGAAATAATATATGTCTTAATAGTACAGGTAAAATAGGATAAATTAAACAAACAAAATTTTACCATCATGAAACTTGGTGAAAACGTTTCATGTACTATGAGAATGAAAAATCAAAAGAGTCTATAAAATATTTCACATGGAAGGGTGTTTTTTTAGGGGGAGAGGGGGTTGTGGCTATGGTTGTGGTGTGGTTGTGGTGTATCAAACAGAAAAATTAACTTTGATGCAACATATTCAATTCATATGACACATGTTTTTAAGGTAGTTTTAAATGCTGAATCAAGCGAAACCAAAATCAAGTCGATACGGCCTCCGTGAAAAAAAGTTATTGTCATTTTTATGTAAGGATGACTATATATTCGGTATAAAAGTCAAATATTACTGAAAACCAGTTGAAAATAATGGTCCGTCGATGAAATTTGTCAACAATGGTTCATTTGTCATGAAAATCAATAATAAGAAGAGTCTATAAAAATATCTGTGATTAAACGATGTTTTTTTGAGGGTTGGGGTTATGCTGCGATTAGTACCATAAAATCTGTGGCTTAAATGGTACCCTCATCTCGGATCAGGCCAAATACTTGGGTGTGATCCTTGATAAGAAACTGAACTGGAGTCTCAACACTTAAGAAAGAGCAAAGAAAGCTATCGTTGCGTTCTATTCCTGCAACAGGATCTTTGGAAAATCCTGGGGACCCAATTCAAAAATTATCAGGTGACCGATACTTACCTACGGTAATTAAGTTTGGTGTAACGCGACTGAGAAAGCAACAAACCTGAAAACCTTGACAAAATTTTAAAGATTAGCATGCGTAGGTATTACGGGGGCGTTGAAAACCACTCCCACAGCGGGACTGGAAGCGATACTTAGCTTGAGACCCCTAGATCTATCCGTGCAAGAATCTGCAGCATACAGTGCCCTGCAGCTAAGTCTAGACTAAATGCTGGAAGCCAGAGAATATCAAATAAAGAAGCCAATCCTCAGCTGTCAATTTGATTTGCCTACAAGCTGAAGCGAACAGCTGATGTATTAGATTTGCAAAGTATTAGTGAAAAGCAGTGACAAAACGCACACATAGAATCAACTCGTCCATTCAGCACAGGTCTTGTTCACTGATGGTTCGAAGATGGGTACTTTAGTTGGTGCAGGAATTTCCTCGGAAAATCTGGGACTAGCTAGCTCCTTCAGACTTCAAGATTTTTGCAGTGTTTTCCAACCCGAGGTTTTGGCAGTGACAAAAGAAGCTACGCAAATATCAATGATGGCGATACCACGAGATGATATCAACCTCTTTATTGATAGCCAAGCAGCAATAAAAGGAATTTCTGCCACCGATATTCGAATCTTGTGGCTTGCTGTCGCGAAGAGTTTAGGGTTCTTGGCATGCAGCATAACATTAGACTCTGCTGGGTTCCTGGTCAGTGATGTACAGGGAAACGAGAGAGCTGATGAGCTGGCGAGATCAAGCCTTTTATACTGAATATATAGTCATCCTTACATAAAAATGACAGTAACTTTTTTTCACGGAGGCCGTATCGACTTATTTTGGTTTCATTTCATTCAGCATTTAAAACTACCTTAAAAACATGTGTCATATGAATATGTTGCATCAAAGTTAATTTTTCTGTTTGATACACCACAACTTCCCCCCTCTCCCCCTAAAAAAAACACCCTTCCATGTGAAATATTTTATAGACTCTTTTGATTTTTCATTCTCATAGTACATGAAACGTTTTCACCAAGTTTTAAGATGGTACAAATTTGTTTTATTTAATTTTTCCTATTTTACCTGTACTATTAAGACATACATATATTAGTTCTAGTATTTTTTTCGAAAAGGAATTAAAAGTAATTAAAAGGAATTAAAGTACTTTTGGAATTAAAAAGGAATTGAAAAGTATTTAAGTACATCTCAAAAGTACAAATGTAATCAATACAAAAATTTCAAGTACTTTTGTGGAATTAAAGTACCAGTACAAGTACCGGTACTGGTACTTGAAATTTTTAAGTACAAGTACCAAGGAATTGTACTGGTACTTAAACATTTTAAGTACAAGGTATTTGTACTTAAATTGTACTTAAGTACCAATATACTTAATTACTTTACAGCTCTGGTTTTGATTAGTTTTTGTAATGTTTTTGCAACTTTGTAACTTTGTGCTGTTTTGTAGTTTATTAATGGTCTAATAGGTGTACCTTCTTTGTGGATTTTATGTAATCCTGTGAATTGTAGAGCAGTGGTGTTTGTTTCTTTAAGCTTATACTTGGTTAAGCTTGTGAATAAATTGTTACTCTTGTTTATTGCACTATTGATGTCTTTTATGTACATTTTTGTTGGGTCTTTGGTTAATTCTTTTATGCTACATTTCCACCTAGCGCTAATCTGGGATTTAATGAGATTAACCTTAAATCTCCTTTAAATCTCGTAGATTTACCATGCAAATTTATTTCGTAAATCTTGAAGATTAGAAATTAATCTTGTATAATCTTCCTAGGACAAATAGTTTTACAAATCGAACTAACCTATTTTTACATGGTGCTGAACGATTCATTCGAGACTCGCGTTCAGTTCTTCATTGTTTCACACGAATCAAACATTCTGTCTCATTCGCACTTCATAAGAAAAATTGGAACGCCATTTGTATTTTTGAAGGTGCTGTCAAATTTAATCTTTTTTAAATCTTTTTGTGCGGTGGAAACACCAAAAAGATTTATTAAATCTAATCTGAGATAAACCTTTGGTGGAAACATAGCATTATATTGTTTTCACGTCAGAATGTGTTGGTTTTTTCGATGAATTCCTGTTTATCTATTATTACAATTGTGTTTCCTTTGTCGGCTTTTGTGATGAAGGCGTTGTTGTCTTCTAATTTGTTTTTTATGTTGTTAATGTCTGTCATATTCTTTTTGTAATTGTTTGTGTATTTGTTGCTTTTGTTTGAGTTTTTTAATATATTTTTAACTTTTAAGTTTCCTATTAATGTCGACTCTTGTTTCATTCTGAATTTCGTATGTGGGTATAATAAGTTAGTTTCTGTGTCAGTCAGTTGAATATGTGTGTTATTTATGATTCTAGGGTAAACTGTGTGTTTGCAATTTTCTATTATTGTTGAGTTTAGTTTTTTGGATAACTTCTGTATTTTAGGTTGTTGTTTTTTTTGTTATGTTTTGCATTATATTTAGGATTTGTTGGTTTATTTTATTCATGATAAAAGTGTCAGCTACGGGATGAATGTTGTTATATATTTGTAGATGAAGTTTATATAGCTCCTTGTTAAGTTGGGATTTTTTTGTGTATAATTGTTTTATTTCCTCTTTTATCCATATTATTTGCGCGTTGTTGCGAGTTTTTATTGCTGCTTTGGATGTATTCTTGATGTTGATTTGCGTATATTTCGGGATGATGTTCATGTTGAGACATTTTTTAATAAATTTTATGTTCATTGTAGCTTTGGATAGTTTCAGTCATAGATAAACAAATAAAGATGGGAAACTTTCGTACGTTTCACCCCCCAAAACCCATTTGTTTACATTGTTGTTTTTGTAATTTCACTCGTGTCGATGAATAGATGTGAATTGCAACAACAATTTAACGCGGTGAGTTTGAATTGTTTTGACAGTTCGATTTATTTTCCAAACTTTTGTAGGTACTTTTATTTTGGTCCGTCGTTGTTTTCAATTGTTTATTGCATTTATTGAGTTAATGGCAAATTTATTTATAGTTATGCTTTCGAACTATCGAGCCACGCTAGTAGTTTGAATAACTAAGCGGACACTGCCGAAAAATCAGCAGGAGTCAGTCGGGTCAAATGGAAATTTTAATTTTATTCTTGATTTTGCTGCAGCCTTACTTGCGAACCTCCTGAATTTAAAAAGCCAATAAAACAAAAGAAAACATCGATGCAGCATTGGATTCTGTAAAATTATGAGTGGTGGCTGCTGGAAAGATCTGTATCCTGTATAAAGTAGTGCTAATAAGAATTATCAAAAGGGAAACACTAAATGAGCGTCCAAGGTGGCTGGAGAACTCACTTAACCAAGTCAAAGAGCAATGCAAGTGGAAGAGGATAACAAAACAACAAAGATGCTCCGCAAAAACAAAATAGACCGGAGCAACAACAAAACAAACGCCACAGTCGTCATCAAGGTAAACAGGCCTTACATTAAGAGCGCTAGTATGTGAATGTGGCCAGTATCCCTAACTATAATTCCAGGAAAGGACCTCAAGACCAAGTATGAGCTGCGCGCTCTTCTAGAACGTTGCTGTATTTTGTTGGAACATTTGGAGTCGTGATAAATGGAGGAGTTGTTGCTTCGTGTCCTTTCACATACTAAGGAGCATTTAACATAGTCATACATAATGAATTATAAATTTTTTATAATAGTGTCTCCTCTTGTCTTAATAAGCTTCCTTTGTAGTTTTTCTATTTTTTAATCAATTAAAGATTAAAGACATTAAAAGTATGCTTAATTTTTAAAATAAAAAAATACATAGAAATAGTATTGTCCTTCCATCTTTCATGGTAAGTCCGATGTCCGATAGGTACATCTTTTTTTGAATAGAAATTACCTAAATATTTCAACTTTTTCACCAACATCTCTTAAAACAAAATTTAAAAAATACCTGCTTCATTTGGGATGAAATTTCAATTCAATCGAAATGATAAAGAAATTACAGACAACTTTGTATTCCTTTCGATGTTTTTAACTGTTGGTTCTAAAGCAGTTTTCCTTGTTTTTGTGAGGATGACTTTGGGGGCCTATCGTGAATGAAATTCCCCACGGAATTTTTCCCATAGACGAAAACTGGGAACGTGAATTGTGGTCGCAGTTTCTCTCGAAATTTACTGGCATCGTAAATGAATAATCCATGCCCACTGGGCTAGCATTTTGATCAACCAAATTTGAACCTGCAAGGAACAGTAGAAAATTGTTGCCATTTCTAATTTAAGTAGATGGGAGAAATTCCGTGGGAAATTATCTCCACGATAGCCCCCAA
This sequence comes from Dasysyrphus tricinctus, assembly GCA_963921185.1. NCBI lineage: Eukaryota > Metazoa > Arthropoda > Insecta > Diptera > Syrphidae > Dasysyrphus > Dasysyrphus tricinctus. The sequence continues at coordinate 70,017,077 of OY992531.1, forward strand.
ATCTTCAGTAAAAACGTGAGAAATGTAATTTTTTTTTCAAAATTTAATACTAGTTCAGTCGAAAATTGTGTTTTTACCATGAAAATTGTAGGATAGTTTTGATTTTATTCCTGTCTTATTTTTTCATGGGTGTTGAATCCGAATCTGAGGCTAGCGACTAAAATTTCGAGACGCAACATGGAAAAAAATGCAAAAATGCTTTTTTTATGTTTCCCATGTGGCTCGAAAACAATCAGTTACTCGTAAATTTTATCAAAAGACAGTTGAAAGTATACACAATTTCCAACAATTCTCTGCTTAAAGTTTTTTTCTCGAGTGCTAGTTGAAAATTGGCGTATTTTTATTTTTTCCGAATATCCAATCGAAAACAAGTTAATTACTTTGAATTTTTGTCTCAAGCATGAACCAAAATATACTTCTCCAATATAGTTTTGATTCGTTGAATTCGAATCTGGACTTTTTCACGTCACGTTTCTGAGATATTCATACCTAAAATTAAAAAAAAAATACTTTTTAATGCAATTTTTTTTTTTTCAAATAAATTTGTGTGGTCATTCTCAAGTATGGACCTTTTCCTTAAACATTCTCTTCGAATCTTTCAAATACATACCTTCATTGATCTTTGAGAAATCATAAATTAGTTGTTGGCCTTCGTCTTAAACTACCTTATATCAAAATATTCCAAATTCATAAATTTCAAACGAGAATTTTTAGAGAGAAATAGGAAGGGATTGTTGCAGACAAAAACTTTGAACTAAAATTTGTTACTTTGATATAATCTGTAAGAAAACAAAACCAAAAAACTTTTTGCATTTTCTTAGATTCGGATTCAGCACCTCCGAAAACATAAAGTAGGGAAAATGATTAAACTACCAAATTTTTAAAAAGCTTGCGAATATTATTGCACTTTTCGTTGTTTTTTCTAAATTATTGTTCACTTTTAAATATAGAAAATTGACCCACCCCACACCTAAACCTAATAGACTGGCGGTTGCGGTTATGTTATGACTTGCCATTGCGATTCGCCGAGTCCAACGTTCGAATTTGACTATGCAGTATTAAGGTTTGCGACTCGCCTGAATTTAGGAAGATTTTAATATGACAATACCTTTAGCAAACTTTCGCCTCCATCTTCGATGTCGAACTGTAATTCTTGGTGACTTTTTACAAATTGAATTGTTGAACATTCGAGTATTTCATGCTATTAAACATTTTTCTCTTAGAAGTCATAATTTCCATACCTTTTATATACAATTTTCCTCAACCCTCAGCCTCTTCAACATAAGAGCAAGTACGTGCCACCCAGTCGTGCATTTTTTTCTTTGATAAATCGTAAGTTAATTTTTAATATTCGCTTTTCATAAAATATTCTGGAATATTACACTATTGTGCAAAACTCATAGGTTTAAAATACGAATTTCACCGAGTTTTGAACCAATTTTAGACTTTTTTCAACGAGCGTTTTTGTTTACAGAAATTATTTCGACATCACCTTCAAAAAAATGCAAAAACACCGTCATATTTTTGTTTCTTTTTCTTTATTTTCAGCAATAACACTACAATTTTAATTCTAAAAATGTTCAAAATTCATTTCTTTGCAACTTTAAAAGCGGCGTGCGAAAATATACATACATAAATATAAAACGTTGGATTCCATTATTGGCTCTGAAACAGATTCTTGTGTCTTTTTTCAGTTAGTTGTTGAAAGTGAGACAAGTGACTTTTCAAAATATAGCATAGTTTACAGTTCCGATGCGAAAAAAAAATCAAAATTTTCAAAACGATTTTCTACATATTCTGCGCACCAAGTTGAATAATATTCAAGGCGAAAAACGTTTGCTTTGGCCTAAACCACCCATTGAGTCATTAATTTACCCTTAATTGACAAGCTATAGGCCTAAAAATGGAAAATAATTATTTTTGGATGCGAAAACCATTTGCATGCAAATAATGCCTTGAGGTGAATATATTTTTTTTTTCGGAAGTATAAACCGACCATCAAAAAAAAAAATATTTTATTCACCACACTTTTTTTCGCATGCAAATCAATTGCCGGTCCATTGTTTTGCATGACATTCCATGACAGCATAGTTTTTTTTTTTGCATGAAACTGTAAACCAATCATGCAAACAATTAATTTTACATTTCACCTCAATTATTTTTGACATGCGAGAATATTTGCATAGATTTTTTTTTGCGCACGGGAACTGTAAACTAGGCTTATAATACCAATCTGAAACTAAAGAATGCTTACTAAGAAGAGCGTGGTAGCGTTTGCTATTCGGAATAACTTTATCTTATTTAGTTTCCATTCTTTCCTTGATTGTAGAAGAATATCCCTGACTAGAAGAGAATTTGCTCTGGAATTCAACCCTATATAATCAAAAAAAATAGGCCATTATAGGTAAATCTAAGTTTCATGTGTATCTATTTATTTTTTTTTTTAATTACTTTTGCAAACTAGGCATAAAGCATATGCAAGAAAGCCGGAGAGCACATATAGTCCAAAAGTTCTGAAGATAAAAACAAATATTAAAGAAGTGTTAGGCCAGATAAATGAATATCTTTACCTTGATTGGAATTCTGGGTTTGGCTGGGATTTCATCGGCATCGTATAAGCTGAAATCGATGGTGCAATAGCATTCATAGTTTTCGCTTGTTGCGAGTATTGATGATAATTATCAGCAGCAACTGCGGCTGTGGCAGCTTTTTGTTGCAATATACAGGGTGTCCCGGACCTGAGTGGAAGTATTTCAGGGGGTGCTTCTTTGGGTTATTCTAAGAAAAAAATTGTATGGGGGGAAAGTTGTATCTCCCCTCCCTGAGGCAGGGAGGGGCAGTTTCTGAAACATTCACTTCAAATGCAAAAAAAAACATTAAAAATCAACGGAAACACATTTAATAATTTGCTATAATTTTTTTGAAAGTTAATACTCCATTCTTGTATTTGGTTTTCAAATCAAGTTGTTTAAGAGAATAGTTTTTGAGAAATTAAATTTCAAAGTCAAAATTAAAAAAAAAAATTGTAATTTTTTTTTCTTAAGTCGATATTTTTCAAAATTTTACGTAGTTAAGGGAATTTTTTGTGTTCAATATTCAATGCCCTCATTATTTTTTAGTCCATTACCGAAAACCAAATGTAAAAATCTTTCTTAGTTTTTGAGAAATTAAGAAAAAACAAAAGGGGAGATACAACTTTACCCCCATACAATTTTTTTCTTAGAATAACCCAAAGAATCACCCCCTGAAATACTTCCACTCAGGTCCGGGACACCCTGTATATTAATGGATTGCTTAGATTCAATTTTTTTCATTGTTTGAATTGTTGTTGTTGTGGTTGTTTTATTATTGTTTTTGTATTATAATTATTCTCAATTGATGTTGTTGGTTTTGTTACGTAAACAATATCGCAGCAGCTACTGATTATAATAAGTCAATGCATAAACGACTGCTTTTGCAGCTGGCGGGGATGAACAAACACCTCCTCTTGTTGGTGTTGTATGTGGTACACCCACGGATCTGGTAAGTCACACGGGCCAAGCCCTGCATTCTCGGCTACAACAATTGACATAATGGAGCTTATCTGTTAGCTGCAGCGATTTTGGACCCTCACCCTGTAGAGGTGCTTGAGAAACAGAATTCCGCTCCGTGGTCGCTGTAACACCCAGGCACCTTTGCTACTAGTTACTGTACCTATATCATACTATCATGTTCCAGCTTTTTTGAAGCTTCACCCGAAAACAAAATCGAAAACCAGTGACTAAGCTACGATATAAAAATAATATCCGAGCCCACAGGATAATTGGAAAATTGAAACAAAATTTTAGTAGGTACGCTCTTTTTAACCTCGGTGAAATGAAAATAAACACACTTCACTGATAATTGATTAATTGATTTTTTTTATAAATTTCTTAAAAATTTACATAATTTTAAAGAAAGTAAAGGCAAATGGAAGAATTAAAGTTAAAAAATCTAAAATTCAATCGAATTCATGAACTTTTTGACATTTATGAATTCACCTCAGAAAAAAAAAGAAAGGGGTGTGTTCTAAAAATTCTTGTTTTGAGGGTGCAAACACACTTTATTGATGAAATATTTAGTGAGTTCCTTTTGCTTCTAATTTCTGTGATTTCCTGTATATTTGTGTGCATTTTAGTCCAAAGTACTGTCAAAGTTCATATATAAAAAAAATCCATTGAGGAAGTTTGGACTGAAATTCAAAGTATAGGAACAGGCTTATTTTTTCTTTCATAATCCGAAGTTGGCCTGCATCACGGAACAATTCTGATTTAAGGTTTATGAAACTAAAAATTGGAATTTTCTTCAACTGAATGTTGACATAGGTACTAGCCCTTTTTTAGTGCATTTTTATATGTGTTTAGAAAAAATTGGTATGTTAAATACAACTTCAAATTGGAGTTGCACCAAGTTGTTGTTGTCTTTTCAAAGAAATTTTTCCAAGCGAAGATAAAAATGCCCTAAAAACAAGGCTATTCTATACTTCTTGAACTGTATGCATGTTATTGCTGTTTCCACCAAAGGTTTATCTCTGTTTAGATTAAATAAATCTATTTAGGAAGGACCCGTTGTACAAATGTGGTTCAAATTTTGATCCGTGGTTCAAATGTTTTTACTGGCTGATTTCGACGGAATTACTGAGGTTCAACGATGGTTCAAGTATGTTATAGTAGCTAATTTAATGCCTGAACCTTCATTGAACTTCAGTTAATTCCCCAAAGTCAGTGAGTTAAAATTGATGAAACACGAGTTAAATATTTGTACAACTGGCCCTTAGTGTTAACAACGCACAGAAAGATTTAAGGGGCCAGATATAGCGATCAGGAAAACGCATCAGGAACAATTTTTCAAAAGGATTATTTACTATGTTTTTAACGGATTTGAAACATAAATGCTACACGAATCAATAAAGGTATTCACGATCTGGTGCAACAAGCCTAGTAAAATTGTAAAACTTTATTTTTCTTACAATCGATCGAGAACGTACTTCTTTTATCTATACACCTCTATTAGTGAATTCGGCGAAAGAGCTTTTGCCACGATTAAACTCATTTTCGAGATTTTAGCTATTAGTGAATTCGAAATAGAAAATTGAACGACTGTCGGTAACATTACCTGCACCACCGACACTTTTTTCAACAAATTTGATGTTAATGAAACTGCAAACCATTTGCTCTCCATACAAACTTTCCCATTTTATATCCGCGCAAATGTTATCGCGACCTGCTATTGATTTTCTTTATTTGCCAGAAAATCATAATTTGAATTTTTAAGTATAGTTTAGTTAAAGTAAAGTATTTAACATTCTTTTTGAAGAAATAAATTGTTAACAATTTTTTTGATTATGTTTAGACAGGCTTCATGTGAGGTTACTTATTTTGACGTGAGGACTGTCTGAACACTCCTTGAGATTGCGTGTCACGTTTGAAATGTCAACAAATGACAAAAGCCATAATATAGTTCGGAAAATGTTAGGGAAGTTCAGGAATCGATAATATAGTTCATTCGGCGAGTTCACTAATTGGGAAAAAAACGCGAACGCGAATCCAGTGCGAATCTGGTCAACTGCGGCGGAGTAGAATATTGCGAATTGACTAATCAGCATAATAGTTAAACTGTCAGCTTATGAAAAGAATGACATTTGTTAAGTTAGTTAAGTTATCAAATACACAAGCGAAAACTTAACTATGGTGTATTTTTCTTTTACAATCGGGTTGGAGTATAGCAAAAGTGTAAAAGTGTAAGAATTTGACATTAAGTATATTTTGTTGTGGTAGTGCAAAAAAGTTTTACACTTTTGCAATGATACACGTTCAGTTACATCGGATCGTGAAAGCCCCTAATGACAGAACACTCAAAGAATTTTTCGTGCAAATACAATTTTCAATTGAACAATTATATTTATCTAAAAAATGTATTTTAATTATTTTCCTGACGCAAACTAATTTTTTGTATCAGGAAAATAGTTAAAATACATTTTCAAGAAAAAATAATTGTGCAATTGAAAATTTTATTTGCACACAAAATTCTTTGAGTGTTTTGTCATTGATTCGTGTAGTATTTGTGTTTCAAATCATCCATTTGAAAAATTTTTCCTGATCGCTATAACTGGCCCAAATACAAATAGTTTTTCATTTTTTCTTATTAAGTCGAAGTGAGAAAGAATGTTTCAGCGCCTTATAAGAAAAGGTTAGTTCGATTTGTAAAAGTATTTGTCCTAGGAAGATTTAACAAGACTAATTTCTAATCTTCAAGATTTACGAAAAATATTTATATAGTAAATCTTCGAGACTTAAGGAAGATTTGAGGTAAATATTATTAAATCTCAGATTAGCGTTAGGTGGAAATAAAGCATTAAACTTCGTAAATCTGTCACAATTTGTATGGAAAATTAGACAGATTTACGAAGTGTACAACTTTACTACGTTTACGACGACCTTACGCCATTGCATGAAAACCCTTTTTGTTGTTTATTACTTCACTACCCATTTTATGTAAACCGCCAATGAAATTTAAAAATGAAATAATATTAAGGAAAGTGAGCACTTAACATTTCGTTTTGCCAGTTCTTATACTTTTTGAACATACCCATTAAAACTCATGAAGTTCATGAAATTTATGACGATTTGTGGTGAAAATCATAAAGTTGCACTAGTGTGCGTGTGGTAAAGGTTACTAGTGCAACTTTATGACATTCACCACGGTCTGAGCTTGTAGGCAAATCAGTCTGACAGCCGAAGATTCCCATCTTTATATTTTTTATCTATGGTTTCAGTTTGCTGTTTTTGTATTTTAAGACGGTTTTTGCTTGTTCGGCTGTGAAATTCATGATTTGTTTTTTCGTCTCCGGTTGTGTGGTATATGAAATTATATAAAATTAAGTAAATATATAAATAAATAATTGAAAGCAATATAATATTTTTTTTGTTTTATTTAATTTATTGAAAAACTTTTAGTTTTCTCAAAGTAAAAGCACATTCAGTTGTAAAAGCCCGATGATGGAATTTGATACCGAAACGCGTCGTAAAATAATTTTATAATCGTTGTTTTGGTTAAAACTAAAAGTTTTTCAATAAATTAAATAAAACAAAAAAATATTACATATATTGCTTTCAATTATTTATTTATATAGGTATTTATTTTATTTTATATAATTTCATATACCACACAACCGGAGACGAAAAAAACAAATCTTGAAATCCTAACTTTACTTTTAAGAAGTGGCAACACTGTCAGAAGGACAAGAGAAGGGTTATCACAAACCCAAAATGTTGCTTATATGTGTATCGAAAACCAAGCGTCTGACGATGATCCGAGAACTCCCGTTAGATTCAGCACTCTTGAAACTATAGGACCACATTATTGTTTTTCTCCCACCCCTCCCCTTGCACGAAGGGTGTGGAAAAAAGTAGTTTTGGAAACAAAATTTGAAAAGCCAATAAAAGTTAGAAAAATAATTTTACAAATAAAATTTAAAGATGGTGTCGACGCAGAATTTCACGGGCTACTTAATTACATTCAGAGTTTATTGAAAACCTACTATGTTTGTTTTAAAAAGCCACTTTCAAATTGCTGGGGAGGGGGGATATATGCAAGATCAACAAACTTAAATATTTATCTTGGAATAATATAAGCATAAAACACATGTTTTAAGGGTATTTTTTAATGCCCAATCTTACTATATGAGAACGAACTCGATACAACTACCTTCAAAAAAGTTATAGCCTTCTTCATAAATGATAATGGAATTATTAGTGAAAAACGTAAAATATTACTACATTTCAGCAGCATTGACACGAAACTTGGTCCACATATTTCATTTGTCATGAGCAGGGCCCGGATTTCCATGCAAATGCATATTTTTTTTAGACAGCCTTAGAAGGAAATGAATGAGATAGTTTCCCGAATTGAGAGATTTGCTTTAAAATGGCATTCAATCGTTAGTGCATATTTTTGCATATTTTGGTATAAATGCATTTTTTGGCGTATTGAGCATATTTTAACAATAAATGCATATTTTTAGTGCATATTTTAGAAAAAATAAGATTTAAACACTTCAATTTAATTATTTCACCGAAATGCAAACGACCCTTTAAAATTCTACTAATTGGCTTTCATAAGTTCAAGCCATGGGTTTCTAAGTGAGACTATAGTAAAATTACAGAGGTGGAACTCGCTTAAAAACAAATAGATTTAATGGAGGAAGCAGTTTCGAAAATTAATGCAGTAGAGTCTCCAATAGACTAGCACTAGAAAATGTTCTTAAGAAAAACGAAGGATATATGAAAATGAAAACTATCTCAACCATGTTATCCTTAAATAAGAATCAAGAACAGTCCTTCGATATTCAATTAACAATACATGAGAATGTATCATTAATACATGCTCCATTAACGTCTGTTGACGCGGAGAGGCCATTTTCCATGTACAAAAGTTTCTTGAGACCAAATCGCCAAGGTTTCAGTTTTGAAAACTTCAGAACAAAATTCATGATTCATGCTAACAAAACCTACTTACGCAACTAGTCTACAAAATTATGTCAAAATTTTTTTTTTTTTTTTTTTTGTTAAACCTACCTGAATTCTATGTTATTTTTGGTTAATTTTATTTACTTATTGCTGTGAAAAATGTCTGTGAATTAAAGACTGATTTTTGTTTTATTTAAATGTGTTTTCATTTACTTTTTGAGTATTTTTGCAGCATATTTTGCATTTTTAAAGGCATATTTTGGATTTTTTAGGGCATATTTAGACATTTTAAGTGCATATTATAGGCGCATATTTTGAGTTTTTTAGAGCATGAAAATCCGGGCCCTGGTCATGAGCAACAAGAATCAAAGGAGTCTACAAAAATATTTGTTGCGAATGGGTGTTTCTTTCAATGAATTAGAAAAATTTTGAAACCCCTCCCAAAACTGGTATGTTGATGAAAGTTGGTGAAAATGTTTGATTAATCATCGGAACCAAGAATCAGAAAAGACCATTCAAATATCCATGGTCTGAGGGTCTTTTTTGAGAGGGAATATCGTACCTATTCTAGTAAAAAAATACAATAATTTCCAGACATTAACTCTTAAATAGTAAGATAACCTTTTTATGAGCTTGTTTCTACTTTATTATAACATTATTGGTTTCAGCATTAAAAAATACCTTAAAATCATTTACCATATTACATTTATGTATCTTGGTTTCAAAAACATAAAAATACTCGGCCAAAAACTCTGCTTCTCATTCCCCATTGAAAACACCCTCAGATAGTTTATATCTGTTTGATCTCTTTTGTCTCTTGGTCTTGATGAAAAGTCAAAAGTTTTGACCAATTTTCATTAACGTTCCAGTTTCTGGAGGGAACTCATGGTAGTAGTTCAAAAATTTTCCATTTCACTGAAAAAAACACCCTTTAACTATAAATATTTTTGTAGACACATTTGATTCTTGTTGCTTGTGACAAATGAAATAAGTTTCGTGACAATGCTGTTGGAATTTGGTAATATTTTACGTGTTTCACTAATATATTCCGTCATCATCTATGAAGAAGGCTATAACTTTTTTGAAGGTAGTTGTATCGAGTTCATTCTAATTTAGTAAGATTGGGCATTTAAATATACCTTTAAAACATGTGTCATATGCCTATATTATTCCAAGATAAATATTTAAGTTTGTAAATCTTTCATATACCCCCTCCCCAGCACTATGAAAGTGGCTTTTTAAAAAAAACTAAAGCAGGTTTTCAATAAACTCTGAATGTAATAGAGTAGATTGTGAAATTCTGCGTCGACACCATTTTTAAATTTTATTAATAAAATTATTTTTCTAACTGTTATAGGCTTTTCAAATTTTGCTTCCAAAACGACTTTTTCCACCCCCTTCGTGCAATGGGAGGGGTGGGAGAAAAACAATAATGTGGTCCATGGTTTCAAGGGTGCGGAATCCATAGGGAGTTGTCGGGTCATCGTCCGACGCTTGGTTTTCAATTTATAAGCTACAATTCGGGATTGTGGCAACCCTTCTCTTGTCCTTCTGAAAGTGTTACCACCTTGGCAACACTTCTTAAAAGTAAAGTTAGGACATGGACTATTTGTGTACTAAAGCTCAACCCGGCAGGTCGAAATGAAAGGTATGTCTTCATATCGTGCACTATAACGCCCCTACTATAGCCAAAGGTTCCTTGAAACCCGACAGATGTCAGTCGTTAATAATCTGTTGTTAGCAGCTATGAGGAAACTTTTGTGAATTCTACTCTTTTCCTACTCCAGTGGCATAAGTACTACCCAAGGTACAGTTTGGCTTGGTTCAAGTAATAAACCGTTTTTGGCTAGAGTTCATTACCATAAATGTCTCGGTGACCCGGGACCCATCGAAGGTTGATTGAATCCGTTTCGCCAAGCAATCTCAATTCATTACGGCAGTGATCAACCAATTTTGACTTCGTGACAGTTGTCGATATAGCTCTGATTGCCGCCTGGCTATCTATGAAGATATCAATATTTTTGTTTGTCAGTTCAGTCAGATATTATGCAGTCTCAGTGACTGCAAGCATTTTCGCTTGGAAAACGCTGCAGAAGTTTGGAAGCTTCAATAATCTTTTTATGTGTGGATTGTCTGAGAAGATGCCTGACCTTACCCCAGCGTCTGTTTTGGAACCGTCAGTAAGGACCGATCCATGATTTGCGTTTAGGACCCGGTTTTCTTTCATAACTCCCTTGTTGGGATTGGGATATCTGTTAGTGTGACTGGGTTAAAATAAAATCTATGAACGCTGCAATATAGTCCACTTGAGTTTCTTTGTTAGTGAATTTCATTATAGTTCTGTGACCACAGTGGCCCTTTTTCAATTTTTTACACTCCTTAAGTCGTACAGCACTTTTGGCCGCCAACTCTTTCGTGAACAAATCGAGTGGGGCAAGTGACAGGAAAGTTTCTTGGGCTGCAATTGGCTTGATTCTCATGGCACTTTAGTTGTGCCGAATACTGGTTAATGCCAGTCTCTGAATTTTGGTCATGGCCCTTAGATTGATTGCCTTATCCAAGGCTGCCCACCAAACCAAACAGGCGTACGTCAGGATACTTCTTGTAGTTCTTGCAATGGCTGTGTACATCCAATGAATGGTTTTGGGGCTGGCATGATAGAAACTAGAAAGCTTTTGCAGCTTTTTTCCCTTTCTTTTATATTTTCTTTCCAGCTTAGTTTACGATCGATAACTAAACCAAAATATTTTGCCGTGCCAGTTGTATGGAGCGGCATCATCCCATTTATGATGGGGGGGATTAATATTTGAAATATTACGCTTTCTCGTAACCGGAACCAGTTCCGTTTTAAGTGGGTTGACATTAAGTCCGCAGCTACTGGCCCAATTACTGCGAGCTTGTCAAGGGCTGTCTGTTTGTAAGAGGTTGCACAGAGATATGACAAATTTCCGTGTGGCCTTATCGAATTGCTCCATTTTTAACGTATGTCAAGGAATGCTCCTAAGGTAAATTCTTCAAAATGGATTGATTTCTCAATCGTGCCCACAACTTCCATCTCAACAAATTTGCCCTTCATATAAGCATGCTGATGGGCTGGTGAGAGAGCACTATCATTTAGCTTTAGGCGAATGCGCGTTTCTATCAGCCTTTCTAAGGTCTTTAAAAGAAAGGAGGATAGGCTAATTGATCTTAAATCTTTTGAGTCAGTGTGTGGATGGGCTTGCCAGCTTTCAGAATGAAAATGACACTAACATCTCTCCAACCAGATGGAATATAGGTGATATGTGATATTCAAACATCCCTTAAAAATTTCCACCAGAAGCGGTGCAATTACGCCTTTAGAGCTATGGAGCATAATTGCGATTATTCCATCAGGCCCTGCAGACTTGTACGCTGAGAAGGAGTCTATGGTCCTGGCTCAAGCCACTTTTCGGTTATCTATTATTTGGATAACAATATTAGAAGTCTCGCTTATATTAGGGCCACTATCCATAACAGATGCATCAAAAGAACATCCTGGGAAGTAAGTGCTCATAAGTGACTCTAAGGTTTCAGAGCAGGAGTCAGTCGAGGTTCCATCCGGTCTTTTAAGAAGGCCAGGGGGAGCGTGGACCTTTAACATGACTTTCCTGAGCCTAGCAGCATCGTTAGTAAACGCTATGTCTGTACAAAATGTTTGCCAGGCTGCTCTTTTTGCGTAAGTTGTTCTGTTTTTATATTCATTTTTACTGATCTTGAATAGATCCCAGTCAACGGGTTCATTGCTATGTTTAGCTCTATTGAAAAACTTCCTATGGAGACTATTTCTCTTGGCTATTTAAAGAAATTTTATATGATTTCTTATACCCAACAGGATTTACGAGGTCATAGTAAGCCGTGGTTGCACAACACATTATTAATTCTTTTAGAAATAAATTATAAATTTATGTAATGAAATAAAAATTGGAGATATTCTCTTCCCATTTTCTTACGTTATTCGCCATTTTCGAACAGGGGTTCCAATCAAATGTCCGGGAAAAAAGAGAATTCTTCACATTAAATTTTAAAAAATGGACAAGAACCGAAGGGGCCGGTAATCGGTTGTCGGGCAGTGTAATGTTCGAGTACTTTCGAAAAAAAAAGAACAATTTACATATTTTTAATTATTATTCTGTGAAGTCAAACTATTGTTAAAACTAACTTATTAGTGGCTCAAAGCCTGCCAGAAATTTCAACACCATAAAATTATTGATTGGAATAAGCTTAAATTAAAACTCTTTTATAAGTATTTTAAAGTGGTACTGTTATATGCATATATCGTTTAATAAAGACAAACATACATTATGTACTTAGTAAAATTGGCCATTAAATAAATATGGAAAAATCCATGAGGACCTTATCATACATTTGTTTCGGTTCATTTAATCAGACTAAGTAGACACACGTGAGCTTATTACCTCTCTGAGACGTTTTGTTCATGAATTGCGAATATTACAATTTATGAAATGGAAGAACACACAGAAATGTTAATTCATTTTTGTTGAAACAAAGCAACGGCTGTGTCATTAAAATTATTTATGGTGGTTTAAATTACAAGAGTCGAACACATTAAAGCCATAATAAGTAGGTTTTCCCGCTTTTGGATTCCGTAATTTCATTTTATTTGAATTACATACATAATAATACATCTGTTATGTATGCACCTACACATTAACCTACGTTTAATTAGGTAGGTACATGATTTACATATATTAAATAACTTTTTAATGTGTGTCGAATAAATGAAAGTAATAAGACTTTCTTTTTTAATGGAAATGACATTTTTAATTTACAAACTGAACAATTCATTTTACAACTGAAAGAACAACAATTAAATTTTGATTGCGACTACTTGCTTGAAATCATTGCTTGTTTTAAAAGAGGAAACAAATTAATTGTGATTTTTTGTTAACATTTGTACCTTTTTTTTAAAGTGCTTTTGATTCAAAATTTACTTTGACCACAATATTGTGTTTTAAGTTAGCTGTTTATTTTAGCAATTATTGAGACTTGCGGCCATTTGAGGTTGAAGTAAACAACAGTTTCATTAACTTTTGGATTGAAACAACAAGAATAATCTAAGTATGCTTTACCTATATCAACAAGCTTAGAGCTAGTTATATAGTTAGAGTTAGAGTTTCAATGGGAACGAGCCCATTAGTCGTGCTTAGTCTAGTATAATGTTAATCTTTTGGTAACTGAAAACTTTTTCCGTCACTGATAAGATTTTTCTAAGGACAAGCACCCTTAGGCGCCAGTTATAGCTATCATTGAAACACATCATTGAAAATTTTAATGATTGATTTTGAGACGTTTGGGAGGCAAAATCATTTATTATTTTGATGGACGATCAAAGCTCAAGACTTAATTAATATTTCTAGCCAAAAAAAAAATTTCAAATAGGCCCAACTTTCCACAAAAATTGACTTTTAATTTTTCAATGATCATTGGTAAGGTAGTTCAATCACTGAAACAAGAAAAGTCTTTTTATGTGGAAAGTTGGGCCTATTTTTTTGGCTAGAAATATTAATTAAGTCTTTAGCTTTATTTTTTCATCAAAAAAAATACATGATTTTACTTCCTAAACGTCTCAAAATCAATCACTAAAATTTTCAATGATGAGTTTCAATGATAGCTATAACTGGCACCTTAGAATAGGGTGGAATAAGGGTAAGATATCAATATTTTGTGGGAGAGAGAATCGAAGCTTTTGTAATGAAATGTGAAGAAAAATCTACTTACACAAATCAAATCGTTTCATTTACAAACAATTTTCTGCAACGCTGTTTATTCACCCTTATTGTAGTACGTGTTTCAGTTAAACGATGAATGTCATTTTCAAATATGTTTTACACATGGCGTTTCAGAGGCGTTTTTCTGAGCGTAACGCCTTAATTTGAGTGGAACCTAAACTTTTGTGAGAAAAACTTCACTTATCCTTATTGTAACTAGCGTTACAATTGCCTTATTTGTCAATTCAAATGCTATAGTTTTTGTCGAATACACATTCTTAAACGAATCGTCACAAAATTGGCTAAAAATGTAAGTTTCACAAAGTGCCGAAAAAAAATGGGAATCTGTAGCCTCAACATTGAACTCTTTAGGACACCAGTAAGGTCCGCAAAAGAGTGGCAAAAAGTATACAACATTAAATTCAGTGGTTTTTTTATAACGTATTTTCGTAGGTTTGGTTCGATGCTATATTCAAAGTACAGCAGAAACTTCTTTTTAATAAAAAAAAACAGCTAGAAGCTACTGGAGGAGGACCACCTAACTAACAATATTGCCCCTATAATCATCCAAAGAAACTTCTCATAATCATTTCTTGCAATCATATCAGCATTATACAGGGTGCCCCGCACCGGAGCGGAAGCAGGCGCGGATACAAGGGGGGGGGGGGCAATGGGTGCAATTGCCCCCCCCCCCGGGCAAGAACGAACGAAGCATGAAATGTTACTTTAATAAAATTTAATCTAAAAGAAAGGTTATTTCATTATACGTTTATAAAAAAATTTCTTGGCAGCGCAGCTTTGCAGCAATGAGCGGTTGTTCGTTGGCCACTGGCTGACCAGATTAAGTTAAGAAAAGTTCGACAGGGGCACTCATCTAAATTTTCAACCTTGAAGTTGATTTAATTTAAAAAAAAAAATTAAATCTTAAAAATACGTCGATTTACGAGTAATTACCTTCAAAAATTTCTAATTTTGCTTCAAATGCCCGGATCTACAGGATAAAGATAGCTCATTAAAGTTAAAATAATAAACTACATTTATGTATAAAAGTTATTGAGAAATACCAACAAATTTCATACTAATTTCCATTGAGGGAGAACTTTTACTAGAAAACTCTCGAGAGCGACTCTCGGATATCTGTCTACCCCTCTGGTGAGCTTATTTCATGACTGTGTCTGTGTCCACTTTCGAGTTTTACTCTCGAGAACTTCTTCAGAGCTGCTCACCGCCTTTTTACTCTGAAATGGATACGCACCTTAAGAGTATGTCCATATGTTTTGAGTTCGGTGCTGTACGTAGCGATGCTTGCAGTGCTGTATATCTGTTTTAGCCATACGATACGTTTTTGATGTGAGAATTTTGTCACTTTTAGGGATGCGTTTTGGGAACTTCTGTGTTCCATATTATTAACCTACCGAGGAGTGCGAACCTAACGAAGAAGATTGGAGAGAAACCAGGAAACGACTACAGCAGTCATTGCCGAAGAGAAGTTGGATGGAACTTTTATACCTGAGGAAAGGACAGTTGTTTCGTCAATTCAATTGTCAAATTATTGCCATTTTTCGATGCAAATATTGCTATTGTATTGAACTACATGAGTCTGACAACTCTGTGGTCGATGCTTTGAGCTTATATGAAACATTTATCTTAAAACTTAACGAATGCTAAGTATATTGTTAGTGAAATGTATAACGGAAGTTAGTCACAATCGAGAAGGTCGGATGGAAATTTTTAATAAGGAGTGGTTTTTTCTTTATATTTTCCACTATAATCATTGTGTTTAATTTCAATGTCGGAAAGTTTGGTTTTGTATTGATGGACGAAGACATCTGAGCAAACGCTACGGTTCATCTCGGTTTCGATCTATAATTTTTGTTCAACTAAAATACAGATATTGTCAAATTAATGCAATGGTTTTGTTTGCACAAAATCTTTTTTATCAACGTCCTTCAATTTTCTTGCAAACGCATTTGACGTTTATGAACACGTTCTCCGGCTTCTCAATATTTTTGTTTCCAATTCGATTTTTGACTGCAATTGCACCACACATGATGTTTTCAAACATGTGACTTTAGCAAACTGCATTATCGAACACAATGCTTATGCAGTAAAACTTGAATTTGCCTTTTTTAACAGCAGACTTTTGCAGTTTGCGTTTGAGAAAACGGCCTTTTACAAGTTATGCTACATTTCCACCTAGCGCTAATCTGAGATTTAATGAGATTAACCTTAAATCTCCTTTAAATCTCGTAGATTTACCATACAAATTTATTTCGTAAATCTTGAAGATTAGAAATTTATCTTGTTAAATCTTCCTAGGACAAATAGTTTTCCAAATCGAACTAACTTTTTTTTACATGGTGCTGAACGATTCATTCGAGACTCGCGTTCAGTTCTTCATTGCTTCACACGAATCAAACATTCTGTCTCATTCGCACTTCATAAGAAAAATTGGAACGCCATTTGTATTTTTGAAGGTGCTGTCAAATTTAATCTTTTTTAAATCTTTTTGTGCGGTGGAAACACCAAAGAGATTTATTAAATCTAATCTGAGATAAACCTTTGGTGGAAACATAGCATTAGGTTAGGTTGCCAGCTAAGGAAGAGGCTGGAAATTTCGCTCGAACTCGAACGTCATGTGTCTGAATAGGAACATACCACTTAACCATTATGTTTTCCGAAAATTATTGTAAAGTTACGCAGATCCAGAGGGAACTCAAAACCACTGTATAGACACCATGCTATAGCTACAAACCGCAAAAAATCATTTCACAAAGTTCAGAGTACCCTATGTTCGAGAACTGTAGCAGTTATGAAAGAGTTTATTTGTTTTCTCCAAATTTCGAACTCATCAACTCACATTGCTTTGTATGACCAGGCGTGTAGAGCGGTAAGAAATTAACTCAAATTTTCTGTAGACCTCATCAAGATTTTGGAAACTCACGAAAATTGCCCCCCCCCCTGAACGAAATCCTGGATCCGCGCCTGAGCGGAAGTATCTTAAGGTGTGGTTCCAGGGTATATTCTAAGAACAAAATTGTATGGGGGGAAGTCCCTGAGGCAGGGGGGACAGTTTCTGAAAAATTGACTTAAAATGCCAATAAAAAACATTAAAATCCAACGAAAACACATCTAATAATGTGAAAAAATTAATTTATTCATGAATTATCCACAATTTAACCCTTTTTTCGGGCTTATTTGGTAAAAGTACCTTTCGTTTTTTCTTAATTTCTCAAAAACTAAGATAGATTTTTACATTTGGTTTTCGGTAATGGACTAAAAATAAATGAGGGCAATGAATATTGAACACAAAAATAGCACTTAATAACGTAAAATTTTGAAAAATATCGACTTAAGAAAAAAAAATCACAATTTTTTAAAAAAATTTGTTTTTAAATTTAATTTCTCAAAAACTATTCGCTTAAACAACTTGATTTAAAAACCAAATGCAAGAATGGAGTATTTTCTTTCAAAAAATTATAGCACATTAATAAATATGTTTTCGTTGATTTAAAATGTTTTTTTTTGGCATTTTAAGTCAATTTTTCAGAAACTGCCCCCCTGCCTCAGGGAGGGGAGATACAACTTTCCCACTATACAATTTTTTTCTTAGAATATACCCAGGAACCACACCCTAAGATACTTTCACTCAGGTGCGGGACACCCTGTATAATTGTCCATAAAATTAACCCTTAACCACCTACCACCTATTTCAGTCCTCTAACCACATAAATGTGCGGTCCTGAAGACCGATTATTACCCTGAATTCAGAATTTCCGGTATAAACGTAATAAAAAACTAATAAAATTCTTGACAATACTCTTAGGTCTTACTCAAAAGACTGAAATAACATTAACTAAAGTAAAATTTGGTAAAATTCTTAAAATCTTCAAAAAATGACTCTGTTACCACAAAAAATAGCTATGCTCATACAATAATTTCTGTAGCAGTAGGAACTTAAAATTTCAACTTCTTGGTATTAATTCTAATAAATTTAGGAACCAAGCAATAAAATAAAAATAAGAAACCAAACTTAAAATAAAAACTTCGACCAAATTGCAGCCCACCAACATTCACAATTTTTCGCAGTAGTTTTCCCACATTTTTTACGAAATATCACGAAATCCTCGGTCATAGCAGGTTCCATGTCACTGCAAACCTCGCTCTGGCATATCATCGCTATTAGACATATCTTGCTGCAGCAATATTTCAATATTTTCGTCCCTTCTATTCATTTTGCATTTTGCACCTGTTCACTCTCCTAGCTCATAGGCGATACAAGGTGATCTCTAAAAAAGGTACATGGATGCTCTCTGTAATACGACACACAAAATTTGAAATATTTGCATTTAAAAAGTCGTTGATGTCTCTGAGACCGGTGGTAGGTAGTTAAGGGTTAAAATGGTGCGCTTTTTAAGTTCCTATATTGGACTTTTATGGAGTAAATTCAGTTGCCCCGAAAAACACTTACTGGACTCAATTTTGAGGCTTTATAGAAGAAGGTGGAAAAATAAAAACAAAAACATATGTACATATATCACAATTGATTTATATTTATTTATTTAATGAATTTATATTTTTTTTATATTAATTATTTGCTGATATTTTATTTGAAAATTTTTATCTGAAATGCCATCTTAGAATTTATTAGATATTATTTAAGTTATACAAATTACAAGATTTCTGTGGGATTTGAACCATGGTCCTCTGAAAGTCCACCACGCTATCCGCTCGGCCATGGAAGAATATATTTACGATGAAAAAAACGTATGCACTGTCTCCACACTGCTGCTTTGCGGCTATACTCTTTAGTATACCAGAAGTGGATTGTGTTTTCACTAAAATAGCAGAAATGGTTTGTGGCTGCACTTAGCCAGTAACAGAAACTAAGAGTTTTACAGGATGACTATAGAAGCGAAAGCTCCGTCGTTATTTCATAAGAGCAATATAGAGATATTAAAGAAACTTTAGTATATCGCTTCTATCAAGCAGATATAATTTGCACCAGAAAATATTTAAAAAATCAGTCGTGCTCCAAAAAAGTATTTACTCCCCATTAGAAGGGTAATAGGAGTGCTATAGAAACAAATAACACTACAATGTCTGAAATGCGAAGCAATTTTTTTAGTTGTACATTCAAAAGCAAATTTTTAAACGAATTTGACCAAGCAATTGAAGTTCTTCTAGGTCTCAACAATGTGGTTGACCCAGAGGGCAATATTTACGGGGGTACACCAATTACACCAGTGAGCGCAACAACGGCAGCCACTATATCGACTCCTTCTGTTTCATACATCACAACAGATGAGCTAGATTCAATAACAGCAACTGGGATTATTATTGCCGAAGGCTTTGAAGAAGAAAATTTAAATCAGGGTGAGGATATACCAATCATAACTCTTCAGAAAAATTCTAATGATGTGCAAAACTTTAACGAAATGTTGGAACAACAAATTCTAAAGTGTTAGAGCAGTTGAACGGTTGAACCAAGAAGTAAAGCAATCGTTAAATAAAATCGAAAATCATTTAAAAGAAAGTGCAAGGTATGAGCGGAGAAGAAAGATTAGAAGAATATAAAATAAAAATGAAACGAGAAGAACAGCAACAAATTCAAATACAGGAGATAATACTCATGGATTTGAAAGTCAAGAAAAGGCAACTGGACCTTGGGGCAGGGCCGGCCCGAGCTAGATTAGCGCTCTGCGCAAGCTTCATCATTATTACCAAAGGTGCAGGGCATTGAAATGCGTTTTTTTTAACGAAGAGACCCAGGAGGTATCCCCAAGAGGCGAACAAAATCGTGCACTTTGCAAAGATTTTGTGATTTAGTTTTTTTTTATTGTGGGTGTGAATAGGAAGTCAGGCTCCGACTTATTTTTGGAATAGTAGATATCTGTCGTTAAATTCAGAATAAGAATGGATATCAATATTGGCGTGAGCTATTAAAAATTATTTAAAATTAAAAAAGTATAGGTAGTAGTGGCTTTCTTGATACTTGCTCAAGGCGCCCATTGGGTTCAGCGCCCTGCGCATTTGCACCGTTTGCACGTATAGCTTGTCCGGCCCTGCCTTGAGGAAAGGAAACTAAAACTCGCTGGAAAATCTTGAAAATAACAAATGTTATTTACCAAGTTTTGTTATTTTTCTTTCTTATTAACAAAAATCTTACGAAAGAATAAACAGCAAAATTATCAGTGTTTAAAGGAGATGACCCATTTTCCTATGGAGCTTGGGCCCAGGGCGTACATTAATGGAACTAGTACCAAATGAAAGCTAACGTTTAGCCAAATCTATCTGCCAAATACCTGAAAATAAACGATGTAGCTAATAATATAAGAAACCGATTGCTAAAAATCTAACCAAAGTGAAAGAAAGGAGATGACCCATTTTTGGGCCCAGGGCGTACACTAATGAGACTGGTTCCAAATGAAAGCTAACGATTAACCCGATCTATCTGCCAAATATTTTCGAATTCGGCTCCGGAGATTTTTAGATAATTGAGCTTGAAGTTGACCTTGGCAAATTAAAAAAATCTGGCTTTTTGGCTCGTTTGTTCAAAATATATCAGGTGTAGAATAAAATGTTTAACATAATTTGAAAGATATTTTTATGATCTTTCATTTGATATCAAAATATTAATCCAACGTGCCATACTTTAGGATTTAAAAGTAATTGTTTGCAAAAAAGGCACATTTTTTTAATTTGCAAAGGTCAACTTCAAGCTCAATTATCTAAAAATCTCCGGAGCCGAATTCGAAAATATTTGGCAGATAGATTGGGTTAATCGTTAGCTTTCATTTGGAACCAGTCTCATTAGTGTACGCCCTGGGCCCAAAAATGGGTCATCTCCTTTCTTTCACTTTGGTTAGATTTTTAGCAATCGGTTTCTTATATTATTAGCTACATCGTTTATTTCCAGGTTCCTTTCATCATCTATATTTGCTGCTGATTATGCTTTTCAAGACGGGAGACAGCTGAGTTGTTGGCAACTCAGATTTGTAGTGAATACATATGTATATTGTGCAACGCTGAACAAACGTATACGATTTGAATTGCTTTTTGGGGGGTGTAATGCAACTGCTTCTTTGGAAGCGATTTTTAATAACGCCAAATTGTGCATTCAATAATGTTCTCTGTCTATACTACCCTCTTGTGCGGACCCAAACGGAGTTATAAGAAATAGTTCCAAGGGATACCCAGCATCACCTAAAGATTTTATTATTTTAAGAAAGTTAGTCAATCATATTTTTGTATTTGCCAGGCACGTAATTCCTTTGAAGTATTCCTCTGAGCTCACTTGAGTTCCATACAAAGGAGTCATGACATGAGAACATGTTCTCTTTTTTGTTCCGATCTATTTTACACTCTCTTTTGCTTCAAAGATCTTTTTTTGTTCTCTTTTTTCTATGAAGCTTAGTTTTATTTTATCTCAATAATCTTCAAATTTTGTTAGTCATATAAATATCAAAGCGATTGCTTCACATTTTATCAAAAACTATGGAGTAT
The DNA here is from genome assembly GCA_963921185.1 of Dasysyrphus tricinctus. NCBI lineage: Eukaryota > Metazoa > Arthropoda > Insecta > Diptera > Syrphidae > Dasysyrphus > Dasysyrphus tricinctus. The sequence continues at coordinate 70,038,819 of OY992531.1, forward strand.
CTTTAGACGAGCTTGAAGAGACATCGGTTTTTACTTGTGATATATGTATATAAATATGCGATTGCATAGAAAAACTGAATATCATAAATAAAAATTTACAGCCGTTTGGAAAAAGTGCCTAACTTAATCAATTTGGAAATAACACCCAAAAAAAACTGAATATATTGGATGATATTTCTTAATTTCGCCGCTTTCTTTCATAAAAAGAAACAATGCCCGACATTGTAATTAAATCAAATGTAAAATAAAACCCAAAATAACAAACATTTCTTAACAAAGAGTGTTGACATCAAATTTGAAAGACAAGCGGAAATAGCTCCATCGACAAACGAAATTTCGCTTTGTCTTTTCGTTTTAACGAATGACTGATAGGGTTTGCATTTGGTCCTCTCATAGCGTCCGGAAGCATTTCAAATGCTTCTGGAAAAGTTCATTTGGCACTAGATGACAGTTCTTCTTCTAAAAAGAAGAGAGCAACAATTCTGGATTTGAAGAAAGAACCAAAACCAGAAGCACGAATACATGCGCTCAATTGAAGCGTCAAAATTGTCAAATGTTATTTGTTATTTAATTTTGGAATTGCCAACGTGTATTTTGATTATACTTAAATTTGGAGTTAAAATGAAACAATTAGGAAAAAAATGGATAGGCCAAACATTTCATCCTCTCCATTATCGTCATCTTCATACCTTGAAGTAGAACTTTCGCTTAGGTTTCGAGCCTCAGTAACAAAATTTCGGAGCAGATTTGTAAAAAAGGTGGAGTAAATCTAAAATTTCCAGAGCAGATTTTAAAACGAAGGGAAAACTCAAGTTTTCAAAATTTTTACTTTTATCTTACAAAAATGTATTCAATAAAAATAAAAAGATATATAAAAAAGCACATAAGCCCCGATATGAAGTAGAAAGACGAACAAAGTAAGAAAAAGAAATGATTCCGTTCAGCATAGACTTTCAGATGCAATCATTCAGAGTCCAAAGTTGGTTGTAAAATTGAATAACACAGTCTTGTTATTTAATTATATTATGTAATTTAAAGGAATATCAATATTCAGAGAACAGCTCCGAGAACGGTTTATAACCCAAATGCAACAACCAAGTGCACAAATACAACCAAACTTCGTTTCTTCGTTCGTTTGGCATTCTGGAATACGATGGGAGAGCTCCGGATAGTTCTTCCGGATTACTAAACGAAAACGTTATGACAAAGCAAATATTTTGATAACGTGTAAAAGGCACTGATATTTCAGCTGATTCAACTCAAATCGCAAGTAATTTTGAAAAGTTTGACTGGTTTTGCTCTTAAAAGTTAAGACACAAACTAAAAACAAAAACCATAAGACAACAAGACAACATAAATGTTCCTGCTTTTACTTCAGGTAATAGATAATAAGGGTATTCATGACAAAGCGTGAAGGCGTCGCAAAGTAGTAAAGTTGTAAACTTCGTAAATCTGTCAAATTTTCCATAAAAATTCTGACAGAACTACGAAGTTTAAAAGTTTACAACGTTACGACGACTTTACGCTATAGGGCTTTCTACCAAGCTATCACTTTCTATTTGTAATGGCACTTTGAGGGAAAACATTTGTGATATTTATTGTTTTATTTCGCTATTATTTCACTTTTATGCCCTATTTTGTGGCTAATAGTTTATAAAATTGATCAATTATTGTTTATTAAGCATTTGCAAGAAATATTTTGCATTCAATTAGATTTGCCACCGCCAATGTTTTCCCTCAAAGTGATGTAGCTGCTTGACACTGACGTATTCGTGGAGAGCCCTATTGTATGAATATCCTTAATGTTCCTGTAAGAAAAAAGTCAGAAAGTCGACGCTGGATTGAAAAATAAACATCTTATTGGATCTACATACGTTTGGGTTTGGGAATCATCGTTTTCTATCCTACAAAAAATGTGTACAAAAATAAACGAATAAGGTTACCATGCAGGAACAAGCCAGATCTTAAAAAAGTGTTCTAAATTTCGACAAAATGAATAATAAACCATTCAATCTAAATTACTTAACACCTTAGTCCAAAAAATATTTGTTGCGGCCCGAGGCCATATAACTAAAACGTCTTTGTGGCCCTTATGAAAAATAGGTTGAGTATGGCTGGCCTAAACGGCTCGATCGGTTTTCCTAAAACTTGGTACATAGTGTTTTTTGCTGATTATGCCCACACGTTTTTTTAAACCAAAAATAACAATACCTGACATTCATTTTTCACAAAAACGGCTCCAAAACTTTTCTTAAAAAGAAAATCAACAGATTGCTTTTGGTAAAGGCTTCCTTTTATTAATTTTAATTTGTATTAATGGTAGGTACCTCCCATCAGAGGAGCATTTTCTTAATTTTAGATTTTCTTCAAAACGTTAAGACTGATTTCAATATTTTTTTTACACAGAAGCTTCCAAATAATATTAATTGTTTTCTGTACTAAAATTAATAAAAAAAAAAATATTTTTTGGTTTTAAAACAAAATTTTCAATTTTTTTTTTTGAAAATTAAATATTTCAAAAACGATATGATTGATTTTTTTGAAATTCCATACTTAAGAATTTTAGAAAAATTTCACATTTATGAAAAAATAACGATACCTTCCATACAAAAAGTAAAAACCGCAAAGAAAAATATTTTTTTCTCAAAAATGACTCCTACGAATTTGATTAAACTTTTTCCATATACTAAAATTAATTCGATCTACTACAAAAACTATAAAATTTTGTACTAAGCAACTATAAATAGTACCTCTCATAGAACGTTTTTTTTATTTTGAATTTTCTCATCATCAACTGAACGGATTAAGATACATTTTTTTTATACAAATTTCAAATAAGATTAAATTATATCAAAAATTTTCAAAAAAAATGTTTTTTGAATTTTTAAAAAAGTTTCAATTTTTTTTAATAGTTCGATATCTCAAAAACGGGTTGAAATTTTTTTTTTTAAATTTTGGTTTTATAGGTAGGTATATAAAAATATACAATTTAAGTTTGCATTCCAAAATTTGTCCTTAAAATAGTTTAAGAATTATATACATAAAAAAACTTATTTTAATAAAAACCGCTCCAACGATCTTAAACTTTTTTTTCCATACAATCAAGAATTAAGATGGCATTCTTTTTGTTCACCCAAAACTGTCAAAGGAGTTTTTTAAGCTAATTTAAATGTCGTATTTCATGCTTCTCTTAAAAAAAAAACCTGCCAGACTTTGTATTTGGTATCACATTGCATATACCTACAAACCCTCATTGTCATATTATGGTTAGGTATACATATACATGCACTCCCAAAATCTGCTGTCGGCTCTCGTTAAACTTTTAACGCAATTTGGTTTCTCAGTTGATTATATATTTCTGCTGTTAAACTCATGTCATCTTATTTGAAATCTAGAATACAAGCTATCGCGTTAGGTAATGAAACTTCAAGCTTTCTAATGCAGAGGGGCTCCACAAGGCACTAATGTTGGACCTCTTTTGTTCAGAAAATGATTTGTTAATAGTGTAACTATATTTGCGTTTTGTTTAAATCGAATTGCGATTGGGTTAATTCTATTTGCGTTGGGGTTAAATCTATTTGCGCTTGGGTGAAACTTATTTGCGTTTAGGTTAAACCTATTTGCGATTTGGTTAATTTAATTTGCGAATGTTATGGAATTCTCCCGCATACAAATGTATGCTGATGATAACCAATTGTAAAAAAGTTCTCACTTTGCTTTGTTAGAAGCTAGAGGACTGAGTTTGTAGAAAAGATTGTATATTGTATAGTCATTAAAGAAACAATTTGACCTTTCCTACTTCCCTGAAATCTCCCTTCGGAAACCACAGGAAATATGGGAGTGATTTTTAATAGAACACTGACATAGAAAAATCTATGGAACACTTTGCCAGCTCTGGATGTCATACCAATTTCTCTCATTTACACGTACATAATGATGATAACAAAAACACTCATTATTTGTTATATTAGCTACGCCTGTGAAAATTTTGGAGATTTCGATTCTACCAGTTGGTTCTTTTTTTTAGGTAAAATGTGAAAATTAGTGGATAAAATTTCAAACACCATCGAATTTTGGTCAATTTGTTTAAAAAGGAATGACTAAAGTAATATCTCGTTATTAGCTTTTAGTCTATTAGCCAGGAAAGTTGACTCAAAAAAAGAGAGAAATTATTAAAAAAACCACGGGAACACCTACAATGCCAGGCTTTAGCTTTTTTTAAAGCCAGAAATCTATTCTCTAATACCGTTTTTAAATAAAGTTTGTATTGTATTTATGTTCAAGTACATATGTACCTATTTAGTTTTTGATACAAAATAATTTTCAAACTCAAAACATTATTATTTCTTAAATTAATTTTTGAAAATTATTTTTTTTGTAAATACCATACGAACCCCTTTAATTGATTAATTTCACGCAATTTCTCCCAAGCCTCTTTTTGAATGTTGCACAATTCTTCGCTTGGATAACCTCCATGGTTTTTTCGAACTAGCTTAATTGAAGCAAGTGCTTTTCTGTCGTCTATCTATTTTATGTTAAGACCTCATCTGGTTTAAATTTTACCGTTAAAGTAATTGATCAATAAACGTAAGACCATAAATCAGTATAGTATACATAACCTTTCCATTTGTGTGGTCGACCGGTATAACGAAATCATCATTAATTACTCGACAAACGGACCAAATGCAATTTCAAGAACAATAAATTTAGTTATGAATTGATGGGCCATGGGCCCATGACTGTAGTAAAATACAATTCGATATTTCTCTATAAGACAAACGTCTTTACTGAATTTATTGCATGGAAAACACAAATGGATAAAATCGAAAAACAAATTCAATAGAAAATTTATTTGGTATTTTTCGACACATTGAATATAAACAATTTGATTAAAATATGTACATGTGTACATAATATCTGTGTTTGTATAGGCAATGTAAAAAAATCTTTGTAATACTTAAATATTAAATTTCGGTTTGTTTTGCTATCAAATTATTTCAGTAACAAAAACGTTCTGCTATGGAATTTTGAAGAATTTACATCCACCAATTGTATAGTTATCGTGCGATCGTTGCGACTGCTATCACTCTTTTTTACACGAAGCTTAACAATTTTATTTGGTTTTATAATAGCATTTTTGAAGTTTTTGATATGTGTAGATCTGAAGGTGGGCAAACTATTGGTTCCTTTTTTAATCATATTTTATTTTGACACGGGCATCGCTTATGATTTCAAAAATCTGACAAAAACTCAGTGTTATATTATATCACGACACGAAATATGTCAATTAAGGTGTATCTACTCCAAAGATATTTTGGAGTAGAGTTGCAAAGTAACTTTCAAAATAAATGCTGCGTGTAGCCAAAATAGTTCAAAGTTTAAATAAACATCTCGATTGAAATAATACATCCAACTCCAGCTGATGTATGCATGATTATGAACAAAACTCGGTAAACTGTTTTGTTGATTGATTGATTCCCGTAAATATTTCCGTGTTCCTACTCTGCGCTCAACGGAAATTAATTCTTCATTTGTTTCTTAGTAACATGTATGAAAAATGTTTGACTTGTGTACCTGCTACAAATAAAAAAAAAACACTTACCTATTGCTTTGAAATTTCAATTATTCTTAAATCGATGAGGATTGTACTTCCCTTCTTGTGAGATTGCTTTCTGTTTCCTCCTTTCAATTGTTAACAACTTAATTTCATTACATTGGAAAATGTGTGTTCTCGATATATAATTGCATAATGACTCGATTTTAATTGCATCATGAAAGTTTATTGACAGCAAACGGCGCTAAACTTCTGTTTTCCACACATTAATAGGATAATTAAATTTGATCGTGAAATCTATTTTAAGAACTTTGTTCGGTCGTAGAATATTTTTATAATATATCGAGTTGGAAGTGTTTATGTTTTTCCTAGGCATTCGTTTGTATTTTTATGAGAGTTCATTGGTTTTTAATTATTGAGTTTATGAAAAAATAATTATATTATTATTTATGTTAAATTTAGACAGAATCATTCATTACATTGTGCATAAACATCATATGAAACCATAACTTTGTTAAAAAAGATTTTATTTGTATTACTAATGTTTGTGTAAACATAAAAAGATACAAAAAATTATCTATCATTTCTTAGCCATGTGCTAGAAAAAAGTTAGAGATGAATTACTGAATGATTTAATTTTTTTGAATACAATAATTACACTAGTCAACAATATTAAAGGAACAAATTTTTTTTTCAATTTTTGTTAGCGTTTTTTGAAGAGCTGTATCTTTGTGACGAGTGGTCGTATTGAGTTGAAATAAAAAGCATTTTACAGCTTTATGTTTTTTGTTTCGAGATTTGTTTGCAAACAAATTTTTTTGAAGTACCGTTATTGCGTTATTGCAAAATATGAGACGAGACAACAAAATTATTTTGTTTTTATTTTTTTTGAAGGTCCTCATTTCTATGGATAAATTTTTTTGAGTCAATTAAATGTCATGATCAGATACCTTGTTTATTCAGCTTCAATTCAGTTTTTTTGTTGTTTTCGTACGATTTTTTTTGACATGGTTTATCTGACTTTGAATGAAAAAAGATACTTTTAGCCTTGATTACCAATATCTCAGCAAATAATGACGTTATAAAAAATTCAAAGACTGTTTTGGAAATTTGAAAAAGCGTTTTACAAGATTTTTTTATGATTTTGTAGAAATTATTTTTTTTTACCGTTCACCGTTAGTTTAAAAAAAGTACTAAAAACCGACGTTTTGTGGTCTTTTCGTAAATATTTTTTTTTCGTTGCAAATATTGATTGCATGGCTTGCGTTGGTATGCAAATTTATAGACTTTTAAATCATCAATATTCTTGTAAATTTTCAAATTTTCAAAAATAAAACGAGACAATAAACTGTTCTCTGTGTTTACTATGCGTGGTGGTGTCCATGTCAAAAAAACCAGTAATGAGGAAGCTGTACTTATAAAAACCACTGAGGACTTAGCTGTTTTTGCCACCCCGCGAATATCAACAATAACAACAGCAGCTGATGATGATGTCAATGGCTCCGATTGCCCTACTCAAGGATCTTAAGAACTTTGTATTTAATTCAAATTTTCCATTTATTTACTTTTATTTTCTTTTTTAAAATTTATATTTTTCTAAACAATTGCATTAAGATTTTTCGTTATCTCACTCACATTATTTCAAATAATTTTTGTATTTATTTCTTATTTTCTTTTTATTTACTTAATTCTTTTCTTTTTTAAAATTTATTTTAAAATTTATGTTTTGCTGAATTTATTTAAAATTTATCTTTCTTTTGCAGTATATCAAATAATCATCATCATTATCTACGTGTTCTTTTTTATTGCTTGGTTTCTGGAACGGGTTGTGTGGCTCTACCTTTCTATAAGTAAGGTGCGCCTCAATGGGCACTTCCCATTTATGAATTTTTTGGATGGTTGTACCTAATGAGCGCAATGAGAGGGTTTCTGTAGTTGATACTAGTGTGAATAACATGCGCGTAATGTTGAACATTTTATGTGGCTATCGTAAAGGATTACAGGTGTGTCATATTAATGCACAGAGCTTATATCCTAAAATAGATGAGTTTAGGTTTTTGTTTGAAGGTTCGAATGTTGATGTTATTTGCGTTTCTGAGACGTGGTTTTCATCTCATATAAATAATGCCATGTGTAACTTGGATGGTTTTAGGTGATTTAGATCAGATAGAATTGGGCGTGTCGGGGGAGGGGTTGCTGTTTATGTGCGTACAGGGCTTAGCTGCAGGTTTTTACGCGAGTCTCCACCTTGTAGTGAAATTGAGTACCTTTTCATTGAAATCACTTGCAAAGGGAATAAAATCTTGTTAGGTTCAGTATATAGACCGAATCGGTATATCAACTCAACACCTTTAAATGCTGTAATAGATGAGCTAACATTTATATCGCCGTTTGTTATCATAGTTGGAGACTTAAATAGTAATATCTTAGAAGAAACGTCCCTTTTGGACTCTATGAAAACGCTTAATCTTATGCCAGTAAATACATCTACTCCTACTCATTTTACAAAGGATAGTTGTACACTTTTAGATACATTTTTCGTAAGTTACACCCACAAGGTTCTTAACTATAATCAACTTTCTGCCTCAGGTTTTTCCCGTCATGACCTTATTCATTTGACTTACCAATGTGAGCCAATTTCAGTTTGCACCGAAATATCCTTCAGAGACTTCAAACGTATCAACAAGGTCTTGCTTGAAGTAGATTTACGATCGATAGAATGGTATCGTGTCTATGAAATGCCATCTGCCGATGATCAAGTGGATTTTATTCAATCTTCCTTGAATAGTATTTTTAATTGTCATGTTCCACTTGTTGTCAAAAAATCTAAAACAACATATCAGCCTTGGCTTACCAACGTAGTGAAAGCTTTGATATGTAAGCGTAACCTTGCCTATAAGCGCTGGAAGCATTTTCGGTTAGATGTGTTGCTCCAAGCATATCGAGTTCTTCGAAATAAGGTAACATATGAAATACGTGAAGCTAAGAAACGTTTTTATGCTTCAAAACTTGAACCCTCATTAGCAAAAAATAAACTTTGGAAAAATCTTAAGGAGATTGGTGTGGGAAAGCAGCTAAACAGCGATTTTCCAAACATAAACTGCGATGAGCTTAATAAAACATTTGCCTCCCTTCCTTCTACTGATAACCACCTTGAGCTCCCACAAGTAGGAAACTCGTTTCTTAATATCAATTCTGCTAATTGTTTTTATTTTGAAGCAGTCGAAGATGTTGATGTTTTGGAGAGTTTTTTATCCATTAAGTCTAATGCTATTGGTTTTGATGAAATGCATCCAGTCTTCATAAAAGCTATTCTTCCAATTATATTGAAATATATAACGCATTTATTTAACACGATTTTAATGACAGGTATCTTTCCCAGTGCCTGGAAACGAGCAAAAATAATTCCTGTGCCTAAAAACAAAAACGAATATAGACCTATTGCCATCTTACCATATTTATCAAAAGTCCTGGAAAGGATTATGAGTAACCAAATACAAAAGTTTCTAAATAGTAATGACTTACTTTACCCAAATCAGTCAGGTTTTCGGTCTAAGCACAGTTGTACGACCGCTTTAGTCAACGTGGTGGAAGGAATAAGGCAATCTGTTGATAGTAATCAAGTGACGTACCTTACCCTGTTGGACTTTTCCAAAGCATTTGACACGGTAAACCATGATATCTTGTGTAAAAAACTCATAACACAGTTCAGATTTTCCTCATCCTCCACAAATCTTATATCTTCTTATCTTAAAAATAGATTTCAAGCAGTTGTTTTAAAGAGTTCCGTTTCTAACTTCCTTCCATTGAACAGAGGTGTTCCGCAGGGATCGATATTGGGCCCATTGTTTTTTTCTATGTACATTAATGACCTTCCTTCATGCTCACTAAATTGTGAGATTGATATGTATGCAGATGACGTTCAGCTCCGGAAAAATTGCTTTTTGGGACTTGTGGAGAATGGGGCTTGTGAAGTGAATGAGGATCTTGATAGAATTTATCGCTGGTCACGATTAAATGACCTTTTCTTGAACCCATTGAAGTCCAAATGTATCATAATATCACAAAACATAGTAGACACTTCGTATTTTCCTAAAGTATACTTGAACAATACACCCATAGGATTTGTTGACTCAGCGAAAAACCTTGGCTTAATTTTTAACAAAACACTTACCTGGAATGACCACATAACAGCTAAAGTTGGAAGATTATATGGATGTCTTCGTATGCTATGGGCTACACAGAAAATAACACCTATTAATACACGAAAAATTCTGGCCAAGACTTTACTCATACCAATTATATTATATGGTTGTGAACTTTTCGCTAATTGTGATTATGAGCACAAACGTAAGTTAAATGTTGCTTATAATAGTATAGCACGTTATATCTATGGACGAAGAAGGTTTGACCATATTTCTCCCTTCTCCAAGTCAATACATGGGCTTACTTTTGAAAATCTCCTTAAACAAAGGACATTGACCTTGCTTCATGAAATATTGCAAACACGTCAACCTTCATACTTATATAACAAGATTTGTTTCCCGCGTTTCAGTAGAAGTTGTGATCTCGTACCTATACGATATACATATTTAGTTTCTGAGCGTCAGTTCTTTACATATGCGATCAAACTATGGAATTCCCTTCCCCGATCTATTAGATTGGGGAGCTCCAAGACCCTGTTCAAAGTTAGCCTCAGGCAATATTTAGAGACACTTCCTTGATGATGATTTGTTTGTTTTGTAAATATTTATTTCTTTTCTTTTTTCTTCTTTTTTTAATAATAATGATAACAATTTACATACAACTAACATACATATGTATATAAATTTAATGAAATATTGGAAATATTTATATGAAATGTTGTTACTTTAGTTAACCTTTTTTTTGTCTCTTGGTAATATAACATGTACAATCTACATAATATTTAATCACTGTAACTTATACAAATTAAGAAGATTCTGTATCTTACTGTGTAAGGATATTTCAAATAAACAAATGAAAAATGAAATGAAATGAAATAGTATGCATTCATTGAATCGCTTAATTCGTTATTTATTTGATAAAAATGTTTGTCAACTGAGCCATTGCTTCATACTTTAAAACAGGAAAAAACGACAGGAAGCCAAAACCGAAGAATACTGTGGATGAATGTGCATTTCAGACTTCAAACCGCAATTTAACTAATTTTACACTGCCTTGGAATAGGTACCAGATTCAGTTTTAGATGTCCAGAGCCAAATGGTTATGCCAGATCCAAATAAGGCTATCATCTGTTTGTTTGTTTATCCAGCTCCCAATCTTTACGAAAGGTTGTAGCCTTCCATCTTCTACAATTTCGAGCATGCTGCTTCCAGTCATCTAAAGCAAGCTTTCTGGCATACACAATGGCTTTATCTTTAAACCGGAGTTTCGGTCTTCTTCATTCTCTTGAGCCTGGGGGTTGGGATTCAAAGACTCTCTTGGCTGGAGCATTATTGTTCATTCGCTCGTTGTGGCTGAGCCATTGTAGTCTACGTATTTTGATTTTCTGGACTACATCTGCATCTTGATACAGCTCCCAGAGTTTGCGGTTGTACCTTCTTCTTCATTCTCCAATGTTTTACACAGGACCAAATATCCGTCGAAGAATTTTTCTCTCAAAAGATACCAGTATCAGCTCTCCCTCTTTGCTTATGGCCCAACACTCGTTAGCATAAAGCAGGACTGGTAGTATAAGTGTTTTATAGAACGTGAACTTCGTCTTTCGTGTGTTTTTTGAACCAATTTGTTGACCAAACCGAAGTAGCACCGGTTTGCTAAGGTTATTCTTCGTCGGATCTCAGCTAAGATGTTGCTCGTGGGACTAGACCATGTTTATTCCGCGATAGATGAACTTCTAAACTACTACCAAGTTGCTGCTTTCAATCGTGACGTTTTGCCCCACCGGGCCGGTTGATAGATCTTTTTTGTTGATGCCTTGAGGGTATGTATTTGGTCTTTTCCTTGGTTACTTGAAGAGCAACAAATTTCGACTGTTCTTATATTGCTGAGAAAGACTCGAAAATAGCCTCCCGGTGTTGGAAGCGACTGATGATGTCGATATCATCGGCATACCCAAGAAGTTGAACAGATCTGTAGAAAATAGTGCCTCCAGTGTTAACGCCTACCCTGCGCACTATTTTCTCCAAAATGAGATTGAAGAAATCACATGATAGCGCATCTTCTTGCTGAAACCCTGAGCATGTTTGGAATAGTTCGGGATAGCTTTTCCCTAGTTGCATCGCATATTTTATTATGTAACGTGACACAACTGAATCAGTTTTCCCGGGATTCCAAGTTTAGCCATCGCCATAAAGAGCTGCTGACAATGATTATGCGGCCTTAAAGTCGTTGTAGATTTAGATGGTGAGTCTCGACATGAAATTCCTTGGTCTTTTCCTGGATTTGCCTGAGGGTTAATATTTTTTTTTTTTTTTTTGCTTTATTGAACATTTCTATTTACAATTGGCTTAAAAATAATTTATAACTATTAGATACATTGATAAATAATAAAATTTTGTTGGCACATAAGGGGCCTAACGGTATACATTGGTAAAATTTTGAATACAAATAAGATTTATAATATGTGAAAACTTAATATAAAAGTCGGTTTGACTTTGTCGTCCTCGGGTTGTTCAGTCCCGGTTGTCCAGTGGCAGTGCATTTATATAGGATGGGGGATAGAGTTGGCGTTTAGCCACGGTAATGTCCTGACCCTGGGTCAGAGTAGAAGTGTCCTGCTTCATCGTTGGTTGTTGTAGTTATATCCAGAATTTCCTTGGCACCTAGGTACCTTGGTTCCGGATGTCGTTGTTGGTTTATCATCCTTCTCATCAGTTGATTAGGGTGGTTGGCGATGTTTCTAACCAGTTTATCTGCAGATAGCAATAAGTACTTGTCCACGGGGACTACCTTGGCTTCAGAGTAGAGTTGCTCGTTCTTGAAATGTTTGCGCCGCTGACGATCGAAATGAAGCCCAGTGCATATCCTCAGAATTTTCCTTTCGAATATTTGTAGTTCCTTCATGGCTGTTTTGGAGATAGTGAACCAAACTGGGAAGCTGTAACTGATGACTGGTCTCAGAAGTTGCTTGTACATTAGAACTTTTGTCTGCTGGCTTAGCCCAATTCTTTTTTTCATCAGCGGGTAGAGGTGATGGAAGGAAAAGTTTGCTTTTTTAAGGACAGTCCGTGAATGTGGGTTGAATCTCAGCAGCTCATTGAAGTTTATGCCCAGGTACTTGGCGCTGCGCTTGGCTGGTAATCTGGTTCCGTCTGGGAGTGCTAGGGTGATGCTTCTGCAGTTTCCAGCTGAGCGGCCTCGTCTGCCTCCTGGTCGTCTGAAGCAGACAAGCTCCGATTTGGATGAGTTGATCCGGATACCCCATTTGGTGTAAAACTCGAAGAGTTTGCGAATGTGGGCCTCGACTTCTCGGACAGCTGTTAATGGCGATAATGATGAGTAATATGTGAGCGAGTCATCAGCGAAGAGAAGGTTCTCGCATTCACTTGAGGTTGGTTGGTCAGAGGTCATGATGTTGTATAGAAGTGGTCCAAGCTTCGACCCTTGGGCAACTCCCGCCCTGATGCTCTTCACTGTCGATTTGCAATTCTCCAGTTGTACGAAAAAGTTCCTGGAAGAAAGAAAAGAGAAAATAATTTGTATTAGTGCTGAAGGAAAGCCTAGTAAGTTGAGTTTATGGATAAGGGCTTCAATCCATACACTGTCGAATGCTTTTTCGACATCCAGAAAGCATCCGACGGTAACTCGATGGTTGTTCAAAGCTGTGGTGATGTCATGATGGAACTTCAGGAGCGGATGCAGAGTGGAATGCTTTTCCCGAAAACCGAACTGCATGTCTGGGATGATGTTGTTCTCTTCGCAGAACTTCTTGAGCTTCCTGAGTATCAGCTCTTCCAAGATCTTACTTAGGTTATTGAGAAGGGATATCGGCCTGTAGTTGGTAACCATGTTCCTTGCACCTTTCTTTGGAATCGCCACGATTTTTGCAGTTTTCCATTTCTGGGGGAAATAACTGTTGTTGATGCAGTTGTTGAGGATGATGGCCAAGAAAACCATTACTGTTTGTGGAAGTTTCTTTAGGATGAAGTTGGATACCCCATCTGGCCCAGCTGACTTCTTTGGTTTTGAGTTGCTAATAATCGCATTTATCTCCTCTGGGGTGCTCAAGTTCGGGTTGTCGACTGGATCACTCGCAGGATTGCTGTCACTAAACGTTGCTCTATTCAAGTTGGGCATCATTGTCTGCTGGATGGATGCCTCAATTTCACCAAGGAAGATTGGATCTTCAGATGGGCTGGCCGTGAAGTTTCCTTCAAATTGGGAAGCGAAGGCTTCAACTTTATCCTCTATCGTTGTTGCTTCTCCACTGTTGGTGATGATCGTCTCAGGCATTGGTGATTTTTGACCAATCAGTCTGTTGATGTTCTTAAAGGCATCAGGTCCAGGTTTGATTGACTGCAGTCTCTTCTGGAATTGGTTGTTGTTGTGATATTGAATAGAATTCCGGAACATAATGTTGACGCACTGAAGCTCACTTCGCACTGTCTGGTAGTTACTGTTGGTTGTGTTTAGCTCTCGTTGGTGGAGCCTTTGCAGACGTTTTCTGAGTCGTTGCCTATGTGCATATAGGTTTTGGATATATTGGGGAAGATGCTGATATCTATCCTTTGACGTCTTGGGCTGCTTTTGGTTATCCAGTGCGTTTGCTACAGCTAATTCCAGACAGTCGATGGCTTTGTCAATTTCAATATTCTGCAGGTTCCTGTTTTGCGGTGGAAGTCTTATGTTGTCTTCTACGTCTCTTTGTAGCCTATCTGTATCCAGTCTTCTGTAGTTGATGAAATGCTCCACTGGTTCTGTCGCTAGGAAGATGGCTTGGTGAAGTTTGATGCTTAGTTGAACAGCTTCATGGTCCGAGTCACTGGGTACTATTGTACAGGTGAAGTTGCTGATTTCTGGAAGAATATGAATAAAATTAGATGATGATAGAAAAAAGTCTAATGTTGATGGTGTCCTGGGGAAGGTTGGTTGGGGTTGGGAAATAACCACCAATGAATGTTGATCGCTGTTGGTATCCAGCCAGTCAGCAATAGCTTTGCCTTCGTTGGTGATAGCGGTATCCAGCCAAAGGTGATGCCTTGCGTTGAAATCACCACCGATGAGTCCATATGTGGTTCTCCTTAAGATGCTGTTGAGAACGTGAAGATCCTTGTGGATGTTTCTCATGCTGGATTTGCATTTGAAGTAGACACTGATGATAGTGAGAGTTTCTCTTCCCAGTTGTATGGTGACGGCGGTGGCCTCGCTGGTAAGGAGACCTGTGATGATGGTTTCGCTGGTGTTGGGGCAGATGTTCTTCCTTACATATATTGCCGTCCCTCTTAAGCCTTCGCCCTTATCCTTACGGAAGGTTTTGAAGCCAATGATGTCGATGTTGTTGCATTTAGTAACGTTGGTCTCGCTGATTAGGGCGATATCCGGGTTGTTCCTCTTCATGAACAAGTTAAATGACGTCCTCTTCTCCAGGCTGTATAATGAATTCACATTATACGTCAGTATGCGGAGCTTCTTTAATTGCATAACTGGAAGATGAAAGTGGCCAATGCCACGGACTTTTCTCCCTCGCTCAGTTGACCATAGTTTGGTTGTATGGCATTACGGGCTTTCTCCATAACGGACAAGAGATTAGATCCAGAGATGCGCTGGACTTCATTGTTGAGGTTCATTGGTGTGGAGTCTGTTGTTGGTTTGAATGGCTTGGCTGAGGCTGTCCTTGCTGGAATGTTCTTGACTGGGGCCTTTGTTTGCTGATGCTGTTGTTGCTGCTGACTCAGATTCTTGGCTGTTGCTGGCTTGGGTGCTGGGCCACCTTTGACCATTGCTGCAAAGCTGACTGCAGGACGGGTAACCAAGCATGCCGACTTTGAAACAAATTCTTTATGAGCTTGTTTCTCAGCCAACGCCTTGTTCCTTTCAATAAGCCGTGCCTTTAGCGTTGGACAGCCTTTAAAGCTAGCTGGATGACCTTCCTTTTTGCAGTTGGCGCACCACACGTCAATTCCTGTATTTTCTGTCCGCTTACACTGTCCTGGCTCGTGTTCCTCTTTACACTTTACGCACACGTACTGGCGTCCGCAATTGGTGGCAACGTGTCCAAAACGTTGGCAGTTTCGGCACTGCACAATGTCCTTGGACTTCAAACGCTCCCAGTGAACCCTCTGGTTCATTATTAGCGTCTTGGTGTAAACTTCGTTGATGTCACAGGTACTGGATAGTTCGACAACAAAGTTGTTGTACGTTTTTCCTTGAGCCTTCTTTGCCTTGAATTGTGACACTTTGACGACTGGAAGCCCTTCGATTCTTAGTTCGTCTTCAACTTCAATGGCTGCATAAGTGTGGTGGATTCCTTTCAATAGTAGGAGGTTCTTCCTGTCTTCTCTTGGGGTAAAGGAATTAAACTGGATCTTCCTGGTTTTCAGGAAGTTCTTGATGGTATCAAAGGATTCCCTGTTTCCAGCATAGATGATCGTCGACTTTGTGTTGCGGTTTTTAAATGTAACGCTTAGTTTTTTGTCCTTGCAGTGTCTTCTTATTTCAGCTACGTTGCCAGAGTAGCAGAAAATTGGTGGCATTCCTGGGCCCTTGGTTGGGTTTTCGGTGGTATTCATCCGATGGCTTTGAGTGGATTTGGCAGAAGTTGATGTTGAAGCTAGTGTTTTGGTGGCTGCTGGAACTGATGGGGCAACTGGTGTAGTTGATTTTACGGCGGCGGTTGTTGAAATTGATGAAATAATTGCAGTTTCTTCTTCAAATTGCGGTCGTTTGGTGGGGATATCCTTTGACTTGCTGGTTTTACGGGGCCTCTTCTGCCCGGGTAGCGGTGAATGGCTTCCGTCTTCTTCGGAGCTGGTTGTTTCATTGCTTTCTTCTTCGCTGGCTGATTTCTCCATACCGATGGTGGCTAAGGAACCTTCGTCGCTGTCCATAGCTTCAGTTTCCATATTGGTATCTTTGCTGACCTCACCAGGTCTGACAATATTCATAAATGTCATACTTAGCCTTGGTCCATATTCGGGACCGAGGTCGTTGACTATCCGTTTCAGCAATGCTTCGAGGGCTGCGAATGCTGACTCCGGATTAAGTGGTTCACCCATTATTGGATTAACCTTTTTACTTTAAATTATTTTATAACACTGATTTAACACACACAACACTTATTTTAATAAAACTTTTGTTTTGCACATTAATCAGGGTGATTACGTGTTAGGGAAATCCCTTTTTTATTATTGTCTGGCAATAAACACAGGTAGCCCGCAGGTATACCTGTATCTGATCCTTTTTGTTTCGGGGTGGATTATTTTTTTAAAATCTTCCGCTGTACGTTGTTCACTGTATGACTGCACAATGCAAACTCCTTTTTGAGGGTTAATATTTTGTCTATGGTCGATCTGCCTTGTTGGTAGCCACACTGTTACTTGCTGATTATTGTGTTGCCAGAACGGCTTAAAAAATTCATATATACGTTGGATTGGATCTCTTATGTGACGTTTATCAGATAAATGCCTCGATAGTTCTTGCAGGACACAGGATTACCTTTTTTGTATATGGATTATGTGGAGCCGATAGGCCAGTAATTGGGATAGCTTTCTTCCATCCAAACTTGATTGATGAGGTGATGCTCTATCTGATGCCTATTTAGGAGCTGCTGAATATGCTGCTTGAACAAATCCATTTTCCCCTATGCTTCGGTGACTATCCTACTTTCGCTTTTTTTCGAAGAGCCTACGGTCCAGTTTTAAAACCAGCAGCCAGTTGCTTGGCGTTGGCGTTTTTATAAAAATTCCAGATGTTTTTTTCGATCGCAATATTTTGCAATCTTCTTGAGCTGGGAGGCTGCGAACACCCTCTTCTTGCTAGTTATGGTTTTATTATCATCTCTTCTTCTAGCTTGATACTTCTCTGATGTTATTCTTGTTTTACCTTGCATCATATTCATATGTGCATCTTTTGTCAGTTTTTTTTTTCAGATTCACGCATTCATCATCATTCCAGAGAATATTTTTCGGGGGTGGTTGGTAGTCTATTGTGGTTTCGGCTGCCTCTCTGATAATATCGCTATACTAGGACCACTGCGGCAGGTGAATGTACAGCGAAGAGATTTGCTCAGATGCTCACTGTAGGCTCTGGTGACTCTTGATATGCTAAAGGCGATCAACGTCGAATTTCTTTTCTAGGGTGGTTTGTAGTTTCTTTTCATTTGACAGTTGAGCTCGAAAGTACAAACATTTACATACAAACAATTACTTTCTCAAGAAAACGATTAGCAAGCGCATTTAATTATTCTATTTCCCAGCACAAACTGTGCCGTGTATTTAGCTTCAAGGATTTGGGTGTTCAGTTTAGCTCTAATTTAGAATTCACAGAACAGATAAATTTTATTGTTAAAAAAGCGAGCTCTATGCTTGGATTTATAAAACGTTGGGCAAAAGAATTTAACGATCCGTATGTTACTCTGTCTCTATATAACTGTTATGTACGACCTCATCTTGAGTATGCCTCTCAAGTTTGGTCTCCATTCTATGAAACTCATAAAAGTCGTATTGAATCAATACAACATAAATTCATTCGATTCGCTCTGAAGGGTCTCCCTTGGGCTGATCCATATAACCTCCCACCATATGAACATCGGATCCAGCTACTGCAGGTCCAAACTTTATATCAAAGGCGGGTTAATAATGACTTAATATTTCTTCATCAACT
Source organism: Dasysyrphus tricinctus (assembly GCA_963921185.1). Classification (NCBI taxonomy): domain Eukaryota; kingdom Metazoa; phylum Arthropoda; class Insecta; order Diptera; family Syrphidae; genus Dasysyrphus; species Dasysyrphus tricinctus. The sequence goes on from OY992531.1 coordinate 70,057,177, forward strand.
TATAAATGGCCAAATTGATGCCCCTGACTTGTTAGCCTATATTGGCATAAATTACCGCGCAGGATCCCACCACCTGCGAAGATTTGAACTTTTGCACGTCGATTTTCATCGAACTAACTACGGAATACATGAACCTCTAAGCCGTATGTGTAAGCTTTTTAATTTAAACGCTTCCTCGGTTGATTTTAACGTATGTAAAATGGGATTGAAAACATTGTTTCGAACCAGTGCTCCACGATCTTGACTGTCTTATCTACTCTTTAAGATACTTTAAATGTTTTTATTATTGTTAAATTTTGTATTTAAGGTATTGTTTTTATTTTTGTTATTTAGTTTAGTTTTGTATACTTTTTGTTTGTAAGCATGTGTTAGTTAGCATTATTTTACTATTTTACTAACCACTAACACATGCACTTATGATGAGCCTTTGTTTGTAGGTTGTAGCTTGATCTAAGCTCTCTACAACATAAAATCTGAAGTGTAAAAAAAAAAAAAAAAAAAAAAAATTGATTCTTTCTTTCTCATAAAGGAGAATGAGCAAAAATGTATGGGAGCTGGTCCATTTTTCAACACGAATGTGTCATCCATCGATGAAAAGGTTACTGTAAGTACATCATTTCATAATGTTATGCCGTTAAGCTCTAAACCATGGGGTTCGCGAGATATTCGGCTTCAAAGCACCGAAAAGAACAATACTGCAACTCCACATTTTGACATTGTCTTCACTCAACATCAATGTGTCGTACATCGTTGGAAAGGTTATAGCATGTACTTCCTTTTTGTATGCGACCGTTAAGATGTAGACCATGGGGTTCAAGAGATATTAGGCAGAAATGCATTAAAGAACAATAATGCAATTCCGCATTTGGAGCTGGTCTACTAAGTCAACAGTAATGTGTTGTACATCAATGGAAAGGTTATTGCATGTACATCATGTTGTTATATAGTCGATAAACTGTAGACCATGGGGTTCAAGAGATATTTGACATAAAAAAAGGCAAATAGAACAAAAAAAAATAAATTCTGCATTGGGTGCTGGCCTTCTTACTCAACACGAATGTATCATACATGGTTGAAAAGGTTATTATGAGAACTTCATTTTATTATATGGACCTTAAGCTTTAAACCATGGGTTTCGGGAGTTATTAGATTTAAAAAAAATCACTGAAAGACCTTTTTTCTTGCTTTTTCAATTCATGAGATCGATTATCAAATACAAAGCAAGGCGAATCAAGGTCTACAGAAAAATAAATTGAAGCTGAATGAACAAGTAATCTGGTTCAATGGTATATTTAAGTCTGAAAATATTTGTCCAAGTTGTGGAAAAAAAAACCAACAAAATTTGTATTTCAAAGCTAGAGACTTCGAAACTATATGGATGGATTTTTTGTTTAATATTTGTGTATTAAGGGACTAATTTGCATTACATTTTCTATGGTTATCCAATTCAAAGTTTTGAAGTAAGGCTCAAGTCAAGTACATAGTACATCTGCCAAAAATTTTCGCATTGACTATGAAATCATGGACAAATCTGAAATTTCTCTGTAACATAAAATAACTTAGCTCTGTTCCTTTTGTTCGCCATTTGAAGGTTTGAACATCAAGATCAACCCAGAAAGAGTTTTATTTTGGTTCAGTAATGGGGTCTTTAATGGTTTTCTTTCGATTATTTTTTTTTTAGTATACTAAAACTTCCACTTAAACATAAAAAAAAACATTCACATAACAAGAGTATTAAAGATAAAGATAAATACCTACGAGTAATTATATACTTTGTCTTCAACGTGTACATGTTCTGTGTTTTTTAACATAGTCTTCTTATATATGTACATAAATCCTAAAGCCAATTTATCTATTGTTGGTAGTCAAGAAGGAAGCACGAACATAATCGATATCCTGTTCATTCACACACAATGATAATATGCTTGTATAGCATATAGGTATTGTAGGTATGTTTTGCCAAGCAATATCTCCAAAGGTGGTATTTGAAGCACTGAGGTGATTATAGGGACTCATATAATGTATGTATACCTATGTACTCCAGTAGATGAAATTCTTATAGCAGTAGGTATAGTGAAACAAAAAAGAGCAATGATAAAAACTTTTTTAGACCATATCAAATAGCTCGGAAAGTGAGGCAAGGGTACAAGTATCCTGAGTGGGCAAACAAATAAGAAACCCGAATGCTATCCTGCTTGTAGGCTATAAGCTGTAATCCTGAACTCCCAAATGCCAAAATCCTGATTAGACAAAATCCCGAATTTTTTTATTTTCTTAGTGATATGTAGGTACTCGTAGTTTTATTTCTATATGCATTATGCAACAAGAAAAAATATCAGCATTATTGAAACTAGATTATTTTGAATTTTTGAGTAGTTGACCTAAAATTTCAAAATTGTCAAAAGAGAATGGGTAAAGTTGAAGCCATGACCCCCCTGATTGGACTTTCCCCAGATAAACAAAATATGAATTCAATTATTAAAAAGTGGTTTCCGTATATCCCTACTCAAAACATAGAATTTAACTACAAATTGATGGGAGCGGTACGATATTCCACAAACCAAAAAAAAACGAAAACGAAAAACTTTTTTTCAACTTTATTTTAGAAATGCTTCGCAAAGTATTCAATTTTTGATAGGTGAAGTCAGGGCCGTAGCTACGGTAGGGCATTGTGCCCTACTTTAAAAATAAATTATATTATTTTCTCTAATTCACAAAAAAAGCAAACACAATCAAAAATAGGATTTTAAGGAACTGGCTCCTATTACATTACAATGATAGAGTGGATCACTTTACTTCAAAATTGGTATCTACAGAGCAGTTTTATGTGCTTCCTTAGAAGAGTTTTCTCTCAAATCTTTGTTTTTAGCTAATCTCAAACGTGAAGCTGCCATACAATTTTGTTTTTTTTTTTTAATTTTCTGAAAGACATATTTACGGACCTTTTAATTCGTACCTGTAACGAAGATGTCCTAAAAAGCTCTAGGTTTTTGGTTCAAAATTAACATAATCGAGGTAGCAGCTACTTAATGTATATTTAGGTTTTTTGAGAAAACTGTCTTATTTTTGGTATATTTCAATATATTTTTACTTGCGATATATGAAGGTACTATAAGGCAAGTTTTGGACTCGTGCAAAAAAAAAAATGAGATAACAATCAAACATGATACTACGATGATAGAGAACACCAAAAAACTGGGTGGCACAATTCTGTCTGTCCGTTCGTCTACAGCCTAAACGGCTCGATCGATTTTCTTCAAACTTGGTACATAGTGGTTTTGGTGACTATGCCGACACGGTTTTTTAATATTTTTTTCTTAAACCAAAAATAACGGTACCTGCCATACAATTTTTTTTAGCAATTTTACATAATGGTATTTTTCTCAAAAACGGCTTGACAACTTTTCTGAAAAAAAATTCAATAAATTTATTTAAGTTAAGGCTTCCTTTGGGTGGAAAACAATTTTTCAAAAATGGTAATTAATGGTACCTCCTAAAGGACCATTTTTTAATTTTTGATTTTCTTCAAAACGGTACAATCGATTTCAATTATTTTTTTTATACAGAAGTTCCCAAAAAATATAAATAGTTTTGTGTACCTACCAATATTTTTGAAAAAATATTTTTTTGATGTTTTAAAAATGTTTCAAATATTTCGAAAACGACATTTTTTTCAAACTCGATATTTAAGAAGGTTTCAGTACTCTCTAAAATATTTTTAAAAAAATTTTACATTTATGTAAAAATAACGGTACCTTCGATACAAAAGATAAAAAACCGCAAAGGAAAATATTTGTTTGCTTAAAAATGACCCCTACGATCTGGATTTAATTTTTCAATATACTAAAATTAGTACGATCTACTACGAAAAATTATAAAATTTTACACTTAGCAACTATTAATAGTAGGTAGGTACCTGTCATAGAACATATTTTTTTATTTTGAATTTTCTCGTTATCGGCTGAACGGATTTAGATAAATATTTTATTAACAAATTTCAGATAAGATTAAATAATATTGCATATCAGAATTTTCAAAAAAAAAAAAATGTTTGGAAAATTTAAAATTTTTTTTTGAAAAATCTGATATCTCAAAAACGGGCTGAAAAGTTTTTTCAAATTTTGTTTTTTATATACACATAAATATATACTTAAGATTTGCATGCCAAAATTTGTTCTTAAAAATGTTTTAAGAATTTTATATATAAAAAATTAGTTTTTTAAAAAACCTCTCCAACAATTTTAAATTTGTTTCCCATACAATCATATTCAATCAAGAATTAAGATGGCATTCTTTTTTAACCTAAAACTGTCAAAAGAGTTGTTTTAGCCAATTTAAATGTCGTATTTCATGTTTCTCTGCCATTTTTCTCTCATAATTTCCATGTTTTTATATACAATTCTCTTAAGCCCGCAATGTCTTGAACATAAGAGCAAGTACGTGCGACCCAGTCGTGCATTTTATTTTAATTGCTCGAAAAATTCTAATTTTATGTACACTTATACTTTTTAAATATATAAACAGATGCAATTCCATTCCAAAATTTGTCAAGCTCGTTTTCATTTATTAACAAAAAACGACAATACGTTTTTCAATTTTGTCGGTAGGTAGGTACTTAAAAAAAAAAATTAAAGTAAAATTTTTGGGTGAAGTAATTTGTTTAAAATATTTTCTAGTTCATGGCCAAATACGATTTGCAATTTACACATGACGGCTTACATCTCCCTCACGGGCTATAAAATTGGTCTATGAAAAGAATGAAAGACTTTTGCCCGTACAAAAAAATAATAGCACTCATTGAGACCTTTCCAATGATATAGGTCAGAAAGTGTTACAACATATGGGACGAAACGCCCATTCTTCTTTGTTTGTTTAACTTTACTATAGACTATAGGCAAATTTATAACATCAGCGATAAAAGGACAAGAATAGAGAAACATTAGGTGCTTTTCAGCTTTCACCTGCATTGAATAGTTACAAAGCGAAAATCAAAATCTCTAAGACGTATCTGCTTTCAAGAGTGTTCATTTAAGACATTACTCCAACAAAAGAGCGCTACCACCTAGAAGATTAAATGTCTCAAGGAAAAAACAACGTCCGGGTAGTTAATAATGTTTCCAAAACCATTAACATTAAGCTTCGAAAATCCCTCACAAGATAGTTTGTGGGCTCATTATCTTCAGGCACTTCCATCAAGTAGACAAAAGTCATCGCTGAAACTGACGATACCCAAATCAACATTTCAGATGCTGAATCCATTTCAATGTCACCAGACAACAAAACTTTTGTTATAGAATGTCATTGTTTGTTATTCAAAACGAAAATCTCTCCCTAACGTTGTGAAAGATTTAGGATATCTGATGATAAGGGAACTGTGACAATTATTATAACAGCAATCAAGATAGACACACATTATGGTGTTATCAATAAAAAAAAATATTTATCTGATGGAAGCAAAGTAGGGAGAGATCAATAGCAAGGACGCAATAATTGTCTTAGGTTTCTGACCGGAATCAATGACTGCAGGTGGCAATGATTATTTAACTGAGACTGCCAGGTTGTAAACAATTTTTTACAAACAAAATTTATTAAAGAATGAATTTTTGGTTCTTTTTTCACAACTTGCTAATACTTAATAATCTTCAGTGTCTCGCATAACAACAACGTCGTTCGATCTTATATTATTATAGCGTTTTATTTCGTATAATATTATGTTAACTAGTATCTTTAACTAGCAATTCTTAAATGGGTATGTTACTTGTATCCTTTTCTGTTAACATACTGTAGTCACGTTTTATGTAGCTTCGTTTATATAAATTTGATTATCTTGTTCCAACTCCTGTGTTTATCTCTCAGTTCCATGAATTTCATAAGCCATCTTCAAATAAATTTATGTAGGTACGCAAATAAACCTTTATAGAGAAATCTCCTGAAGCTGTATATGATTAAGTTTTACTCTGAAATATTTACTCAGTTTTAGTTTGCTTTGAATTACTCAACATAGAAAGCCACTTACTTATAATAAAACCCCAAAATGTTATAACTCATATTCCTGCCATAAGGTACCAAGTAAATATTTAGGACTATATGATAGATCCTTTTTCTAGAAAATTTAACCTAAGGGAATTATTTATTTTGTTAGAAACATCATAAATATCGATAAACCTCACGTATAAGGCTATACACGGTTCCAGAGGGAAAGGACAAATGTCATGTTTAGTGAACTATGATAATATATCATTATGAGCAAGAACCCATTTTCATACTTCATAAACGTATTCCTTATAGTCCTAAAGAAATTTTGTAGATGACTAGCTTTCCTTGAGAAAAAAAACATTTCACTTATTATGAAAACACAAGACTTTGTCAGACTGTTTCACTTTGCATGAAGTCTCAAAGTATAGTTAAACTTGATCAAAATTATATCAATTGTATATTTTATAGTATAATATACCCCCCATTAGTGACAGGTGGGAATGGACAGACAGAAGAAGACCTTTAGAGACTGTTCCATTATATGAAGTGAGAATCCATTAAGGAAACACCTATTATAGTGAGTTGTTATTGAAGTGGTCATTTCATTCTGGGATGTATGTGTTTTATTTTAGTTCTTAAAGGAACAATAAAATGAAACTTTTTACGCATCTTTTACTACTGAGAGCATTATTGTTGTTTAATGGTTGCTAAGTGGGTTAAGTGAAATGTTTGGATGAGTACAAGAGCTAAACCTGATGAAACTAAAAGTCGTTTGAAATCCTCACTTTTATAGACAAGAGCTGTTAAGATGATATTATTAGTGAGGCCTTTTTGCCCAAATAAATCTTAAGAATTATTATAGTTTAACCTTAAGTGCTCTGTTTAAATCACTATAGAAATATTATAGTCCAGTCATATTATATTTTTACGATGCAAATATAGTATTTTAGTATTTTATTTTATTTCATGATCTGCTTACACTGTAAGATATATTATCTTATTTATAGTGAAGCTTTATAATTGTACAAATAAATAATGTTGTATATTTTATAATGTTACAAGTTTAAGAATTAAGTTTTCAAGTTTAAAAAGAGAACGATAATTATCTATATTCTATTATATTTCCAAAATGTAGTTTAAGTTCTTTCTTCAGTAGAATCATGCTATTTATGCTTCTTAATTGATGCGGTAGTAGGTTCCAAAGACGTGTAGAATTGACAAAAAACTGGCGTTCAGACGTCAAACAGCTGAAGCGAGGGATCAATAAGTGTCTGGATCTACTTGAATTTAATATTGTGATTTCATTGTAGAGATCAATGGGTTGGTGAGTTAAAAGTATATCCGAAAACAAGACTAAAGACCGAAATTTGAGTAGGTTTTCAAAAGACATTCCAAGAAAGTGTGATGCATGTTGCGAAACACTGTCAAACCGGCGCACAGTGGGATGAGAAGTGATTCTAGCGCGCCAAAAGTGGTATAAAAAATGGTCTCCAAAATGTGTAATTTTTTCAGGGAATGTTGTCAATACTTGGGCGTGAAAAAATCGAGAGCCAGTTTTTGTAAAACGTCATGCACTTTTTTGTATTCCTCGTTTCTTAGAAGGTTATGAATAATCTTAATTATGAAGCCAAATTACTGCTTTTTTTAAATGTCGATATTGATCCTATTTAAGGATGGATATCTGCAAGATTTTTTTTCTTGTTTACCAATAGTGTCATAATTATAAACAATCAATTCCAATAAAATTAATTCACTGGTTGTTTGTTATTTAAATCATTTTTTAAAACAATTTTTTTAACCTTTATTTTTTGTTTGTATAGTCTGCCAAAAATCCGGAACATCATGGAACCTGTTACCTATACTTCCATTAGCTAGTCCAATATGTATACTTACACTCCTCTAAAAATCGCTACCAACTACCACCAACTAACAATTTTATTTAACTTTTAATGAGAGATAACGTTAGCCACGAAAGTCAAACTGCTCTCTCTGGTGACTCAAGGTCGGTAATGTATTCCGTTATAATAAGTTGTCGGGAGTGTTTTCTGCATTTTTGGGGTTGTTTTATTTGATAAATACTCAAATTTGCTTAACAATAATAAATATTAATTAAATAATTAAATTTTATCCACCGGACTATCGATTATTAAAAAAACTATAAGTCCTATTAAAGTGTGAAAGAATACGTGCAGAAAAGAAAAGACATTCAAACTGTTGCTGTTGTTTTTTAATATTTGTTTGTCTATTTTAAGTAATTTTTTTTAGAAAATTGCCCCTCCCACCAAAACGGGGGGAAACAGACCCCCACCTCATACAATTTTTTAGAACCGCCTAAGAATCATTTCTCAAATAATCCCGCATTAAGGGACACCCTTTTTTCGAGCACTGATAGAATTTTCTTTTTGCCACTTTCTTGTCCCTAATTTTTGACCCCACCCTGGAAAAATATTAAAAACGGCTGCAGCGACCTCAAAACTATAAAAGCTTATCAAAATTAGGTCTTTATTCCATATAATTACCCCAAGAATACTTTTGGCGCGCTAGAATCGCTTCTCATCCCACTGTGCGGCGCACAGTGGGGCACCTTGTATGGGAGAGTGGAAAAAATTCCCTAAAAACTTAACCACCATACCGATTTTGATGAAATTTTCAGGCTTGATAGCTATTAAGACGAAGAACCAACACAATAAATTTCCGCCCACTGCCACGCCTACTTAAAAAAAAAGTAATTTTTCGTTAAAATTGTTACAAATTTGGATGTTAACTAAACCTTGAAAAACTATTTTTTTGGAAATTGGACTAGCAAAGTTCTTACAACGCCCATTTTGTGGGCGTTTTTCGACTTTTTTGTATGGAACCAGTCTTAATTCGATAAAATCTGAACTACATACATTATTCATTTCCATTAAATTCTGAGACATAACAAAGAACAGTATAAGGAATTATTACAGAAAATTTACAGTCACTGACACACCCACACAAAAATTTATATAACCAACCTTGGGGAGTTCTCGCTCTTTGAATCCTTTTGTGCATTGCTTTCTGAAGAGAAAGTTAGAAAATTAATGAAAATAGAATAAGTGTCTTGCTGAGATCGCAGCATTCTTCATAGTCATTAACTGGGCTTCCACTATGTCTAGTACACGATACCTCAGCGTCAACATTATTATTACTTACCAGTTTAACTTGGAATGTATCCTTCAACCAATTACGGAACTTATGACGAAGAATATCACGGTACCTATCGCGAATTGAATTTCAATAAAAAAATGTTTGGTAATCACTAAAAATATATTGAAGCTTTTTTTCGCTTAAATGTCTCTTCTTTTTTAAAATTAAATCCACTTAAACTGAATAAGCTATCGAAATAACACCTGAGAGCGTTACTATGTGGATTAACCAACAAACGAAGAATGAAACTGACAGTTAAGTTGACCTTTGAAATAGTTATTATCAAGTTATTAAGGGTTAACGGTATTTATTAATTTATATATTTACATACATGTGTATATCGTAATTTTAACTACCAAACGTTGTAAAATTTAATTTTGACAGTGAGTTTTAATGAAGAAATATTCCTGATTATCATATTACACATTATTATATTGTTGAATAAAAACTACGATGTGACATCGTAACTTTCCAAATTATTCTTATATAAAACCCTTCTTATTATTATTTTGACGTTAAATTGTTAAAAATGGATTCTAAATATGTAGTAAAATATAAAACAAAATATTTCATATTTACCAATATTTTAGGGCCCCTAGCTTAAAACATCAATATCTTAATTTTTACTCTAATTTTTTTGTTTTAGTGTATGACTTTCCCGCACTTCAAATTCCCCTGAAAATTAAATCCGGACGGTTCCGGATGCGTTCTTTGCTGGAAATTGTTCCTTACACTCTACACTATCCGCCAAAAGCAACGGGACCTTGGCGGCAAATGGCGCTAGTACTTAAAACTTTATGAGACTAAAAATAATCGCTAATTTTGGGTGTTTTTCTCTTCAAATATTTCTTATATAATTTTTCCCGCTCAATAAAAGTATTAGTATTACTTATTGGTATATCTTAATCCCATAAATAGAAGAATCATTAAAAAAATTTAAGAATTTAGTGTAAACGGATCGTTCGAAAACCACCCCTGATTTTATCTATTTCTCCTCATTTTCAACTTTGGATGATAAACTCCGGGCTTACATATATTTTATCTGCAAACGGTTATCATTTCTTGATTTAACAACTATTTTACTATAAGAAACGAATAATGAAACATAAAAATTGATACTTTTGAAAATTGAATTTTTTCCACGTTTTCCCCACTGTGCGGCGTAGTCCATGGACGTATCGTATTGCACTGTTAAATGCGACGGTAAGTATCTACGATTTTTCCGAGCCGGGGCAAAATTTTGGTTTTGGCGCCCCTCTAGTTTTTGAGATAAATGAAAAAAAAATAAATAAGGGTTATACTTGGCTGGATTTTTTGTAATCGGGAGATTAAAACTTTTTAATGAATTTGCACTCGATGTGACCTTTCTACTTTACATGTAAGATTAGACAATGGACCATGCTTTAGATAAGGACAACCTTCAATTCTTATGTTCCGTCAATCTTTCCAGATTTCTTAAGAGTAAGGAAAACCCAATTCAAAGCACTCTGGAGCCAGAAATAGACCCCAAATTATGGATGTTGAACAAAAATGAGAAAAATAATTCTTTATGAAAATCGTTTATTCATTTCAATTTGTTTTTATGGGATTGGGTACGATATGTCGACTTTTAAAATATCGACTTCATAAGATCGACTTTTAAAATCTCGACAGAAAAAATCTCGACTGGTTAAAAGACCGACAGATCAAAATATAGACACAAATTTGACCTACTTTTTAAAATGTCGATTTTCAAAATGTCGATTCTCAAAATGTCGACTGTGATCGAGATTTTACGAATCGAGATTTCAACAGTCGACATTTTAGAAGTCGACATTTTAGAAGTCGACATTTTGGAAGTCGACATTTTGATCAGATCATAGTTTAGGGAATGATGTTTACAAGCGCGCGCTTGTAAACATCATTCCCTAAACTATGATCTGATCATTATTATCTAATAACGCATGGTCATAGTTCTATAAATCGCATTTTTTGTAATTTAATTTTTGTGGCCTATATATTTTGACGTCCTTATTGCCTCTTATTCAGGGTCGGTAATGTGTTTTAATATTAATACAATCATAAAACATCCAGAAAATGAGGCAGTTAAAAGTTCGAAATATTAGGTATAATGTAGGTAGGCAACAAAAATGAGTTCTATTGAACTTTCTTGAAGCTAAACAAAAGGTTATATAAAACTTATAACTGCCTAAATAAGTTTATTATTATAAGAATCAAATAAGAACTTGTGTCTTAAACATAGTCTTAAATTTTCCACAGTATCAAAAACTGTTAAGTTCCTGTTAAAAAATTAAACAAGAATTTATGATTCTTGAGTTTATAGTTATTCCGTGCAAACATTTAAGGCAGAGCGCTGTTATTTAGTTTACTTTCAAATGACCGACAGACAAAATATCGACAAGTCAAAATGTCGACTGGTTAAAATGTCGATTTATATTTTATATCGACTTTTCTGTATGGGAAAAATTCCGGCAAGTCGATATTTTTCTCGACTTCTATCAGGGCAGTCGACTTTTTGTCAAATCGACATTTCAAACTGTCGATTTTTTAATGAGTCGGTAAAAACAAAGTCGGTATTTTAACTTACAAAAAAGTCGATACAAGTCGACATTTTAACCAGTCGACATTTTTTTTGTCGGTCATTCGTACGTAACCCGTTCTTATGAAATTTGGATAAAATGAGAAGGACTATTGAATATACCATTTAAAAAGGAACAATTACGTGCAAAGATTTTTATTATTGAATATGTTTATTGGTCCATAAGCTAAGCATGCTTAGAAGCGAAAATGCTGATGGCAGTGGCGACGCGTGAATGAAAAATATAGTCGTTCACTTCATTTATTTTTATTTTCTTATGATTTAAGTTTGCACAAATTTTGGTGTTATGTTGAGTGCCGAACTGCATCCCGTCAACAGCACACGTCTTGTGAGAGTTTCGTCGGAAGTACAAAGTCCCCTCGTTATCGTGAAATCTGTTCTTTTGTCCATTTGTTCCTATTACTTGTTTTATAAAAAATTAATTAAATGCCATTAATTCCACTTCAATTAAATAGTATAAAAAATTATCATCATTAACAAAACCCAAATAAATCTCTTTCTCGTGCCGCGCATTACCTAAATCAGTGCCAGTGATTGTGCATACATTCTACAACAACAACAACACCATATTTATTCGTCAATCTAAAAGCAAAAAAAATCCATAGACAAAAAAAAAAAATCATAATAAGTGCCAGTGCAAGTGCAAAATATCATCAAAATGCAACACAACGGAGCACAACGAGTGTCTATTACTTTCTTTTCCTTTCCCCTTCTTCTCTCACAGTCGTGTTAGCTTAATAGCTGTTACATTGTGTGTGGACTATGAAGCTCTCCACATAGTGTAGCGGGATTAGGCTAACGATTTCAGAAGATGTATGGTTAATTGTCTTTTTTGGGTAACCAGGGGCGGATCGATACAATTCTGTCACTAAGGCATAACACTAGTGATAGATTGTTATTGAAAAGTTCAAATTGGGATTCAAATTAGAGATTTAATTTAGATAGTTGTCTGAATTGGTTTTGATCTAGTTTTGCATTTCCAAATGGCTGGTAAGTTTAGAGTCGATTTTTCCAACATTCGTGGGTTGAGAAAAAATTTCTGTGCCATGTACGTTTATACTGTACAAAACAGGCCAGCTGTTTTGGCTCTAAGTGAAACTCAGATAGGGGAAAATTCTGATTTTTCAGAATTTAATCTATATGGGTATAGCTTAGTGCCATTATTCTTTTCCCATCATGGTCTCGCCGTCTACATAAGAAATGATGTTGCGTTCCAACTCCAACCACAATATGGTTTGTGCTCAAACACAAATTTCAACTTCGTGTGGTTAAAATTCTCGGTGAATAAGCGCATCATTCATACCTGCTTCATTTATCGGAGCCCAAATTTGGACAGAAATTCAACTTTTAACGAATTTGATTCTCTGTCCGACTCCATTCAAAGAATTGTCGCCCATTATCCTCACACTGAAATCGTCATTGCGGTCGATTTCAATGTAAACAATTCTTCGTGGCTTCGCTTTTCTGGCCAGACAACACCCGAAGGAAGGTATGTTGAGGTCTTTGCAGAGTTAAACCAACTAACTCAGCTTGTTGACGAGCCAACTCGTATCCCTGACGTTTCAGGTCAATCCGCCAACACTTTAGACTTGTTTCTTACCTCTAACCCTGATAAATACACTATTAGTGTACTATCGCCTCTAGGCACATCGGACCATTGTGTCATATCTGCTAATTTCTCGTGCCAAATCAATCCAGTTAGAGAGATAACGCCTATGAGAACTGTTTGGCAATACGAGAAAGCCAACTGGGACGGTCTCAATAATTTCTTCAGGAACTTTAACTGGTCACTATGCTTCCTCGGTAGTGACGTTGACTCCAGCGCAGATATGATTACAAATTTAATTCTTCACGGTATGAGAAATTTTATTCCGAACAGGATAAAATCCATCAAACCAAAAGAGAGTTCATGGTTCGATTCGAGCTGTAAAGAGGTTATCAGGGTTAGAGAAGTAAGTTTCCGAAGATACAAAGCCAACCCCACTGAGGAAAACCGGAATAAGTTCAAACAAGCTCGAAAGACCTGTAACGTTCATATTCGAAGAACCAAATTTTTGCATGATCAGAAATTAAGGCAAAAAATACTACAATGTCCCAAAGGTAGTAAAAATTTCTGGTCATTTGTAAAACACGTACGTAATTCTACCTCGTCTTTGGTTCCAACGCTCGTCTTCAATGATACTCCTGCTGTCAGCTCACTAGAAAAAGCCAATTTGCTTGCAGCACAGTTTACTGTTAATTCGACGCTGCCAGAGAGTGTCATGACTCCACCTGTACTTGAGAACGGTAATGATTTTATGGGACAAATCTTCTTTCGCACTCGTACAGTAGCTAGAGTTCTAAAAGATCTTGATGTACACAAATCCGCTGGCCCGGATAGTATCCCTCCTATTGTTCTGAAGAGGTGTTCTTCAACGCTGGCAAAGCCACTGCGTAAGCTTTTCCATCTGTCCTACTCTACTGGTCTCTTTCCGAGTGGATGGAAAACAGCATTTGTCCAGCCTGTCCCTAAAAAAGGTGAATCTTCGTCTCCCTCCAACTATCGACCAATTGCACTTACGTCCCTTCTTTCTAAGGTCATGGAAACGCTGATTAATTACCAGCTTAAGAAATATCTTGAAGAACGGAAGCTTCTTAATGACCGGCAGTACGGCTTTCGTAGCAATAGGTCCACTGGTGATCTGATGGTATATCTCACCGAGCAGTGGAACAAATCTTTACATCGTTTTGGAGAAAGTAAGATTGTTGCACTTGATATTTCAAAAGCGTTTGATAGAGTTTGGCACCAAGCTCTCTTATCGAAAATGCGTGCATTTGGTTTTGATGAATCTCTTCTTCGTTGGATTAGAAATTACCTTTCGGACCGTTCAATACAAGTTGTGCTGGATGGTTTCAAGTCTGATATTCATAAAATAAATGCTGGTGTGCCCCAGGGCTCCGTTTTGTCTCCGACTCTCTTTCTCATTTTCATAAATGATCTCCTGTCTGAAACTTCTAATCCATTAAACTGTTTTGCTGATGACAGCACCCTCAGCTTTTCATATTCGTTTCTTGATTCACATCCTTGTCCTTCGGATGTGGAACTTGAACGGCAGCGTATGATAAGCTCATTAAATTCTGATCTTGACAGCATTGTTCAGTGGGGAATAAAAAACCGTGTAGAATTTAATGCTTCAAAAACACAATGCTGTTTGCTGTCTCTAAAGCAGAATCCACCCCCTATGCCACTATCCATGGGTGGTACTTGCATCGATGAAACTGAACAGCTTTCAGTTCTGGGTATGTGCATCTCAGATCACCTTCTGTGGAATGAACACATATTCAATGTCGCCAAAAACGCTGCTAAGTTTTTAGGTTTTCTTCGAAGATGCAAGAAATTTTTCTCCCCTTCTGATCGAGCTGTAATCTACAAAGCTTTCATTCGTCCAAAGCTTGAATATAATTCTCATATTTGGGCAGGTGCTCCAATAACTCATTTAAGCCTTTTAGATAGAATCCAAAAAAGAGCTCTTAAAATGATAGGTGACTGTAATATAACGGAAACATTCGCATCTCTTGAACACCGTCGTAATGTTTCATGTCTCTCCTTATTCTATCGCTATTTTTATAAACAGTGTTCTAGTGAAATAGCCAGTTGCATTCCTCCCCTAAAACAATTCCACCGTAATACTCGCACTTTCAGGAATGCGCATCAGTTTACTCTTGAGCCCAATTTCGGACGTACTGTAAAGTACAGAGATTCTTTTTTCAGCCGAACAACACGAATGTGGAATGCTTTACCCGGCTCTATTTTTCCCCTCCATTTTGATATTCAGAACTTCAAAACTAATGTGCATCGGTATCTCCTTTCTAATCCTTCCCTATTTTCCTAACGCTCGCACTGTGTTCAATCATTTTAAGGGTAGTCACAACCCCTTTAGTGCGCGTATATTATAAAAAAAAAAAAAAAAAATGTACCTACTAGTATTTTTATTCAAATTTTCTCGATTTGTTTAAAAATATTTGCGCTACACTTTTGTGAGATGAACTGTTTTCCTCAATTTTTTTCAATAATTGTCCTAGAAAAGGTAGATTTTAAATCTTTTAAGTTAAGCAAAAGATTTTCAAATAGATAATTCATAAGTTTCTGAAAAAAATTGCATTTAATTTTTATAGATGCGATGTAAGAATAAAAACAATGGTTTAATAAAACAAAAATGTAGTTAAAAACGATTTTAAAAAATTTCCTACAAAAATATATGAAAAGATTCAACATCATAAGGAAATTGACAAACAAAATCAAAAGAAATTGTTCTACTTCAAACAACGCCTATAGCTGCAAAATTAAAAAATCAATAAGGACCTACTTTCTCTGTTTATGCACCTATCTTCTTTTTTCAAAACCTAATACCTACATTTCAAATTTCTTAAACAGTCTCCTGATTTAGACACTTTTTTTCTTAAATTTCTATTTTGGAATAATTAGCTAAAAAACCCTACTTTACTCCAGGGTCATATTCATAAATATTATAATATATGAGCCTATAATATAATTTTTACTTTTGTTCTACCACCCGCCCACTAAGCTATGGTTATTTTCGACTTCATGATACCTACCTTAATTTTTTCATGCACTTAATTTTGCTTTGAAATTTAACTCTTCTTAAAGAACCCAGAGAAGTTTCACATAAAAAAACTCAATCCCTCGAACAAATTTCCCATTTCGTTCATATTGTTCTTGCACGAATAGCAAAAGGCATCATATATACAACCACTCATACTTTGCCCACCCATCCGATCCTATATCGAACACAAAGCACAAAAAACCTTTGCTTAATTTCGTTTGAAGTTCGAACCCACCACTACCATCAGAAACCATACCGACCAAACACCAAACAAACAAAATTTGAGTATTATAGACGAGCAAATCTCTCCACACTTGCATGAATTCGTTCACAGGTAATTTGAACGAATAGGTCGGTAGTATTTTGGTTATACTTTTTTTGTTGTCTGTATGCTTTTAGTGGTTACATTTCATTCACAATTCATGTGAACGAGTTGAAGGTTAAAAATGATTAGGAATTTTGGTGTCGCAGTAGCAGGTTTTTTTGTTTGTTTGTATTTAAACTGCGTGCACAAAAGGGTTGGACGAGTTGGAAAATTGGAATTTGAGTGCGAAATTGGCTCAAACTAGTAAAAAAGCAAAAGAATTTTGTAGGTGGTTAGGTTAATTTAATAAACTTTTATCATAATAATTTTATCTGAAAGCTAGTCGTGCATGAACGAATTGAACAATAGGACGCCTCGCCACTGGCTGAGAGAGTGGTCACACTGGCCGTGGCCACTTTTAATTATTTATTTTGTCCAAGCATGTTTTAAGCCTATTCTTGCTCCAAAAGTTGTGCGCAATTTATTAAAAAAATTAAAAATCTTTTATTTTTCGATTTTGTTAATTTTTCCTGTTAAAATTAGCTTACAAAATTTTTAACAACATCTACTTCGATAGAAAATTTTGATTTGAACAAAAAGTTTTGAGAGTTAAATTATTAAATTCGGCTTAAAGCCCAGGAAAATTAGACAACCAAATGGAAAAACTACGAAAAAATTTTCGACAGTGCTGAATTTTGGTGGAGAGCTTTGTTTTGACGTCTTAAGAATTTCCTAAAAAGTTCCCTAAGTTTTTAGAGGGTGTGAAAGGGATTGAAATTCAGTTTTAATTAATTTCTCGAAAATAATTTTTTTCTTTTCATTCAATGAATAGATTTAGAAAAAATCGTGCAAGAAGTTCATGGTGTGTAGAAAATTTAGTAAGCAAAATTGTTTGTTACACGTGTTTTTGCATACATCTCCTCTTTATAGAACCAAGTTTTTGGGATGCCCAGGTTAAGGGAAGGGCCACCATCTTGAAGAAGAAATTTATTTGGTTTTAAGTCAAAAACTCGATTGAATTTAATTTTAAACGAAATCATGAGGAAAAAAACATAAACACAATAAAAGTATCTAAAAAATGAGCTACTAACGAACTCTATTAGTTTATTAATCTAGAAGTTATAGCGTGTTAAAACAAATATCAGTTTTTTGTAAATAACACAAAACCGTATCTTTTTTTCAAAAAAATAGTGAATTTATATTAGGGTTCATAAAATTCTACAGAAAATAGATTATTTTTTTCGTAAAAGCAACATATTTTGTGAAAAAACGTGCACAAATGCGTCTTTTACCTATTTTACCCAAGGGCGATGTTGAATAAAGTGCATTACATTAAAAAGCTCTTATTATAACGATTCTGGGCGTTTTTCTCAAAATCTGTTGCTCCTACGAAAAAAAGTGTCACACCTAATCTTATTTCTGTTCGTGTACTTCGCAAAACTACGATTTCTTTTTTTTTTATATGACAGAACTTTGGGCTAAGTTCGTAGAAATTCGTAGTTTTGGGAGGTACGCGAACAGATATCTTTTTTCTGCAGAATTTTGTTGTTGAGATATTTACAAAAAACTTTATTTGTCTAAAATTCAGCTTTGTCGGAATTTTTTCGAATATGAAGTCTAATTTTCATGGGCTTTTAGATTCCGAGTAATAAACCAAACATTATTCAAAAGTAAAGTAGCCATTGTGAGTGTGACTATTCTCTCAGAAACGCTTTGTTGAAGTTAGTAGCATTTTCGGTTTTAAGCATTCTTATGGGCCAAACATACATATTCAATAATAAACAGTCTTGCGCGTGATTGTTCCTTTTGACACACCCCTCATTTCTATTCAATAGCCTTAAGCTTAAAGATAATATTTTACATTTATTTTATAAAAATGTACGTTTGAATCTACTAAGGCCTGACTGAGAAATACAGTTTGAAATTATAACACGTTTTCATTAGAGCCGAAATGAGGAAATTTCGCAAATCACAGAAAAAGTGTTTTCATTTGTAATTTGGTAATTTCGTTTTACAGCTCATTTCAATTTTGATTTTCAACTGGCGGTTTGTTGTTGTTTTCTTTTGTCTCCTGCCATTGCGCTTTGACATTTTAATACAAAACCTTTTCAGAACTAATCAAACTGTGGCTAATTGGGTGTGTTTATTAGGTTTTGACTTAATTTCCAACCTAATATCGTGCAAATTTGGTTGAAATTATCTAATTTCAAAATGTGAATTTGGAAATGAGATGATTTAAAATCGAATTTGGTTATTTTCAACGAAATTACCTCATTTGGCCTAATGAAAACGCAGTATTAGATTGCCATATCTCATTTCGCCAATTCTCAATTTTTTTAAAGACACACGGATTTGGCGCCCCTGAAAGCTGCCGCCCGGGGCACAGGCCCCGGTTTGCCCCCCCATAGATCCGGGGCTGCATGCGCCACCTTTTACGCTGTCCATCTCTACTGTGCTGTCTCACGGGGTTGGATTCAAAGACTTCCCAGACCGGACCATTGGTGTCCATTATCGTTAGCCTTTTGTGGCTAGGTCGGTGTCACTGTACAGCCCGTACAGTTCGTTGTTGTATATTCTTCTCCATCCAGACGGGACCAAAAATTATCCAGAGAATTCTCCTCTTAAAACAGTCTAACGCGTTCTCAACCACCGTTCGTTAACAGTGTCCGTGCCTCTGCACCATACATCAGGACCGGGATGATAATCGTTTTATACAGGAACAGTTTAGTTGCTCGAGAAAGGGCTTTTCTTCTTAATTGCCTTCTTAGCCCAAGGAAACAGCGATTGGCAAGAGTAATTCTTCGTTTGATATCGCAGCACTGGTATCATTCGCTGAGCTTATAGCGGATTCTAGGTAAACAAAGTCTCTGTCTCTGACCACCTCAAAATTATAGCTGCCTAGTCTATTGTGACGTTCTGTCCTTTCTTGTTGATAGCATATATTTTTTTGAAAGATTGTGCCTTTAGTGTTGACGTGAGAGTCTTGCACTATTCTTTCAAGAACGATGTTGAAGAAGTCGCATGCCAGCGCGTCGCCTTGCCTAAAACCATTTTTGACATCAAAAATGTCGGTGAGGTCTTTGCCGATCTTGATGGAGCAGCGTGCATTCTCCATCGTCATCCTGCACAAACGGACGAGTTTGGCAGGGATGCCAAAACTAGACATTGCTCTATATAGCTCGTCTCTATGGATGAGGGGTATAGTTTCAAAACTCTTCTATTCCAGTTTTTTTTTCAAAAATTAGTTAAGTATGAGGAAATGTTCTTTAGAAGGTCCTTCATCTACGTAATAAGGTAAAATTAATTAAAACTTATTATTTCCTAAACTTTTTTGTGCTTGAAAAGTGTTGTTTTTTTTAAAACTACACTATTCCACTCAGTCGTTCAATTCAAAACTCATCTATTCCCTTATAGTCCAGTCGATTTGTGCTAAAAAAGGCTCTTTGCTAGCAAATTGTGGGGTAGTTTTGATTTTTTCCCTCCTTTATGTTTTCGGGGGTGCTGAATCTGAATCTGATGTTTGCCAATAAAATTTCGCGACGCAACATGGAATAAACGCAAAAAATGTGCCAAAAATGCATTTCTTGGGAGTTTTTCACTAATGGCTCGAAAACTACAAACTATTCGAAAATTACATCAAAGTACCATTGAAAGTATACACAATTTCCAATAACTATCTATTCAATTTTTTTTTCTGCGACAACCCATTTGGAATCAAGCGGTAGTCGAAAATTGACGTATTTTGACTGTTTTCGAAAATCCACTCGAAAGCACTAAGCAATTACTTTGTGTGATAAAATTTGAATTTTTGTCTGTAACATGAACCAATATATATTTTTCTGAAGGTCTTTGATGCGCTGAGTTCAAATCTGGCCTTGAAGTTGCCATTTACATTTTTCAGATATTTGAATCTAAACATTTAAAAAAAATGCATTTTTATGCAAATTAGGGTTATTAGTCCAGTAACCTTGTAGTTTCATAGTACTGAGACCTTGCGTCAGGTCCGGTAGTTCTGATTTTTTGCTGAGTTGTTTATGATGTTGGCCTAGTATTAAATCTGATTTTTAGACCTCGAGCGCCGAACGCAACATTGGTAAAAATCCAAAAAACCGCGAATTTTTCGCGGTTTTTTCACTTATTGGATATTTTAACCATTGCGCCTTAACTTCCGAATAAAACATTGCTCTACGATTTCAACCTTACTAAATTTGCTTCAATTTGAGTCCAAAGCCGGTTCTGTAGACATAACGGTTTCCAAGGGACGGCATTTCAAAATATAGCAATAAAAATTTAAAACAACAAGTAGTATATAAAACAGTATAATAACAAAAACATGGTCTTTGACATATGCTGCATCAAAGCAATAGAGCGTGTAGATTGGGCCAAAAGAAGAAAACAATAGTACTGGATGGGGGGTATATATCCCCCCGTTTAGGCGGGAGGGGCAATTTTAGGAAAAGTTGACTTCAAATAGAAAAATAACCATAAAAATACAATGGTAATATCTGAACGAAAATCAATTCCTCATCTCAAAGCCAGAAATCCATTCTTTGATTTTTTGTTAAATAAAGTTTTTTTAGCTGATAGTTTTTGAAAAATTTACTTTCAAACTCAAAATTTTGAGAAAAAGACGATTTTTTTGTTAATCTTTTTTTTTATTTATTTAATGGTATTAAGTACTATTTTTGATTTTGGTTTTCAATGCCCTTATTAATTCTTAGTTAAAAACTGAAAACCAAATGCTAAAATGACTTCTAGTTTTTGAGAAAACTGAGATTAACATGATCAACTTCACTGTTTTCAGTCTAGTATCCTTTTTCTTCGGGGTGGGAGGGCTCTGCCTCAGATGCGGTAGTTCTGATTTTTAGATGAGTTGCTTATGATGTTGGCCTTAGCAATAATCCAAGTTTTCGACCTCGAGCGCCGAACGCAACTTTGTGAAATACGCAAAAAACCGTGAAATTTTCGCGGTTTTTTCAGTTATTGGCTATTTTAACCCTTAAGGCCTGGTTTTCGATTATAACTTTGCTCTACCATTTCAAAATAATTAAATGGGCTTCAACTTGAGCTAAAAATCAATTCAAATTGTGAATTTTTTCATCAACTTTTGAATCTAGAATGCTGCAAATCGAATTGAAGGGGGCTTATTCACCCCTTCTGTGAAATCGTTTGCCCCCTTTTCAATGATTTTTGAATACTGTGTAGCGTGTCATGTTGGCTTTATTTTAAGATCTTAATCATGAACATCGGATGAGTAGAAACGGAGTTATGATTTTTTAAAGTCAACCATATAAAACTCGAACTAAAACATTCGCTTCAGATAACTCACTGGTGGGTACTGAACTGAGTACTGTTTTAGTTCGAGTTTTATATGGTTGACTTTAAAAAATCATAACTCCGTTTCTACTCATCCGATGTTCATGATTAAGATCTTAAATTAAAGCCAACATGACACGCTACACAGTATAAAAAAATCATTGAAAAGGGGGCAAACGATTTCACAGAAGGGGTGAATAAGCCCCCTTCAATTCGATTTGCAGCATTCTAGATTCAAAAGTTGATGAAAAAATTCACAATTTGAATTGATTTTTAGCTCAAATTGAAGCCCATTTAATTATTTTGAAATGGTAGAGCAAAGTTATAATCGAAAACCAGGCCTTAAAGGTTAAAAAAGCCAATAACTGAAAAAACCGCTTAAATTTCTCGGTTTTTTGCGTATTTCACAAGGTTGCGTTCGGCGCTCGAGGTCGAAAACTTGGATTATTGGTAAGGCCAACATCATAAGCAACTCATCTAAAAATCAGAACTACCGCATCTGAGGCAGAGCCCTCCCACCCTGAAGAAAAAGGATACTAGACTGAAAACAGTGAAGTTGATCATGTTAATTTCAGTTTTTTTTCAAAAACTAGAAGTCATTTTAGCATTTGGTTTTCAGTTTTTAACTAAGAATTAATAAGGGCATTGAAAATCAAAATCAAAAATAGTACATAGTACCATAAAATAAAAAAAAAAATAGATTAACAAAAAAAAATCGTCTTTTTCTCAAAATTTTGAGTTTGAAAGTAAATTTTTCAAAAACTATCAGCTAAAAAAACTTTATTTAAAAAAAATTAAAGAATGGATTTCTGGCTTTGAGATGAGGAATCAATTTTCGTCCAGATATAACCATTGTATTTCTATGGTTATTTTTCTATTTGAAGTCAACTTTTCTTAAAATTGCCCCTCCCACCTAAACGGGGGGATATATACCCCCATCTGGTACTATTGTTTTCTTCTTTTGGCCCAATCTACACGCTCTATTGTTTTGATACAGCATATGTCAAAGACCATGTTTTTGTTATTATACTGTTTTATATACTACTTGTTGTTTTAAATTTTTATTGCTATATTTTGAAATGCCGTCCCTTAAAAACCGTTATGTCTACAGAACCGGCTTTGGACTCAAATTGAAGCAAATTTAGTAAGGTTGAAATCGTAGAGCAATGTTTTATTCGGAAGTTAAGGCGCAATGGTTAAAATAGCCAATAAGTGAAAAAACCGCGAAAAATTCGCGGTTTTTTGGATTTTTACCAATGTTGCGTTCGGCGCTCGAGGTCAAAAAATCAGATTTAATACTAGGCCAACATCATAAACAACTCAGCAAAAAATCAGAACTACCGGACCTGACGCAAGGTCTAATGTATATAGTTACTGGACTATATTGTTTTTTCCCCAAGATAATTTTTTTCGAAAAAATGTTTACAATCATTTTGAAGTAAGAACATTTTACTTTAAAATTCTTTTTGAATCTTTCGTTTCAAATACCTCCATTTGTCTTCGAGAAATCGTTGGTTTTCGTCTTACTACCTAATTCGAAAAATCGAGTCAATTTGTGCTTAAAAGGGCAAATTGTGGGATTCTTCGAATCAGGAAGTAAGACGAAAACTAACGATTTCTCGAAGACGAATGAAGGTACTTAAAATATTCAAAAAGAATTTTAAATTAAAATGTTCATACTTCAGAATGACCATAAAAAAAAATTTCGAAAAAAAATATGTACCTCGAAAAAGAAATAACCCCAAATTTGTAAAAAAAATGTATTTTTTTTTAAATGTTTTTATTCCAATATCTCAAAAACTTGACGTGAAAGAACAATTTAAATTCCAGATTTGAACTCAACACATCAAAGACCATCAAAAAATTATATCTTGGTTCATGTTATAGACAAAAATTAAAATTTTGTCACACAAAGTAATTGCTTAGTACTTTCGAGTGGAATTTCGAAAACAGTATAAATACGCATTTTTCAACTTGCGCTTGAGTCCAAATGGGTTTGTTTCAGAAAAAACCTTATATATAGATTTATTGGAGATTGTGTATACTTTCAATGATACTTTGATGTAATTTTCGAATAATTGGTAGTTTTCGAGCCATTAGTGAAAGCCTCCAAAAAATGCATTTTTGCATTTTTTTCCATGTTGCGTCATGATATTTTGTTGGAAAACCTCAGATTCGGATTTAGCATCCCCGAAAACATAAAGGAGCAAACAAATCAAAACTACCCCACAATTTGCATATTAAAAACACAATATGACTGGACTATTACAAATTAAATTCTGTACAAAAAATCTTCTTTTTCCTTAAGGTTTTTATATTTTCAAAACTCTTCTATTCCTTTTCTCTTCTGAATCAAAAGTCTTCTATTCCCATACAAATCAAATCAACTGCAATCGTAATTTTCAAAACTATTCTTTTCCATATTAAATTGATTTCATAAGTAGATTCAACAAACATGTTCAAAACCCTAACATCCCTATTATTGACACGATTCAAAACTAGTTTTTGCATAAAACTAGTTTTATAGGGGTTTCGAGTTTCAAGTTTTGAACAAATCGGTATTATTCAATCAAAAACTGACATCCAAAACTCGAAATCATAAAACTAGTTTTTGATAAAACTAGAAATTCATAAAACCAGAAATATCTAGTTTTAAGGACTTCAAAACTAGTTTTGAAGCCTTTTTCTATTGTTAAACAACATAAACAACAATAATGCTGACTGTATTACATTCTGAAATGGATACAACGAACGAACGCGGTGGCGTTCGATCGTTGCATATCGACCCATATTTAATTATATTTATTCATTGTAAGCATTTATTTTATTTATCCATTGTAAGCATTTTATGCAATTAATAATAAGTATAAAAGAGGCATTGGCCCACAAATAAATATCATTTTAAAACAATTCGTTGAGTAGTAATTTGATCCACTTTTCACATACAGTTCAGGTTTCAAGTGCCTGCAATTGTACCATCCAATATCAAATTAATTGTGCACCATTTTACACAGAATAAACAAATCAAGTTCAAGTGCTTGTATTTGTTATCAAATTGTGTTCTGCACATTAATAATTCAATCATTTTGGTGACCCCTACATTCAAAGAACATCAGCTTTACTATGGATAGTTTAGCCAGGAGCCAACGCATATCTGGAGAGGAGATACAATCAATCATCCGCAACTTCTCGAAAGATTCCTCCACCCGCAAAACAACTAGAGAATACTTCACGTCAAGACTCAATCGTCTAAACACCGTATGGGAAGAATTCGAAGCTACAGATGGCAGAATTCGCGACACACCAGACATATCGTTAGACCACGAGTACTTTACCTCTAAGTATTTTGACCAAATCAAGACATTATACGAAAAGTATAAGCAAATCTTGAGTGATTCACTGGCGCAGATAGAGGCCAGTAACAACACCAAACTTGATGTCGTGCCAAAGGGTACAGAAGATAACCAATCTAAACCTAATGATGCATTGACATCAACAAAAAATCTTGCTCTTAAAGAACAAGATAACAACCCAAACATTGATACCCTGATGAGAAGACAAAAGGCACTTATGAATTCACTAGCCCGACTCATCAACGGAAAAATAAAAGAAGAAGCACCCATCCAATGTCTGGAGTCTATGAACAGACTTTGGACCCAGGTTGAGGAGATTCATCACTCAATTTGGGAAGCTGTCAATGATCCGGAATCTGAGGGTTACAACATGGAGTTGTACACCGAATTAGAGACATCAGTTCTCAAAAATCAAGCTTCTTTGAGCAAAACATCATCAAGCGTTCAAAGAAGCGAGCCATCAAAACAGCTAACTGATCGCCCGGCAATTCAGTTGCCTAAAATGTCGATACCCAAATTCGACGGCGATTATTTAAAATGGCAAACATTTTCAGACATCTTCACTAAGATGATACATGAACAACCATTACCACCCGTCCAAAAAATGTGGTATTTGAAGACAAATGTGTCCGGTGATGCAGAGAGACTGATGCGCCACCTTGAACTGACTGAAGACAACTACAGTATCGCTTGGAATATCCTCCAGGATCGTTTCAGCAATAAAAGGGCGCAAACCTCAGCACTTATCCAGAGAATTCTCAGTCTGCCGAACATTAATCCAGAAATGAAGGCCATCAGAGAATTTCATGACGCAATCCATGAATGTCTTGCAGCACTCAAAACTCTTGGCATTGAGACAGCATCTTGGGCCCCATTACTCACTCATCTCTTAATAAAGAAGTTGGATCGACAAAGCCACCTATTATATGAACAATCACTTCAAAACCCTCGAGAGCTTCAGACGATGGACGAATTTCTCAAATTTTTAAAAAACCGATTTGAGTCTTTAGAAGCTGTTGGCGGAAAAGAAAAGGCCAAGGCGGTGACAACAATAGCCACGTCCAACACGGAAAATTGCAAGGTATGTGGGATAAAAGGCCACCCTATTTACTATTGTGAGAAGTTCTTAAAAATGTCAGCTGCTGAAAGGCTTAAGTGGACCCAAAGACGACATCTATGTGTAAATTGTTTCAAGGTTGATCATAATGCGAAATCATGCTCATCACGATGCTGCACTAAGTGCTCAGGTAAACACAATACCTTACTGCATTTAGAAAAGGCATGTTCATCAAGTCCAAATCAAAGGAAATCCAATCCATCTACAACCATCGTAGCAGGTGCTACACCTACCAAATTGATGTCATCAGAAGTGGGAGGCTCATCACCGCTCACGGTTGCCACTATACAACAATTGAATAACAAGCAAGGTTACGTTCTTTTGGCCACCGCAAGGGTTCTAATCACAGCAAATGATGGACAAACATGTGAAGTTAGAGCCATCTTAGACTCCGGTTCTCAAATAAACCTTATAACTGAGAGACTTATTAAACGCTTATCCTTATCACCAACACCATCATCTCTATGCATTGAGGGCATCGGCAGAAGAACACGAAACACAACACAGCGAATAAACATTCAACTTCACTCAACAATGGGCAATTTCGCATGCAGACTGGAAGCCTTCATACTTCCGAACATCGTATCTCCTCAACCCACTCAAAACCTAGATACTTCTACCTGGTCTATACCAGAAAACATCAACTTGGCAGATCCCAACTTCCACCGATCCAGTAAGATTGAAGTCCTTTTGGGAGCAGAATTTTATCATCAGTTAATCCGCCCCGAACAAATACAAATCGGCGACAAAATGCCAATTTTACAAAACACAGTATTTGGTTGGGTAGTAACCGGGAAAATTGAAGATACGACATACAACACTGCTACTTGTGGCATCTTTTGCGAAGAAGACTCAACCAACGAGCTTATTGAACCGTTTTTCTTGCATGGAAACGAATCAACATGGCACCAGCCGTTCGTAAAGGAGCTAGAAATACCCTCCGATCTAGAACGGAAAAGAAAACACACAGTGGCAGTAGCACTACAACAAAACCCTACAATTGACCTAATTTACCAGATAAAACATCGAAATTCTTTCAATTTTCTGCAACGTACAATGGGCTATGTTCTCCGGTTCACCAATAGAGCCAGGAAAATGGACATAAATCCAGCAGAACAAACAGCATTATCACCTAAGGAACTCAATGAATCACTTTTGGTCATCGTAAAGCAAATACAATCTTCTGAATTTACAAATGAAATACAAGATCTTAAAGGTCACAGAGGAGTATGCAAATCCAGCGCATTGATTACCCTGGCTCCATTTTTAGACGAAAGGGGGATTCTACGAGTTGGAGGCAGACTAGAGGCCGCATCAATCTCATTTAATGCCAAACATCCCATATTGATGCCGTACAACGAATCCATCACAAAATTGCTATTCAAAATGAAACATGACGAACACAACCACTGTGGACCACAAACATTGTTATCAATTCTGAGGCAGCAATTTTGGCCTATTAAGGGTAAGATCATGGCTCGACACACAGTTCATAAATGTATCAGATGCACCAAAACCCGACCACAGTTGATGACTCAAGTAATAGGTAATCTGCCAGTAGATCGCGTCACAGCAAATAGACCTTTCTTAAACTCCGGAGTAGACTTTTGTGGCCCCCTATGGGTACACTACAAAATCAGGGGAAAAAGGCCACACAAGGTTTACTTAGCAGTTTTTTGTTGCTTCACCACCAAGGCAGTACATTTAGAAATTGTGACTGACTTAACGACGGAGGCATTCATTGGAGCACTCAGAAGATTCATCAACCGCCGTGGACGAATTCAAACTCTTTACTGTGACAACGCCACCAACTTCGTGGGAGCAAGGAATCAGCTTCATGAACTCAACAGTGTACTGCACACCCCCGAAGCGAAGGAAGCCATAATCAAGGCTAGCAGCAACAAGGGAATAACATTTAAATTCATCCCTCCAAGAGCTCCACATTTCGGCGGTTTATGGGAGGCAGCAGTCAAATCAGCCAAACATCTGTTAGTCAAAACAGTCTCCATATCGTCACTCACGCATGAAGAATTGGAGACCGTAATCACCGAAGTTGAAGCCATCCTAAATTCAAGACCACTCACTCCACTTTCATCGAATCCAAACGATCTGGCTGCATTGACACCAGGACACTTCCTGATTGGTGAACCATTGATTGCTCAAGTTGATCCCGACAGCGCTCCAGAAAAAATAAATCTGAGAAATCGATGGAATTCAATCTGCTACTTGAAACATGAATTTTGGAAACGATGGTCAAGTGAATACTTAAATCAATTACAACAAAGAAACAAATGGAATCAGCATAAGGAAAACATCAAAGTTGGCGACATGGTTATCATCAAAGAAGACAACACGCCAACGCTTCAATGGCCACTGGGAAGAATTGTCCAAATCTTCAAGGGCGACGACAATGTTGTTCGAGTAGTCAATGTCAAAACCAAATCTGGAATATTCAAACGACCAATTCATCGCTTAGCCCCACTGTTCGAAGACATTGATAGTACTGATGACAAGGATAACACTGACGAGGCACAGGTAGCAACTTCACAATCCGAATCTCGAATGAATGAAACGACAGAAACGCCTACAAAACGAAGAAGGACGTCATGTGTGTCATTAATCACCACCGTTATACTGTCATTGTTTCTTCTACCCGTAGTTTGTGCATCGCCGATTAACATATCAAGATTTGACAATAATCCAGGAATATATTTCGAAAATCTTGGATCCACAAATCTAGTTGCCAACGAATGGAAAATTATTGTCTACTACGATCTAGCACCCATTCGATCAGAATTAGAGTCATTTAACAATGGAACAATTGCTCTTGAACATTTATGCAACCAACTACAGTTAAGGACAACGTGCAGTGCACTAGTAACACATTTTACAAACATGAGGAGTACCCTACAAGCAGACACCAACCTCATCTCAAAACATCGAACTCCACGCGCGGCAATCAACATAGTCGGCAATTTAGCACATTCGTTATTTGGACTGCTTGATTCTGACTACGCTGAAGAACTCTCAAAAACCATCAATCAAGTTAACACAAATGAAGCGCATCTTTTAAAAATGCTAAAAAATCAGACTTCCATCATAGACTCCACCATCAACATAATGAAACAAGATTATCTCGAAGGAGAAAAACGCATGATAACGCTTCAAAATCAAGTGACACACATCATTGCGAGAATTGGAGACACAACTGATCAGTTGAGAATCTTTCAAATTTTTACGTCTTTAACAATGCAATTAATGCTTATGGCTACAAACCTGCAGCAAATTGAGAACGCTATTCGCAACACATTTACGGACGTACATTATGGAACCATAAGTCCCCTCCTGCTATCACCAGCTCAATTGAGGGCGGAAATTATCAACATCAAAAACAATTTACCCCAATCCCAAAAACTACCATTCGAGCAAGAAGACTTGCTCCACTTCTATAAGATATCAACAACAAAGGGTCAGGCTACTGGAAATCACCTGTTATTTGTCATTAAAATTCCACTAGTTGAACAAGAATCTTTCAATCTATTTCAACTCACACCCTTTCCGTCAATCGTTAATAACACGCTCCTCATCATCAGTCCGGCAATGGAAATTTTGGCTATAAATCGTCATAGAGACCAATACTTTGCAATGACAGCATCCGAGCTTAAGGATTGTTACAAGGGAAAAGACATGCAGTTTTTTTGCGCCAACAGAAAGGCAAAATACCATGCTGGTTCACAAGCATACAATTGTGAATTTAATCTCTTCAACAACAATACCGCACCATCATGTAGCATACTTAAACCAAGTAATGACTTAATTTGGACCCAGCTGAATAGCAGAAATCAATGGGTATTCGGAACTCTTTATAATATTCAATTAACTGCTGTATGCAAAACAAAAACCTTACAAATTGAACTCACTGGATCCGGCATTCTATCAATGGAAAATGATTGTATACTGAGAAACAATCTCATTACCATTGAAGGAAATCAGATGATGATCAGCACTCTACAATCATCCTACATAAGCTTTGGGAACATATCTTTAATTGCCAAACCCAAAGATGTGCACGCAGCTCTGGAATCACTTCCAACATTCAACAACAGTCATCTAGAAGCATTAAACCATCTCCAGACTCAACTCTCTACCCTACAACATCAAGGTCTTCCTAAGCTGAACGACAAGGTATTCTTCAATAGCATTCATCACCACTTTGTCAGTTATTTTGCTCTTCTTCTTTCAATGAGCTTTGCAATTGTAATTATTTGCAAACTCCGGAAGAGATTGACGTCAGCCACTAATTCTACACCTGTTCCACAACCAAGAATACAGTACGATGTCAACGTCATATGAGAATACAGTTGAATTGAGCCATTCAACGCGGGGAAGTATGTTAAACAACATAAACAACAATAATGCTGACTGTATTACATTCTGAAATGGATACAACGAACGAACGCGGTGGCGTTCGATCGTTGCATATCGACCCATATTTAATTATATTTATTCATTGTAAGCATTTATTTTATTTATCCATTGTAAGCATTTTATGCAATTAATAATAAGTATAAAAGAGGCATTGGCCCACAAATAAATATCATTTTAAAACAATTCGTTGAGTAGTAATTTGATCCACTTTTCACATACAGTTCAGGTTTCAAGTGCCTGCAATTGTACCATCCAATATCAAATTAATTGTGCACCATTTTACACAGAATAAACAAATCAAGTTCAAGTGCTTGTATTTGTTATCAAATTGTGTTCTGCACATTAATAATTCAATCATCTATTATTCATCACAAATTAAAATTGGAAAAGTCAACAAAAATAAATAAATTACGAAACGTCACAAAACAATTCGGTATATTTAATAATTTAAACGATGGCGTGTAAAACTATATTTCGCGAGTTGGGTGTCAAGAACTTTTTGGAAGAAGAAGACGATTATCTTTTTGACGATGTTTGGATTGTGATAGCGAAGAGACAGTGAGCAAGCGCCCATACACATTGCAGAAATATGAAAAAGTGGGACGATTTGGCATTTTATCAACGCTTCAGGATGACAAAGCGCAATTTTCAACGAGCTATTGATTTGGTGGAACCATATAAAGTCAACCCTACAAAGACGGTAAGACAGAACAGAAATTAAAGTAGGTATTGGTATTAAATTGGAAAAACTGTCTTCCAATTACAGATCTTGCTGTCATAGCCCTGCGCAGAAGGTAATAATTTTGATTCGGTTCCTGGCGTGCGTCGGGAAGCTTTGAACAAAATGTTGTTGAGGAAGTGCAAGTGTTTCATTCAACATTTATTGAAATTCCGCAGACGTACATATAAGTATGCTTTCTGTCTACAAACATACCTATGTATGTATGTACGAAACTAGTTGGAATTTGATAAACGAATAAATTAATAACTAAACATTCAAATTGCATTTCTTTTTATTATGCCACGGAAAAATTTAAATATACCTACCTAATAATATTCACATACATAAAATTATATGTAAAGTACAGTTAAAATGTACCTACTCCTATTTAGAAAATTGTGCTTGGGATCCAAACTCCTCGACAGTTGTAGTTGATGCAATATGGGTTTCACACACCGATACCGATTAAAATAGCTTCTTTTGTGTCGTATTTCCCATGTACCTAGTTCGGCATGAATTTCGGTCTGGGCCTCTGAATCAGAAGTGATTTGGCGCATTTTTAACTTCGCTTTCAACACAATATTCTCGTAATGCATCTCGTCTATCTTTTTCGACTAGGTATTCTTTTCGAAGGATGTTACTGGTGATATTTTCGGACGAATTTCCTACAAAGGCTGACGAAGTCTTTCATTTTGCTGGATGCCTTTAAAAATATGTAAAGAAAAACTGCATCTTGAGAGCAGGAAGCTGAGTCGCGAGTAAGTCCACGTTATATGGATTTCGGTGCCAGGTGATTCAACTTGTGAAAGCGTTTCTTCAGCTTGATTGACAGATTCAGTGTTGAGGATTTCGACATGGTTTATTGGAAAAAATAAGTTACATCTGAACAACTACTTCCATAAAACTAGTTTTATATAGTCAAAACGAGAAACTCGTTTCAAAACCTAAACTAGTTTTATCTCCAGAAATGAAAAATACCGAATTTTTTTTTAAACTAGTTTTGATTAATTTTTATAGAACTCGAAACAAAACTAGTTTTACCTAAAACTAGTTTCATTTCTAGTTTTAGAAATTCTCAATAATATGGCTGTAAGGAATGGATAAAAGTCACCCTTTACTTATATTTTAGTGCTAAAACTAATCGCTTTTATTGATTTTATAGCTTTTAACAGTTTTTTGTTCACTCCACTCAAAATTCTCGAAAATGGAAAAGAAGAGTTTTGAAACTATACCCCTCCGATGCTCTCATACGCGGCCTTGAAATCGATGAAAGGTGGGTATTGATTTGAAACTCCTGGGTTTTCTGGTGTGCTTCCCTGGCCTAAAGGCCACACTGGTATACGGACTTATCAGGTTGTTGACGAACGATCTTGGAGGCGATACTAAGAAGACTGATGCCTCTACAGTTCGTGCAGTTCAGAGGATGCGCCGCCGCGCCGCCGCCGTCCCCTGATCATCCTTGCAGGCTTCGTTTCGGGCTTTGTAACATTGTAACCCTGAGAGGTTCTTTTACTTTTTGGTTAAACTTTCGAACTTCATTTCTGCAATGGCATCCCTCTATTTCCTTGATGGTGTCCTTCTCATGCTCTTTCTTTTTCCTTCTTAAAAGCTTCTGTTCCTTTCTCCTCTTCTGCTCTTAGAGTTTGAGATTAGTTTAGTTTGAACGAGAAATTTTCAGAAATTCAAGTACAACTTTTTCTTGTCTGCATCCTTCACGTCCTCAAGAAGACAAAAACAGGGAACACGCAAATTTTTATGTTTGAGCCTTATAGACATTATATTGAACTATAAATTGCAAAGTCCAGTCTTTTAAAAAATGTTTGTGATTTCAAATTTAAGTTCGTTTCCGTGTTTCATTAAATTTATATAGGTATAATAAAACAGACAAATCAATGTTCAAATACTGAAACTCATGATGATATTCCACCCACAAGCTTATGTGTTTTTATTTTTGAATTGAACAACAGTAAAATCAGAAGCGTATTCAATCAAAGTAAAATCGACATTAAATGAATAGATAGTCTTTTCTTTATTGAATTGGTTTTGGTACTTAGCTATTTTATTTCACAAATAATGCGGGTGGCAATGGTGCAGTGGATGTAGTGCTTGACTGCTAACTTAGAGGTGTGGGTTCGAGCAACATTCTTTCTAGGCAGCATTCTTTTCTATATTTTCCCAGCTTAACTGTACGCCACCCGTGGGATTTAATGAGATAATGAACACCTTGATCCCAATCCACTGTGCCAAACCTTTCCTATCCTCCTACTCTTTCTAACCAGTGCCATGCAATTCAGGTTGCATTTAAAAAGACCTAAGGTCTTACAGGCATATAGCTAAAATTATTATAAAAAAAAAAATGATGTATGTAAAGTTAGCAGGACACTTTTGGAAATTCATGTTAAAAACTATCCTATCATTAGTTGCTAATTAATTGCGAATTAGTTACGCAAAAAAAAAATTAATTGCTTTTTTGGTTTGCGAGAAATGGGTGTCCTGCTAACTTCATATGAACTTAGCAGGACACCCATTTTTTCGCAAACCAAAAATGCAATAAAATTTTTTTTGCGTAACTAATTCGCAATTAATTAGCCCTCAATAATCAAATTTTTTCAGCTCGATTATCTTTATTTTTGAGAAAGTTGTCCTGCTAAGTTCATATGAAGTTAGCAGGACACCCATTTTTTCGCAAACCAAAAATGCAATAAATTTTTTTTTGCGTAACTAATTCGCAATTAATTAGCTCTCAATAATCAAATTTTTTCAGCTCGATTATCTTTATTTTTGAGAAAGTTGTCCTGCTAAGTTCATATGAAGTTAGCAGGACATCCATTTTTTCGCAAACAAAAAATGCAATAAAATTTTTGTTTGCGTAACTAATTCGCAATTAATTAGCTTTCAATAATCAATTTTTTTCAGCTCGATTATCTTTATTTTTGAGAAAGTTGTCCTGCTAAGTTCATATGAAGTTAGCAGGACACCCATTTTTTCGCAAACCAAAAATGCAATAAAATTTTTGTTTGCGTAACTAATTCGCAATTAATTAGTTCTCAATAATAAACTTTTTTCACCTCGATTATCTCTATTTTTGAGAAAGTTGTCCTGCTAAGTTCATATGAAGTTAGCAGGACACCCATTTTTTCGCAAACCAAAAATGCAATAAAATTTTTGTTTGCGTAACTAATTCGCAATTAATTAGTTCTCAATAATAAACTTTTTTCACCTCGATTATCTCTATTTTTGAGAAAGTTGTCCTGCCAAGTTCATATGAAGTTAGCAGGACACCCATTTTTTCGTAAACCAAAAAAGCAATAAATTTTTTTTTTGCGTAACTAATTCGCAATTAATTAGCAACTAATGATAGGATAGTTTTTAACATGAATTTCCAAAAGTGTCCTGCTAACTTTATATACCTACATACAAAAATGAGACACAGAAGACATAACTTGTGAGGCCAAAATAATTTGTACATGGTTGCATCGGCATAATATTGTTTGTGGTTTAAAAATGTATTCCGCTGATGGCATACAATTATTATAATTGAATAATTGAGATTATTATTGAATAGATCATTTGTTTTGTATAATATTTACCACGCTATATTTTGGGATCATTACAATGGAAGTGAGTGCTTACATAACTCACACGACATGACCGACGAATGGAATTGCAAAGTGTACATATTTTATGTATCGGAACATAAAGGAAGTAGTCAAGGATTAAAAATAAAACTTGGTATTTTTAATATGTAGCATGATATTATATATTTTTTCATAAAGCACTGCAAAACACCAGAACTACACACACTTTTGAATACATTTTATTCTTCAACAAGAGTCTTACTGCATGACAGTGTGACAAATTAATTTTATAAAAATGTTTTCATTAAATAAAAGATTTTTTATTCATTTTGACATCATCATGACAAACACCTTAGATCTACCATCATCATGACAAACACCTTAGATCTACCAGGTTTTGTATAATGTATTTGCCTTTGATAAAGGCTATAAATAAATTCGAAAGGTTGCAAGCAAAAAAACCTTTTTTATTTTTATAATTGAATTGATCTTAAGCCTGCAAAGGAAAGATCACTAAAATTGGTAAATAATGAATACAAATACGAAGATGTAAATATTTGGGATGATTATTTTTGTTTTGTTGTAATCAAAAATAATATTATTTACAGGAACAAATCTACATAATTATATACTTACTTACTTACTTATCCGGCTCCCGATCCATGAAGGGTCTCTGCCTGAGATATTGCGGTCTTCCATCGGTTGCGGTCCCTCGCACGCTCCCTCCAGTCGTCGAGACCAAGCGCTCTTGCGTCTGTGACCGCCTGGTCCCTATAGCGGAGGTTCGGTCTTCCTGGTCGTCTCGAACCTGGGGGCTGGGATTCGAAGATTTTCTTGGCTGGAGCGTTGTTGTCCATTCGCTCGATGTGGCCGAGCCAATGTAGTCGACGTGTTTTGGCTCTTTGGACTACATCCACATCTTGGTACAGCTCGTACAGTTCACGATTGAATCTTCTCCTCCAATCGCCCTCTTCGCATATAGGACCAAATATCCGCCGTAGAATTTTTCGCTCGAAAGTGCCCAGGATCAATTCCCCTTTTTTACTTATCGTCCAGCACTCGGCACCGTAGAGTAGAACTGGTAAAATTAGAGTTTTGTATAGCGTGCACTTTGTCTTTCGAGAAAGGAGTTTTGAACCCATTTGTTTGGCCAAACCGAAGTAGCAGCGGTTCGCTAGGGTAATTCTTCGTCGGATTTCCACTAAGGTGTCGTTCGTGGGATTGATGTTTGTTCCGAGGTAGGTGAACTCCTTGACTACCTCGAAATTACTGCTACCAACAGTGACGTTTTGTCCTAGGCGATGGACAGATGAGGCTTTGTTTGTTGATAGCATATACTTTGTTTTGTCCTCATTCACTTCAAGACCAACGCGTTTCGCCTGTTCATCAATAGCTGTGAATGCTTCAAGTACAGCTCTCTTGGAACGGCCGATGATGTCGATGTCGTCCGCATAACCAAGCAGTTGAGAAGACCTGTTAAAGATAGTGCCTTCCATGTTAACACCACTCTTGCGCACTATCTGCTCCAGGACTAGGTTGAAGAAATCACATGATAGCGCATCTCCTTGTCTGAACCCTGTACACGTCTGGAATAACTCGGATGAGCTGTTACCCATTTGCACGTTGCACCGCGTATTTTGTAACGTCATGCGGCATAGCTGGATCAGTTTTTTCGGGATCCCGAGTTCCGACATCGCCAATAGAAGCTCTTGGCGACTTATGCTATCATATGCGGCTTTGAAGTCGATGAATAGGTGGTGGGTCTCGACTTGAAATTCGTTGGTCTTTTCCAGGATTTGCCTCAATGTGAAGATTTGGTCTATCGTTGATCTGCCTGGCCTGAAGCCACACTGGTACGTGCCGATCATAGTGTTGCAGAAAGGGTTTAGACGCTCACATAGTACGTTGGATAGGATCTTGTAGGCAACATTAAGCAGGGATATGCCTCTGTAGTTCTTGCAGGACATAGGATCGCCTTTTTTGTAGATTGGGCATATGGAGCTATTTGACCAGTCGTCGGGCATACTTTCCTCCTCCCAAACTTGGTTGATGAGCTGGTGCATGCACCCTACCAGAACATCTCCTCCATACTTGAAGAGTTCCGCTGGTAGGCCATCCGAGCCGGCGGATTTGTTGTTCTTAAGCTTGTGGATGGCTTTCTTAACCTCTTCAGTACTGGGTGCTGGGACTGGATCTTCATTGACTGGTCTAATGCTTCTTTGTTCCCCTGTCGCCTCCTCTACATAATGCCCATTAAGCAGCTGCTGGAAATGCTGCTTAAACACGTCTACAATTCCCTGTGCTTCGGTGACTAGGTTCCCTTCGCTGTTTCGAAGAGCTTGCGTGCCAGTCCTATAACCAGATGCCAGTTGCTTGGCTGTTTTGTAGAACCGGCGGCTGTTGGTGGCGGTGCTGGACTCTTCGAGATACTTGAGCTGAGAGGCTGCGGATGCTCTTTTCTTTCTACGCAGGGTTTTTTTCTCTTTCCTTCTCTTTTCACGGTACTCCTCTCTTGCTGCTCTTGTTTTCCGTTGCAGCATTTGCATTCGTGCATTTTCCGTCTCCTGCTTCAATAGCGCGCATTCATCATCATACCACGGGTTCTTTTTTCTGGGTGGTTGATAGCCTATGGTGGTCTCGGCTGTCTCTTTAATAATGTCGCGATACTGGTTCCACTGGTTGTTGACGCTTGTGGCTGGGTGTACGGCAGAGAGTTTCCCGGTCAATTGCTCACTGTAGTCTCTGGCTTTCTCAGATGTGCTAAGGCATGCGATGTTGAACTTCTTTCTTTGGGCGGTCTTCGTTTTCTTTTCGTTGGACAGTCGGGCTCTGAACTTTGTCACAACAAGAAAGTGGTCAGAGTCCACGTTTGCACCTCGGAAAGTTCGCACGTCCAAGATATTCGATGCGTACCTTGCGCCAATTAGCACGTGGTCGATTTGGTTGGCCGTTCGACCATCTGGAGATCGCCAGGTTGCTGTGTGTATCCTTCGCCTGGGGAACCTAGTGCTACTTATCACCGTATTACGAGCTGCAGCAAAGTCGATTAGTCGGAAGCCGTTGTCTGTTGTCGTTTCGTGGAGGCTGTGCTTTCCAACTAATCCGCCAAAGATGTTTTCCTTTCCGACTTTAGCATTGAAGTCTCCGAGCACGACTTTGACATCGTACTCCGGACAGGCTCCGTAGGCTCCGTCCAGAAGGTCGTAAAACTCCTCCTTGTTAGACTCCTCAGCTTCATCGGTAGGGGCGTGTGCACATATTAGGCTGATGTTTTGGAAGGTAGCTTTGATGCGGATCACAGCCAGGCGATCGCTTATCGGCTTAAAATCGATGACTTTTGATCTGAGTCGATTTCCCACTACGAATCCGCATCCTAGCATGTGCAGTCTTTGGTGACAGCTGTAATAAATGTCGCAATCTTTTCTTTTCGTTATACCTGATCCTATCCATCGTATCTCCTGGATCGCGGTAATGTCTGCCTTGTACCGCAAGAGGACAGATTCAAGTTTTTGAGTAGCACCTGGTGTGTAGAGTGTCCTTACATTCCAGGTGCATACTCGTAGATCATAGTCCATTTTCGTTCCGGGTCTGGTTGCCATTTGAGGGGGGTCGTTATCCGAGGCTTCTTGCGTCTCTCTCATAACAATTGGCTTTTTTACTGTGGCCGGGTCGTTAGCCCAACGCACTAACCTCCAATCTGTAGGGCCATGGGTTTAATGTTGCAATTCTTTCCTTGATCAACATTCGCACTTACAAGTTTAGCAAGTCCTGGCGTAAAGCCAAGACCAGTATCCGGCGGCTACCAACTTGGAGGTAATGTAAGAACTTGATGTGTAGGAAAAGATACAGCTCGAGGCCCCCAGTTCCTACAACATCCAAATTAATTATATACAATTATTT
Organism: Dasysyrphus tricinctus; assembly: GCA_963921185.1. Taxonomy (NCBI): domain Eukaryota; kingdom Metazoa; phylum Arthropoda; class Insecta; order Diptera; family Syrphidae; genus Dasysyrphus; species Dasysyrphus tricinctus. The sequence continues at coordinate 70,096,244 of OY992531.1, forward strand.
TTTTTTTTCAAAACTCAAACTTGGCTCCATCCAACGAACAAGAATTGGAGGGCTCACAGCTGTACCGAACCAAGTCACAAAAAGTGAATTCGAAGATAATAAGAGGTTTAGTAAATAAACTGCCATTAATTACTAAAATGGATATTTTACTCGTAATAAGGAAAATTCTAAAGTTTATTCACCAAATTATCTTCTTATTAAAAAATGGAAAAGCTAGAGTTGAAAAATGTTCACAAAAATTTGCAAAGAAAAAAAGTTTGTGACTTGCTTCATATTTGCCTCGAAAAATTGTCATTCAAGATAGTAAAAACAGGAATAGTTTTTGAAAAAACTAACAAAGCAATAAATTGATTTATTTCAAAAGAAGTATTATAAAATTATGGAATTTTTTTGGAAAAAAAAATTTACTAGACATACAAAATTTCGTCATTTTCATCGCCTTCGATATTTTTTATTGGTTTTTGATATTAGCTCCAATGGATTTCCGACAATTATATTCAGGGGCATAACTACGGGGTTAGAAAAAGGGGCAATTGCCCCCCCCCCCCAGACCATACAAAACAAATTAAAATGTTTGATATAAAGCTTATCTTTACAAAATGTTCCGAATACAAATTTTAAAAGAATAGAGCTGCAAATCAGTGATGCCAGACTTTGGAGGCAGGTTATCCCACGGTAATACTCAACAAATTACTTTTATCCCTCGCCAAAATTAAAAAAAACCCACATTTATCCCACGAAATAAAAATCAAAAAACTATTTTTTTCATTAAATTCAGTCTTTTTTATTACGAACAAATACAAATTAAATTGATTATTCAACTAGGTATACAAATAAATAGAAATTAATATTACGAAAGGTTTGTATATAATACAAAAAAAGAAATGTTAGCATGTACATCTTATACATTTTTAAAACGTTAAAAAAAGGAACATAAAATTCAACATACGATTTATTTGAAAATGACTGCAAAAAACTTTATCTCGGTCTCAAGTCTCATTATTCTCGAAATTTCATACAAAAATGACACAGCAAAGAGATTTAAGACAGAAGTTAAGCTTTTTGCATGCCTTCCAATGTTTTCGAAATGAATAATTTTTTTATTTTTAAAATATTCCACATTGATTTGTAATAAAATAATAGGTAAATAAATACTCGTGAATTCATCTAATTAATTGTATACATTTTTCGAATTGTGTAGGGAGAAATGCTCTTGCTTCACAACTAAATTGAAGCAAGTAATACCTTTTGATTGAAAACAGGACCTCAACAAACAAATTGAATTTATCATTTCTTTTCCCAACCGATTCCTTTTTTTCGATTTAACATCGGTTATAATCGAAAAAATTCTTTTTTTTTTTTCTTATGCCCTTGTTCTGATATTAAGCTGGAACAAATATTTTATAAATTCAATTTTTAATTCTAAAAACAATCAAAACAAATTACCTTAATTAATACAAACCACACACATAAATTCACGAAATCGAGTAGTGTCAAATTGTTGTTATCGAATTTGAAATTTCATCTCATCAGTATGGTGAGTTGAGATTTTCACTACAGATATGTCAGTTTGTGAAGCAGTTTAGGGTAATAAAAAAAGAAAATGAACACATTCAGATAAGTTAGAATGATTTTTTTCTAAACATGAACAAATTTTATTTGATCGTAGGTTGACAAATTTTTTTATCCTTAATGAAACTAACAAATTTAGAACAAAAAGTGACCAAATAGTAAAATCCCATTTTTTCGCACTATGAAGTTTGAAAAATCCCTTTAGCCCTTTTAGCTTATTTTTTATGAGAAAATCCCACAAAAAGGGATAAATCCCTCGATCTGGCACCACTGCTGCAAATATGACACTACCTAATCATAAACTTAAAAAAACTCCTCCATATTGTACCTAATAGCTAGCCTCTTGCCCGTACTCATTTACCACCCTGTTTCTCTTTGTTCCTTTAAATTCTTTTTGATTGGATTAAGTCAGTGTGACTAATATCCGTTTTCGTTTGGTCGTCCGGAATCATTCCGAATGCTTCTGAAAACGTTCGTTTGGCACAAGATGACAGTTCTTCTTCTGAAAAGAAGAGAAAATCGATTCTGGATTTGAAAAAAAAAAAAATAAAAACCAGAAGCACCAACACATACGCAAAATTCAAACGTCAAAATAGTGAAATATATTTTTTCTCGTTATTTAAATTTGGAATCGTGATCTTGCATTTTGCTAAAATGCTAAATTAAAAGCAAACAATATGGGAAAAGTGAATAGCTTAGACATTCCATCCTCTCATTCATCGTAATCTTCATGTAATTTTCTGGAATTTGTTCTTAAGTAAGGAGTTTACTCAAATTATAACCCCCTAGGTGGAGAAATTCTTTTTAGCTATTGAGGTATTCAGAGATACAGCTGTTTGAGCGTTTCATCACCCAAATGCACAAATACAACGAAACCCAAACTTCAGAATCAAAAAAAAAAGTGTTGCAACTCGTTCGCTTGGCATTCTGGATCGGAGAGTTCCTCTTCCGGTTAACCAAACGAAAACCCTATAACAATCGCGTAACATGTGAATAAGATCGTCGATATTCTTGCGGAAAAAAGAATAATTGTCTAATTATAATAATAGAGTTTTCCCCCATACGATTTTTTTTCTTAGAATTTTTTCAATTTTCAATTTTTGTTTTATTGAACATTTCTATTTACAATTGGCTTAAAAGATAATTTATAACTATATGATACATTGACAAATAATAAGATTTTGTTGGCACATAAGGGGCCTAACGCTATACATTGATTCAATATAAAATACAAATTAGATTTATAATATATGTAAAAACTTAACATAAAAGTCGGCTTGACTTTGTCGTCCTCGGGTTGTTCAATCCCGGTTGTCCAGTGGCGGTATATTTATTTAGGGTGGGGGGTAGAGTTGGCGTTTAGCCACGATGATGTGCCGACCCTGGGTCAGAGTAGAAGGGTACTGCTTCATCGTTGGTTGTTGAAGCTATATCCAGGATTTCTATAGCGCTTATGTACCTTGGTGCTGGATGTCGTTGTTGGTTTGTCATCCTTCTCATAAGTTGATTAGGGTGATTGGCGATGTTTTTCTTAGAATATACCTAAGAATCATGCCCTAAAATAAATTATTGATTGGTATTAGCTGAAACACTGCAAAAAATACAAATACTGCATATCATTGCACTTGGTTCGTTTTTGCTTCGAAAGAAATTGAAAATGCAAGTTACTGACTTTGTTCTTTTACCGTTAACTTAGGAGCTAAACACTTTCTGACTTAGTTCATTTTCATTACAGACATGAAAAGAGTTAAGGTTTGTTCAGAGCATAACAGTAATTTTGGAAAAAAAAATTTTATGACTTGGTTCGGTACAGCTGGGAGCCCTCCAATTGTGGTTAGGTATATCCATGTTAGCCTGGATATTACAGCGACCCACATCACATTTAAATTTTGTGTGACACATAAAAAATCTTCAAATTTCACATACAATTTTACCTTAAATTTTTACATAGGTATTTATGTATATATTATTGGTCATAGTTTCACATAAACAAAATTGCAGGCATTCCAACTCATTTTCAAAATAAATTTGACAACAATTTGAAAAGCAGTTAAAAATTACATTAATGTAAATCATAAAGTGTAAATATTTCTACATAATTGTTGCGCAAATGAGTAGAGTAGATATTAAAACATTAATACCACCTGTACCTTTCTTGCATATAAATAATGTTTTTATAGCTCCATTACTTTACATTGTAAAGGAGCATTAAAAATTCATGTACAAATTGTTGCTTCGCATACATGACATTCTTACACAAAAAACATTTCTTCAATAAAAAAGCCATTCAAATACAAATTACCTTTTTGTTTCATTTACAGATTTACACCCTAAGGGAAGGAACGGTAATAATACACATCAAATCAAATGCCAGCCCGAAAGGGGCTGCTAGCGCCCCAAAATACTTTTTTGGATACAATTGCAACACGTTTCGATGGAACTCGTAAGTATATTTTGTCATTAAACACATTCCAACTTCCATAAGTGCCCTATCCTCCCTTCGAAACGAGTACAACAAAATGAGCTTATCATTTATTCAAATAAGCCAAGGAAGAGAAGGATATTTTTGCGCAGGCAATATCAACAGGTACTTTTTTTCATTATTATTATGTTTCTATTTTCTGCCTTGCGGAAGGCAATAAGACGATGATGTTTCGTTTGCATAAGAAAATTCAAAATAATGCAGGGTCTTTGTTTTTTGTCTGGTTATAAATCAGGATGTCATATAATAATTTTCAACAATAAAAATGACAAATTTTGCTCCTGAAAAAAATGTTTCACTTGTCATCTCTGGTGTATTATAAAAATGAAATTTCAATAGTTTAATTTTTATGTAATAGGTACTCGTATGTAATAACATTTCGAGAGAGAAATTTATAGTGAATTTAACATATTTGGTAATAAAAGGATAAAGTCATTAAAGTAGAATATACTTTATACATGAAGCAGAGGCTATGAGAAAAAAAAAAAACATTAAAATAATTGTGGAGTCATTTTTATTTTCATTTCAATTTAAACCAATTTTAAGCTAAAAACTTCATAGTTTTGGCTCAAGCCCTTTTTTCGGTTGAATTTTTTTTTTCTAAAAAACATTTTCAAAGCAGATCTCCCATGAAAAATATCATACAAGAATTCAGTCACACTTTGAAGTTTTTTTCACCTAGGCCCCACAATGTGTTGGTCGATCAAATTTTTACACCTCAGCAGATTATGAAAACAAAAAGAGACTGGGTTTGGACCCATACATATTGGTGCCCTCGGAAGCAAAAGAACCCGATGGTATTTTGTTATTGCAAAATCACCGATTTAAGATCTTCGAAAACATTTTTAAGTGTTCAATATGCAATCAAGTCAGTCAAGACCAAAAATTTGTTTGATTTCGAGTGATTCGAGACAAAAACATTGATATCGTTTGTAGCTTTTTCGGTAAAAAAAACCATAAACTAAATATTTTACAAACCTCTTATTATTAGTTTTAAATAACCATTTTTTAATAAATTTTTGTTTGCATTAATTATTAAAAATAAAATTTTAATGCAATTTGAAAATATTTTGCATTAAGAACAAATGTTAATGCAAACTCGAAATTTTTTTTTTTTGCATTAAGCCTAGCTTACAGTTCCCGTGCGCAAAAAAAAATCTATGCAAATATTCTGACATGTCAAAAATAATTAAGGTGAAATGCAAAATTAATTGTTTGCATGATTGGTTTACAGTTTCATTCAAAATAAAAAACCATTGCAGTCATGGAATGTCATGAAAAACAATGCATCGGCAATTATATTGCATGCGAAAAAAGTATGGTGAATAAAATATTTTTTTTGGATGGTCAGTTTACACTTCAAAATATATTCACCTCAAGGCATTATTTGCATGCAAATGGTTTACGCATCCAAAAATAATTATTTTCCATTCTTTATTTATTTGAATGCGTTAAATGCTAACGTTACAATATTACTTAATATTAAAAGTGATAACAAATAATATAACTTAAAGCTAAAACAAAATAGTTAAGTTCTTAGGCCAACAGTTTATTAATTTAGGGTAAATAAATGCCTCAATGGGTGGCTTAGGCAAACATTTTTCGCCCTGAATATTATTCAATTTAATGCACAGAATTGGTGGAAAATCGATTTGAAAATTTTGATTTTTTGTTCGCATGGGAACTGTAAACTATGCTTTAAAGAAACAATGTTAATGCAGAATAAACATTTTGTTAATGCCAATGATAAGGCCTAAAATTGTTTGCATTAAGAAAAAACTGTTAATGCTAAATTGAAAATTTGAAAACTTCTTGTATTATACAAAAAAGGAAAAATGTTAAGGGGATCAATTTAAGGGGGGGAATTTTATCTTCCGCCCGATATTTCTCGAAATTTTGCGTTATGAAGTGTTATTTGGGACATTTTCCTATTGCTTTTTTTTTTTGTTAAGTTTTTTTTTTGCAAAAAGTACCTTGCATTTTTTCATACAACGTTCACAGGTTGATACATAACAAATGCATAGAATGAAAAGTCAAATTGACTCGACACTCCACGTCAATAAGTTTGTTCGATGTTCCCTGCCCCAAGGCGCACTGGGGAATGTCAATCAAATGTCAAGAACTGGTAGCTGCTAAGTTTTTTATTTCACATTGAACACCTCAACGACGGTGAATAAGTACAGCTGCATCTGAAATCGAGCCTGAATCGAGCCATTTTACCACCCCGGTACAGCTGCATCTGAAATCAATCAATACAACAGAACTGTGACACACGACAAAACAGCTCACTTTCAGTTTAAAATCAAATATTTCACTTTCGATTTGTACTTGTTCGATTTATTTGAAAACCCTGCAAACGTTGCTCCACCATATAGGAACAACGTTTGGTGGGTCAACTAGTTTATTTATAAAAACATCAGGACATTATCTTGAGTTAAAGGTGCACAATATAAATAGCTTTAAATAAAAAAAAAACACGTAAGGTATACGCTTGAGTGTACCTTTGTTCGACCAAGTATAGGTTAGGTATCTATACTGATCAACAGGGTAAGGATTTTGTTGACTTCAATAAAAAAAAAGGCAAAATAAAATAAATAGAATAGCTATGTATTATATTCTAACATAATACATAACTTTACGTTCAGCTTTAGTAGAATGAAACTACCGATACCAATATTTTTTAAACTTCTCAGGTAATAGTTCTATGATTGTCTTTTGAAAGTTGGTACCTCTCTTAAGGAGAAATGTGGGGAACCCATTTATAACATTCATTTACTTCAAGTTATTCAGGAAGCTTGGAATTCAAATCGCCATTAATTACAGTCCGTTCGGACTCGGCAAAAACTGTAGGCCCCTCCAATCCTGCCAACAACACGCACACAGGAATGGTTAAGAGTTGTAAGTCACTAGGCCTTGGCTGTCCACGAGCTGTTGCGCCACCCAATTTTTTTTATTTTTTTTATTTACTAAATAGTTCCGTATTTGCATTTAAACAAGCAGTAAATTTCTTCAACACTTCATTTTGAATCGGCCGGCCCTTCTCTGTACCCAATTTTTGTTGATATTTTTTTATCTGAGAATAAAACTTTTTCATTTGATATTCCTTGATCAAAATAAAAGCCTTGTTCCAGAGATTTTTGGACAAAAATCTATCAAATTTTGATAAAATTCTTTCAGAGAGAAGCGAACTGCTGAAAAAGTATGGAACGATTTGGTGGCAACTTTTGTCGAGAATTTTACTATGTATCTGCCACCTGGTTTACGTCAAACTGGCATTTGAAAGCCCAAGGAATTTCTGCCTAAGGAAATTTCCGTGGCAGAATTTGTCAGGTAAAGTGAAAATGTTTTATTCTCTGATGGTAAGCACCCTCTTCTGCGGGAAAAAACCCAATTTGATGAACATGAATTTTGGGCAACAATTGGTAACAAATAGTAACATTGGTAATTTGAGTTAATTCTTGGAACAAATCTAATGTTTGTTAATACACAGACACAGAACCAAATATAAATATTTTATTTTGATCTTAAAATAAGAAAGGTAGTTTTTGTTTGTCTAATAATACAATGAATTTTGGGGTAAAAAGGCCAAAAAGCAAAAAAAAATCACTAACGGGTAGAAAAGGAAAAAAATATATTTTTGGAATCAGAAGGACATATGAAACGTATTTTTTTAAGTTGATTCTTTCATAGGATTAAGCTAAAAAAAAAAAAAATTGCAAAATCCTATCCCTGCTGATCAGATCAGAATGTAGGTATTGCTAACGGCTTTGATCAGAAATAATCAAAAATTCTCTGGAAATAATTTTAAAAAATTTATTTCAAGCATAGATATTGTGTTTTTGCAATACAAACTTTGGGGAAGTTTAGATTTTATTCCTGATTAACGATTTCGTGGGGGCCGAATCCGAATTTGAGGTTTGCAACTAAAATTTCGTGAAGCAACATGACACAATAATGCAAAAAAGGGAGCAAAAATGATTTTTTTTTTTATTTTTCACTTATGGCTCGAAAAACTGTTAATTGTTCGTAAATTTCAACAATGTGCAATTGAAATTATATTTCGACTCAAGCGCTGATTGAAAATTGGCGTATTTTCCCCTGTTTCTGAAAATCCTTTCGAAAACACTAATTAATTACTTTGTCACACGAAAATTTTATTTAAAATAATTTGATTAAAAGAATTTATTTGTTGCAATGCGATTAAATTTTCCAAGATTTGTTTAGCTGGAAAATAACTCAAGTGCCTACATATTATACTGTTAGACCATATTCTTTCACAATTATTTGTTATTGTTTATATTGCAATAATTTGGTTTGGGGTATTTTGTTATTGCGAGATTGTTCAAAGCTGGATTTTTAAATTGTGTTACTAGGTATACCAGTTGTACCTTACATGTATATGTAATTACAGTAGACGCTCGATTTAGTGAATCTCGAAATAGTGAACAATCCACAATAGTGAACACACAAAATATTATATAAAAACGTATTTTATATAAAAATGTCGCGCAAGAATTTTCACAGCCTGAGAGCTCTGAGGTAGTATTTCTGAGTGAAAGCCTTGTTTAATGCTTAATTAAAATTAAAAACATTCACATTGAACGAAATGTGCATTTAACAAATTCACCTTTAGAAACCCTTAGAAAACTCCCACTCGAAACAGTGAACAATCTCGAAAGAGTTAACAGGCCTGGTTTTTATTACTTCACTATACATCGAGCGTCTACTGTAATTGAATTTTCTTGGAAAAATCTGCAGATTTAACATGTGAAACATTTTTGAATATTTGTTTTTTTTTCGTAGGACAGGTACCGTTATTATTGATAAAAAAAAAATTAAAAACACATGTCAGGGTAGTAACTGAAAAATGCTTAGAGATTGATCCAGCCTCCTAAGTTGAAGCCAAACAGAGAGATGATAAACTGATCCGAATTCCAGACCAACTTTTTTCATCGTCGCTATCATTGTATCGCAATGTTTGACAAGTTAGATCAAAATCTCGTGTTTAATTTTCTTGCGAGTGCATAACTTTGCCATATCATTATTTTTCTATAATATTTCAAGTAAAAAGACCTTCTTCATTAAATTTGTCCTGTAGGTTTATGTTTTTATAAGATCTCTAAAATTCGAAGCAATTTGAACTTAATGTAGGAACAAGTTCACTGTATCGAATAGCGCATTTTATATGTTGTATAGTAAAGCTAAGGGGCCAATTATAGTGATCAGGAAAGCGCATCGGGTAAAATTTTTAAAATGGATTATTTAGTATGTTTTCAACTGATTTGAAACACATATGTTACACCAATCAATGAAACTCAAAGAATTTTTTGTGCAAATATAATTTTCAATTAAATAATTATTTTTTCTAAAAAAAATGTTTTTTAACTACTTTCCTGATGCAAATTAATTTTTCGTATCAGGAAAATTTATTTGAATGAGGAAAGTAATTAAAATATATTTTTTTGAAAAAAAAAATTTCAATTGAAAATTTTAAAGTTTATTTGAGTGGTTTGTCATTGATTCGTGTAGAATTTGTGTTTCAAATATATTTTGGTTTAATAAAATAAAACTAAATATTTTTGTTTTTTAATTCGATATTTCAAAAGTGTAGGTACTGAAAATTTTTCTGAGAATTTTATTTAAGTGGGATATGATGTTATGTGAGTGTGAGGACATATCCGACCTAGTTGATAATTTTTTTTTTTTTATAACAAAAACTAAGGATGGTATAAAAATGTAGGTATTTATTAGCATCTGGCATTATTTTTCTATTATATCTTTTTCAAAGTTAATCATCCCTCCTGGCAAGAAGTGCCAGAGCGTTTTTATAAACCTGAGAAACACTGTATCTACCCAATTAAAATAAATTTATTTACCAATTATAAACATCAAATTTTCCCAAATCCATTATGACTGAATTTTTCCTATTCCTTTTGTTAGTTTTGTTCTGCTTAATGGAAGATTATCTTCCTTAATTCATAATCATTAAAACAAATCCGTCTTTCGTTTAAAAGAAGGTTAATTGCTTAATCAATTTTGTCTTAAAATTATGGTGGAAGGAATGATATCCTTACTTTAGTTATGTTTTTTTCCCACTTCTAAAAATATAAGAAAGTGAAGGCAGATAAGGACAAATCACTGGCCATTAAGTTAAAATAAAAATCTTTTTTGCTTGTGCAAGGCAAAGGAATTTGTTTTACAACAAGGCCATGATGGCCATAGGGTAGGAAAAGTTCATAAGATTAAAGAACAAAAATACTAAATGGGACCTATCGCTTGCATTTTATCAATTTAATGAACCATTCAGCTTTAATAAATAACAATCAAAGTTCATCCTTCAATTGTTATAGAAATCTTGAACTTTATTTTCAAATCGTACGACCATAATATACACTGCTGATAATGGGGCTATAGATCAAGGACTAAATATTACATAAAAAAAATACTTTCAGTTATTCTCAAAAGATACTTTTCCTTCTATTTTTAAGGAAAATTGCAAAGGGAAAGAATTTGCTCGATTCATCAATACTCAGTTTTGGAATGGCCAAGGAGGTTTGCAACAAGCTACATACATAATACTTAACTTAGGAAAGGAAAAGGAACATAATCCTTGAAGTTATACTGGTGTACAAATAAGACTTTAGATAACAAAGAAATATGAGGGTAAAAGTTCTTGAATGACAACCAATGAAGGGTATTGAATTGTTCAAGAATTCGATGACCTTTGTTAGCTTGTCAAGAGGTATTTTGTTCATTATAAGGCTCATTAGATTCTTGATCTAAACACACATACATATATCCGAAGATTTAAATCGATGCCAGGTTGGATGTCATTGTAGCTGATGAGAGAAACAATATAAAAACGTTTTAAGTTTTCATTGCATAGATTAGCTTAGAAGCAAACAATAAATCCATACAAGTGAAATAAGGGAAATTTAAAGTTGCGGAAGGATAGGAAGAGGATGTCAAGTTTTTTGGTTATGACTCCACTGGATTTATATAAGTTCTGAAATTTAAATTTAAATTCCTCCCTTGTGACACATTGTGGCATTTAAGCAAACCTCCCTTATGTACGTGACACTTCACTTCTCCCTCCCTCATGCCTCATCCATTTTTTTCAATTTTACTCGAAATTTTGCAATTGGTACTGACTTCTATCCCAAACATTTTGCTGGTATTGTGTGCCACATTCAAACACGCAAAATAAATTACATAAATGGATTTTTTATTTTAAATATTTTTACTCAATGGTCACCGATGGGCAAAATAAAATAAAATGGAATTTTTTGATTATTTGAACATTTCATTTTACAAATTGTTTTTTTTTTTATTATGGGGTAGTTACGGGGAGATGCCGCGCTTTTGGAAATTCAATTCAATGAGGTGTTCATAAAAAATACATATGTAGCAATGGACCTTTGTGTGTTCTTCATATAAAAACAGAGAAACCTGAACTAAAATTATGTTTTATTTGAATAAAATAAAGTACAAAAAAAATATTATTCTGAATGTGGCATTATAGAACCACTCTCAGGAATCGGGAGTGATGTCATAGTGTATTCTGTTGGAGGCGTATTCTGTTGATTTATATTGCCGATAATATTTTAAATAGCCGTTAAGCACAATGTTCATTTAGTCTATTTCGGTGAAACCCAGCATAGCTATGGTTGTCTAAATATTTATCTATAATCATCCAATCCGTTTGGTAACTTGAAACTTCGTAGGACCTCACACAATCACCTGCATTACACTATTCATTGAAAGTTTCCACTTTTTTGAAAAATTATCTAATGGCCAGTTTCATAAATATACCTACACTAAATGATCGTGATGAACAAGGTAAGTTGAACCCTAAGAAAACTTAGAAAGTCAGCTGATGATATACTTATTACAAAAGTTTTCATCATTTAGGTAGGTATTTTCTGATGTAGGTATTTATTAGAAAATTATTTCAGGAGGCTAAAATTTCATTAAATACGAGGATTATTAACTATTTATTTAAGAACTAGCTGGCCCGCCTGGCTCCGCTTGTGTATAGGGAAAAGTTTCTAAAGCAAATTAACAAAACAATATTTTCAATATGGTGTCCTCGATCAATCGAATTCCGGATAATAGAGACTTGACTGCATTTATTTTCTATATTTTATTTTGTGAGAACAAAATTCCATAATTGATAGATTTTTTTTCAAATTCAACTAATTTTTACTTGCGATATACATAGGTACTATAAGGCAAGTTTTGGATTTGTGCAAACAAAAAATTTTGAGATAACAATCAAACATGCTATTAGACCAGGAAAAATAGCACAAATCGTATGGGGAACCTTGAACAAATTAATTCATGAAATATTAAAATTGGAATCGAAGCAGAATTGCAACCTTTATAACATATCCAAAGTCCCACAAAATCCCCTTATTGGCTTTTTGTGTAGATGCATTTGAAGAGGTGCAGACGTGGAGAACTTGGAGGTCTATCAAACTAAAATATTTGTTTTGGTGCAACCTAACCATATGATACATAATTTAAGGGTAGATTTTAACGCTGAAGCCTAGTACGCTGCTGATGCGAAACGAAAAATCCCATACAAAAATGACACAACGAAATCATAAACTTAAAATTTAGTTCTACTTTTCGTTCTGCAGTAGGTACGCTGTTCGATGAGCGAAATTGATAATTGTAGCAGATTATTTGGAGATGTCTACACTCTTTTTTCGCACTCAATTAATTACCCAGACCATTTATTGTGTGCGAAAAAATGACATTTGTGTTTTTTCGTGTTTATTTTTGTTGTTTCTTTCATTACCGCATGGCAGCTTGTTATTTTTTGCATTTGCATTTGTTTTAATTTTTTGAATTTGTGCAACTGTCAATGAATATTTTTCGGCTTCGTTTTCGTAAGCATTTCGTTGTCTTGTTGGAGACCAACTTAAAATTTCGTTTCGCATCAGCAGCGTACTAGGCTTGAGTCTAATGAAACTAAATTCAAAATGATACAATCACCCAAAAAAAAGTTATAGTCCTTTTTACGTAATGATAACTTTTTTTCAGGTACAACAGGTCAAAATTATCGAAACCCCTTTGAAAATAAAGGTAGGTATATTAATGAAATTTGGAGTGAATGTTCCATTTGTCATACGAACTAAGAATCAAGACAGTCCCCAAAAATATCCACGGTGAAAGGGTGTTTTTTTAAGGGGGATGGGCAAGTGAAGAATGTTTACCATTACATCCACGAAAAAACTCTTACACTCACGAAACTCGCCAAAAATATTAAATTTGTCATGGCAACCAAGAATAAATATAGTTCACATAAATATATTTGTTCTGGGGGATTTTTTTATTAAAGAGAGGGAAAATCTGGGAAGAAGTTGAAAGATTTGAACCAAAATTCCGATTTGGTGTAATTGAGGTATATACACTAAGTATGGTATATGATTTAAGGGTATTTTTTAACGCTGAATCTAATAAAAGCAAAACTAAAATGATACAAGCACCCTTAACAAAGTTATGGTCCTTTTCAAGCAAACATCAATTTTTGAAATTGTATATTTTCCGTAGAACAGGTCAAAATGTAACCGCCACAAAAACACTATTAGACAAAAGATATTTGTATGGACTATTTGGATTCTTGGTTGCCATGACAAATTCAATACTTTTGGCGAGTTTCATGGGTGTAAGAGTTTTTCCGTGGGTGTTATGATAAACATTCTACACTTGCCCATACCCCTTAAAAAAACACCCTTTCACTGTGGATATTTTTGGGGACTGTCTTGATTCTTAGTTCATGTGACAAATGGAACATTCACTCCAAATATCATTAACATACCCTTATATTCAAAGGGTTTTCGATAATATTTTACCTGTTGTACCTGAAAAAAAGTCATCATTACGTAGTTGGGTAGTTGTATCATTTTGAAATTGGTTAAAATTTAAATCAAAGGGCACGGTAGTGCCCAGCCAAGTTCGTGGCACTACACCCTTTTTACAGGAACAAACTCAGGCGATTTTCAACCCCCCTCTAACTTCAGTACCAATAAAGTCAGAAACTTCAAATTCGGAGTATTTGCTGAACTGATCAAACACAGGTGGCTCACCAAATTTCAACTCTTTAGCATTAGTAGTTCCCAAGATATAGGACTTAAAAAATCGCAAAAACCGTAACTGACTGACTCACTGACTCACTGACTGACTGACTCACTGACTCACTGACTCACTGACTCACTGACTGACTGACTCACTGACAGATCATCAAAATTATGGAGCACTTCCCGACATCGTAGAAACTTGAAATTTCGCACAACGGTAGGCCTTGTGATACATACAAAGGAAAAAATCGAAAATCTGCAATTTTCTATTCAGGGGGCGTGGCATCCACCCACTTTCTTAAATATTTTATAAATTATATGGAGCCTTTTCGATTGTTGTAGAACAATGAAAATTGGTTAGTTGGTAGGGTTTAAGGTACTTAGAAAGAAAAAAAGTGAAAAATTGGAATTTTCAACACAGGGGGCGTGGCATCCACCCACATTCTTAAAAATTCTTATAAATTATATGGAGCACTTCCGATTTTTGTAGAACGATGAAAATTGGTAGGTCGGTAGGGCTTAAGGTACTTAGAAAGAAAAAAACTGAAAAATTGGAATTTTGCATTCAGGGGGCGTGGTATCCACCCACATTCTTAAAAATTCTTATAAATTATATGGAGCACTTCCGATTGTTGTAGAACGATGAAAATTGGTAGGTCGGTATGCCTTGAAGTACTCAGAAGAAAAAAATCGAAAAATTGGGAGTTTCAGTTCAGGGGGCGTGGCATCGACCCACATTCTTAAAAATTCTTATAAACTATATGAAGCACTTCCGATTGTTGTAGAACGATGAAAATTGGTAGGTCGGTAGGACTTGAAGTACTTAGAAAGAAAAAAAATCGAAAATTTGGAATTGTCCGTTTGCAGGGGGGGGGGGGGGGTGTTGCCATCCACCCACTTTATCAGAATTGCTATTATTTGTATGGAGCACTTTCGGTTGTCGTAGAATTATGAAACTTTGTGGAGCGGTAGGGCTTGAATTTCACCTGGCAAAATAAATCTTTGCAAAAAGAAGTGAAATCACAATAAAAACATAAATGTTAAAAAAGGAGCCAAGTTCTTATGTGTACAAGAAACCTGTGCGTAAAAAGTCAGCCAAAAAAAGTAATGAGATCTAAAATATATGCCAAGTTTTAAGTTCATGAAGTTTAATATCAAATATCTTAAGTAGAGTAATATCGAAACAATTCCAAATCATGACAGAAATTTGGTAATTAATGATTACTGATTAAAATTTGGTGGATTTACTTGGCAAGTTTTCTCTTAAATACTTACTTAATCACAAATATAAAATGTATGAAAACTTGACCAGTGAACCCACCAAATTTTAATCAGTAATCATTAACTACCAAAGGAGAATGGGCAAATTTGTATGAAACATGGGCGTGAGCGGCCAAGAATGGTTTTGTTATTTTTGGATGTGTTTTAGTCCTACAATCACCGTGCAGAAATTTTTTCATTGTGGTGTACTTCAAAACCGAAAAAAATGCATTTTTAATAAAGTTTTGCAAAGTTTCTAGCTTCTGACCAATTCAAAAATAGAAAAAGAAAGTGGAACAAGAAATCTAGACAGTCTCAAGAATATTTTGTATATCAAAATGGCCATATAACATCATTAGTAAGAACATTTACCATAAAACTATAATATTACAATCCTCACAATATTAAAATATCCTGAGTAAAATAATATGTTTCAAAAAATTACAAAGTTGTTGAAATACGTACTGGGTCTGTTTTAACCCGTAATGCGTCCTTAGGATCTGAAACCCCGTTAAACACACTACTACAGTGTCAGTAGACGTTATGAAGTTAGAATAAAGCATTACACCCACTAAAAATATTATCACTATGCAATATTGCTCAATGCAATTGCATTATATTAACATTGAAATATCTTCTTTTCTAAATGAAATGCAATGTAACGTCCATAGTGAAAGTTGTTAATGAGTAGCATACCTTTCATTTGACACTAATTTCATTAATGGCCGCTAACGCCCAAAAATGCCCATTCTCCTTTCTGTCATGATTTGGAATTGTTTCGATATTACTCTACTTAAGATATTTGATATTAAACTTCATGAACTTAAAACTTGGCATATATTTTAGATCTCATTACTTTTTTTGGCTGGCTTTTTACGCACAGGTTTCTTGTACACATAAGAACTTGGCTCCTTTTTTAACATTTATGTTTTTATTGTGATTATGTATCACATGGTTAGGTTGTACCAAAACAAATATTTTAGTTTGATAGACCTCCAAGTTCTCCACGTCTGCACCTCTTCAAATGCATCTACACAAAAAGCCAATATGGGGATTTTGTGGGACTTTGGATATGTTATAGAGGTTGCAACTCTGCGTCGATTGCAATTTTAATATTTCATGAATTAATTTTTTCAACCTCGAAACCCATTTTTCCTGGCCTATATTACGACGATAGAGAATACCAAAAAAGTGGGTGGCACAATTCGGTCTGTATGTATGTCTGTTCATCTACAGCCTAAACGACTCGATCGATTTTCTTCAAACTTGGTAAATAGTGGTTTTTGGTGATTATGCCCACATGTTTTGTTTAATTTTTTTATAACTATGCAATTTTACATAATCGTATTTTTCTCAAAAATGGCTCGACAACTTTTCTTAAAAAAAATTCCATAAATTTGTTTTAGTAAAGGCTTCCTTTGGGTGAAAAACCATTTCTCAAATATGGTTATTAATGGTACCTCCCAAAAAAACATTTTTTAATTTTTGATTTTGTTCAAAACGATTTCAATCATTTTTTATACAGAAGCTTCCAAAAAATTTAAATAGTTTTGTGTACCAAAATTTAAAAAAAAAAAATATTTTTTGGATTTTTAAAAAATGTTTCAATTTTTTTTTTGGAAAATCAAATATTTCAAAAATGACTTTATTGATTTTTTTGAAACTCGATATTTAGCTCAGTCAAATTAGTCAAAAAAAGGGCATCAAATCGCATTTTTCGATGGACAACATTTTTTTTTATGGAATCTGTTTGGCTACGTCTCCTGATCATAAAAACGAGTTTTTGGGATTTTTGAGGTTAGGGAAGACCCGCCATCTTGAAAAAGAGATTGGTTTTGTTTTTATGCAATAACTCGCTTGCATTTTATTTTACAACAAAACGTCCTGCTACAATCTTGTAGAAGATAAAATTACCTATAAAATAAGCTATCAACGACCTCTGTAGGTGGTTTCATTTTTGAGATATAACGGACCAATGTTCCCCTATGGGTTGTGTTTTGGGGGTGGTATGACTTTTCTTGAGTTTTCTAGGTAACCGTTGATTTTTTTGGATGATGCTCTTAGAATCATTTTCAGTTCTTGTATCGACCTATAAAATGAGCTGTCGATCGATATCATCGGCCATGAATTGTGGGCGTTATCCAATTCATAGGATCACACTTTATGAGTAAGGAGAAAAACTTACATACTTACTTACTTATCCGGCTCCCGATCCATGAAGGGTCTCTGCCTGAGATATTGCGGTCTTCCATCGGCTGCGGTCCCTCGCACGCTCCCTCCAGTCGTCGAGACCAAGCGCTCTTGCGTCTGTGACCGCCTGGTCCCTATAGCGGAGGTTCGGTCTTCCTGGTCGTCTCGAACCTGGGGGCTGGGATTCGAAGATTTTCTTGGCTGGAGCGTTGTTGTCCATTCGCTCGATGTGGCCGAGCCAATGTAGTCGACGTGTTTTGGCTCTTTGGACTACATCCACATCTTGGTACAGCTCGTACAGTTCACGATTGAATCTTCTCGTCCAATCGCCCTCTTCGCATATAGGACCAAATATCCGTCGTAGAATTTTTCTCTCGAAAGTGCCCAGGATCAATTCCCCTTTTTTACTTATCGTCCAGCACTCGGCACCGTAGAGTAGAACTGGTAAAATTAGAGTTTTGTATAGCGTGCACTTTGTCTTTCGAGAAAGGAGTTTTGAACCCATTTGTTTGGCCAAACCGAAGTAGCAGCGGTTCGCTAGGGTAATTCTTCGTCGGATTTCCACTAAGGTGTCGTTCGTGGGATTGATGTTTGTTCCGAGGTAGGTGAACTCCTTGACTACCTCGAAATTACTGCTACCAACAGTGACGTTTTGTCCTAGGTGATGGACAGATGAGGCTTTGTTTGTTGATAGCATATACTTTGTTTTGTCCTCATTCACTTCAAGACCAACGCGTTTCGCCTGTTCATCAATAGCTGTGAATGCTTCAAGTACAGCTCTCTTGGAACGGCCGATGATGTCGATGTCGTCCGCATAACCAAGCAGTTGAGAAGACCTGTTAAAGATAGTGCCGTCCATGTTAACACCACTCTTGCGCACTATCTGCTCCAGGACTAGGTTGAAGAAATCACATGATAGCGCATCTCCTTGTCTGAACCCTGTACACGTCTGGATTAACTCGGATGAGCTGTTACCCATTTGCACGTTGCACCGCGTATTTTGTAACGTCATGCGGCATAGCTGGATCAGTTTTTTCGGGATCCCGAGTTCCGACATCGCCAATAGAAGCTCTTGGCGACTTATGCTATCATATGCGGCTTTAAAGTCGATGAATAGGTGGTGGGTCTCGACTTGAAATTCGTTGGTCTTTTCCAGGATTTGCCTCAATGTGAAGATTTGGTCTATCGTTGATCTGCCTGGCCTGAAGCCACACTGGAACGTGCCGATCATAGTGTTGCAGAAAGGTTTTAGACGCTCACATAGTACGTTGGATAGGATCTTGTAGGCAACATTAAGCAGGGATATGCCTCTGTAGTTCTTGCAGGACATAGGATCGCCTTTTTTGTAGATTGGGCATATGGAGCTATTTGACCAGTCGTCGGGCATACTTTCCTCCTCCCAAACTTGGTTGATGAGCTTGTGCATGCACCCTACCAGAACATCTCCTCCATACTTGAAGAGTTCCGCTGGTAGGCCATCCGAGCCGGCGGATTTGTTGTTCTTAAGCTTGTGGATGGCTTTCTTTACCTCTTCAGTACTGGGTGCTGGGACTGGATCTTCATTGACTGGTCTAATGCTTCTTTGTTCCCCTGTCGCCTCCTCTACATAATGCCCACTAAGCAGCTGCTGGAAATGCTGCTTAAACACGTCTACAATTCCCTGTGCTTCGGTGACTAGGTTCCCTTCGCTGTTTCGAAGAGCTTGCGTGCCAGTCCTATAACCAGATGCCAGTTGCTTGGCTGTTTTGTAGAATCGACGACGGGTGTTGGTGGCGGTGCTGGACTCTTCGAGATACTTGAGCTGAGAGGCTGCGGATGCTCTTTTCTTTCTACGCAGGGTTTTTTTCTCTTTCCTTCTCTTTTCACGGTACTCCTCTCTTGCTGCTCTTGTTTTCCGTTGCAGCATTTGCATTCGTGCATTTTCCGTCTCCTGCTTCAATACCGCGCATTCATCATCATACCACGGGTTCTTTTTTCTGGGTGGTTGATAGCCTATGGTGGTCTCGGCTGTCTCTTTAATAATGTCGCGATACTGGTTCCACTGGTTGTTGACGCTTGTGGCTGGGTGTACGGCAGAGAGTTTCCCGGTCAATTGCTCACTGTAGTCTCTGGCTTTCTCAGGAGAAAAACATAAATATATTTTTTTTCGAAAATGTTTATCCGGTGAATCGTGCAAAAAAACTATTACTTAAAATGTTGTCCATAGTAATGATAACAATTTAACATACATGGTACGTGGAGTTGCATCCGCACCACACAGAAAGTTGTAAAGCAGCCGGGAACTTAAGACACCTACATTTCATGTTTTTGAAAACTGAGTTATCTTTTCTCGATCCAAATGTAAACCGAAGTTTGTGGCAGAGGAAAAATTGGTGGAGGAAAGACAACTTCTAAGTCCTTGGCAAAAACGAAAAACAATTTATGTTCACTTCCCCCCACAAAAGATGCGCCACGACAGCATTTATTTCGGACGTATCACCAGGTACAAACGTGGCTAGGAAACGACCAGGATCCGGAAAAGTGGGGTTGGAAAAAAATACAAAAATTTATGTTCCTGTGATGACCACCAAGGAACCAGCTCCTCCCGAAATAATGAAGGTTATTTCTTGTTCCTGCGCATCAAAATGTGGAGCGGCTTGTGGATGTCGCAAAGCGGGTTTAAAATGTTCCGCCGTCTGTGCACACTGCAGCGGTGAAACTTGCAGCAACATCCCCAAATGTATTACAATTGCTGAAGATTATTGCGAAGATGAAAGTACCCTGCTCTTGCAGATTAATAACGATGAAATGACACCAAACGAAACGATTTGTGAAGCTGATGTATGCGATGATGAAATGCTACCAGGACCTTCAAAAATCTCAAAATATTCCCCTTAATATTATTTTTCTCCCCTTCAAATACTTTCACATAGAAAACTTAATGTAAAATACACTTTATCTCTTTTTTTATCATTTTTTCAAACTATTCTGTTAATAAAAACCAATCAATAAATTTGAAATTCAATTAAGTTTTTCTTCGTAGTACCTAGGAAACCGCATGCAATACCTTTTACATTTGGATTGAAAAAAAAAGATAACTCAATTTTCAACAAGAAGAAATGTAGGTGTCTTAAGTTTCCCGGCTGCTCTACAACCTTCTGTGTGGTGCGGATGCAACTCTACGTACCATGCATGTTAAATTGTTATCATTACTATGAACAACATTTTAAGTAATAGTTTTTTTGTACGATTCACCGGATAAACATTTTCGAAAAAAAATATATTTAAGTTTTCTCCTTACTCATAAAGCGTGATCCTATGAAATGGATAACGCCCACAATTCACGGCCGATGATATCGATCGACGGCTCATTTTATAGGTCGATACAAGAACTGAAAATGATTCTAAGAGCATCATCCAAAAAAATCAACGGTTACCTAGAAAACTCAAGAAAAGTCATACCACCCCCAAAACACAACCCATAGGATACATTGGTCCGTTATATCTCAAAAATGAAACCACCTACAGAGGTCGTTGATAGCTTATTTTATAGGTAATTTTAGTAGGACGTTTTGTTGTTAAATAAAATTCAAGCGAGTTATTGCATAAAAACAAAACCAATCTCTTTTTCAAGATGGCGGGTCTTCCCTTACCTCAAAAATCCCAAAAACTCGTTTTTATGATCAGGAGACGTAGCCAAACAGATTCCATAAAAAAATTTTGTCCATCGAAAAATGCGATTTGATTTCCTAATTTGACTGGGCTAATTTAAGAGTTTTTAAGTACTCTCTAAAATAATTTTAGAAAAAATTTTATATTTATGAAAACATAACGGTACCTTCCATTGAAAAGTTAAAAAACCGCAAAGGAAAATATTTGTTTGCTTAAAAACGACTCCTACGATTTTGATCAAACTTTTTTCATTTACTAAAATTAGTACGATCTACGACCAAAAATTATAAAATTTCACACTAAGCAACTATTAATAGTACCTGTCATAGAACGTATTAAACGGATTTAGAGGATTTTTTTTATATATATAGATTTCAGATAAGATTTAATAATATTGCTCATCAGATTTTTCAAAAAAAAAGTTTTTGGATTTTTAGAAAAAAAAAGTTTATAATTTTGTATTTGAAAGTTCGATATCTCAAAAACGGGTTAACAATTTTTTTTCAAAATTTGTTTTTATATACACATAAACATATACTTTAGATTTGACTACCAAAATTTGTTCTTAAAAATGTTTTAAGAATTTTATATATAAAAAATTAATTTTTAGGAAAACCGCTCCAACTATTTTAAATTTTTTTCCACATAATCATATTTAATCAAGAATTAAGATGGCATTCTTTTTTTTCACCACAAAATGTCAAAAGAGTTGTTTTAGCCAATATAAATGTCGTACTTCATGCTTCTCTACATTTTTCCCTCATAATTTCCATGTTTTTATATACAATTTTCTTAAACCCCCAGTGTCTTGAACATAAGAGCAAGTACATGCGACCCAGTCGTGCACTTTATTTAAATTGTATAAGCAACTAGTAAAATAGCTTAGCGCTCAAAAACCAAGTATGCCATTTTATTATTTGAAAAAAAATAGTAAAAAATAATATGCAAACAAAAATGTAAAATTGTTGGAGCGGTTTTCTTAAAAACTAATCTCTTATATATAAAATTTAAGTTAAATTAAAAAAAAAAATTGTAATGCCAGTTTTGAGTATTTATTAATTTACATTCACGAAATTATTTTCAAAAAAAATTCATCAACCAGTTTTTAAAATATTGTATTTTCAAAAAAAAAATTAGTATTTTTGTATAAAATCCAAGATTTCCTTTTTTCAAAATTTTGATATTATGCAATATTATTGACATTTTAAAGGAAAAATAAATAAATAAATTGGGTGGCGCAACAGCTCATGGAGAACCAGGGCCTAGTGACTTACAACTCACAACCATTCCTGTGTGCGTGTTTGTTGGCAGGAATGGAGGGGACCTACAGTTTTTTGCCGAGTCCGAACGGCTAAATTGAGAAGCACTTTTTCATGACAAGTATACTCTTGGAGGATTTGTCAGTTCCTCGCAAGAGGCAGTACCTCGAATAAAACATTTCTGTTTTTAGGACATTTTAAAGGAGCTTTTGTATAAAAAAAATTGATTGAAATACGTTGAGCCGTCAGGTAGGTACCGTTAATAACAGTTTTTGGAGATTTTTGTTCATAGCAAAAAGTACACCATATATACAATAAAACACTGATTTTTTTATCAAAATCGTTGGAGACATTTTCTCTATCATCGTAGCGTCATGTTTGATTGTTATCCCGAAATTTTTTTTGCATGAATCCAAAACTTGCCTTATACTACCTACATATATCGCAAGTAAAAAACAAGACTAATAACTGCTGAATTTTTCCCTGGAATGAGGCAGTTTTAACATTATGTGTACAGGAAAAATTATTTTGATTGGATATAAACAAACACTCTACATTACTTGTTTGCAGCTACTATTTTTACAATCGTTTTTTTTTTTTGTTGCGATAGATACCTGTAAGTTAGAAATATTTTTTCTGAAAATGCTTGATATTTCTTGGTAGCAGGTATATATTGATATGTATATATTTTCCAATAAAAAAGGTTTATTTTAAGAGCTAACTCATAAAAACCAACGCAACCCCTTAATACCATTTTTGTCAGTTCATTCATGGGAAATTCCTCTACATTTTCCAGGTTACCGCTTCAATGTTATTTTCTTTTTTTCGAAAATATAATATTCCTGCTCACAAATAGATATCAAATATTTTCAGGAAAAATATTTCCTAAAGTTATTTATCGCGAAAAACGTATGTGAAAATAGTGGTCCTCAAACAAGTAATATGCAGAGTACTGTGTACACATGCATGTTTGTACATATTTACAAGATTTCCAATTCAGTTTCTATGGCCACTAATTTAAATCTTCAATTTCTATTCTACCATTTAGTATATATCTACCATTTATCCTATTCACTTGTCTTATACATACATATTAAAAGAGCTGAAATTCAAATTAATTGGGCACTACATACTACATTTTAATAAATTAAAACAAAAATATGAAAATAAAATTCAATACCTAATTAAAATCAACAATTAACACACACTTCAAAAAAAATAAAACTCAATTCCTATATAATATATGTAATTGAATAAATTTGTGGTTTCTTTAATTAATTGATTAATGGAATATAATTGAAAACATGATTATATCTATTTATCGCAAGGGTTTGTGCAGTCCTAGGAGAATTCAACGAAAATGTTTTTAAGTATAACCATACATCAATCAATTAATATGCATTAATATGTATTCCGTATGCATTAATTATTGTAATTATAAAAATAATTCATGTTGGTAATCGAAATTTAAAAAAAAGCGATGATGAGCAAAAATATCATAATTTATTTTATTTTCTCTGTAGAGTAAGAATGTTTTTGTTTCGAGTAAACAAACATAAAATCGCGGTTTAATTCAATTTTAAAATAACGTCAGTGGGGAAGTTTTTAAAATGCGTTTTCATCATTGCAATGCGTGAACCTGTTTTCCTGATTATCTTTGCACATGATGCGTCAGAGCAGTGTACATTGATCTATTGGCCCAACAGTTGGTGGGCGGATATTCTTCAAATTTTATAATAGTTCATTTACATGCTAAAAAAAGAACCCTAATTAATAATAGCGGGATGCAATGGTGCAGTGGATGTAGTGCTTGACTGCTAACTTAGATGTGTGGGTTTGAGCCCCATTCTAGGCAGCATTCTTTTCTATATTCTCCCAGCTTAACTGGACGCCACCCGTGAGATTTAATGAGATAATAAACACCTTGATCTCAATCCACTGTGCCAAATCTTTCCTATCCTTCTACTCTTTCTAACTAGTGCCGTGCAATTCAGGTTGCATTTAAAAGACCTTAGGTCTTACAGGCATATTACTGCCGTGTTAAGAAGAAAAAACGTAAGTGTATTTTTGACATTTCGAGATAAACACGATTTTCTGTTTTTATCTCTATCTTTTTTGTTTTGTTGTTGAGTGTTTTTCTGTCGTATTTACAAGTAAATAATTTTTTTTTGCCTTGATTATTTATCAGATGTATAAATGCTTGTATGATAGTCACTTTTTTTTTAAATTGAGTGCTTAAACGTCAATTTTTCCTAAAAAAAAGCATGGTTCTTTGAACGAAAGTCATTTTTCTTAAGCGTTTTAAGGCACTACAAAAGCAAGTAAGGGCTTTTATTTTTAAAGAATAAAATAGCAAACATATCAAAGATGTCAAAACTGGCCCTATCTGAAAACAGCCAAAAAGTCAGTTACGTTTTTTCTTCTTAACACGGCAGTATAGTTAAAAAAAAAAAAAAAATTTATATCCAACCCGGCTGGAAAAACAATCTAGTTTTTGGCGAGGGGCTAGAAACATAGATACTAGCAAGGTCCCAGAAAGGCCTCGCCAGTGAAGTAACCTTTTTCCTCGAGAGACAGCAAAAAAAAAAGCTGTCTTCACTGAGCCTGCCAGACGGCTTAACATAGGTACACTAAGCGGAGCAACGGGTGTGCCACAAAAAAGAAAGGTAAAATCCTTAGAAAATTTCTCTGAAATTTTGAGTTTGAAATCAGTTTTTTTCAGAAAAAAATTCATTGAAATTACCTAGTTTAAAAAGACAGAAAAGTTTTCTAGCTTTAAAAAAACGTGCAATACTTAATTGTAGTTAGTTATCGTTAGTTTTTTAGTTTTAAATATTTTCGGAAATTCATCAGAACTTTATGTAAGTACAGGTACATGATGAAAAGCCTTTAAATAAAAAAAAATTGCTCAAAAAATACTCACAGCATTTGAAGGAAACCAATATAGAAACTGTAGTACCTCGTGGCTTGATGGTTAGTGTGTAGGACTGTCATGCCGAAGGTGTGGGTTCGATTCCCAGCCGTGCCACCTAAAAACAGAAATGTTTTATTCGAGGTACTGCCTCTTGCGAGGAACTGACAAATCCTCCAAGAGTATACCTGTCATGAAAAAGTGCTTCTCATTTAGCCGTTCGGACTCGGCAAAAAACTGTAGGTCCCTTCCATTCCTTCCAACAAACACGCACACAGGAATGGTTGTGAGTTGTAAGTCACTAGGCCCTCGTTCTCCACGAGCTGTTGCGCCACCCAATTTATAATTTATTTATATATATTTAATATAGAAACTAAAAAACTATCCAAAGGTATTTTAATGTTCAAATACGAGCAGGTACATACGACCTCAATCAAGAGATATATTTATATATTTTTTGTCTGTGTTTCATATTGAATCTCCCCAGACATATGCGTCGTTTTATATGTAAATCGTGTGATATTTAAGAAGAATTGATAGGAAAAATAAAAAAAAAATGAAGTTAGTACCTCATTAGAATGTTATTGTCAGGATTCCATAAACTGGATGAAGCTGAAATCATGTGTTATGAAGAGAAAAATATATAAATGAACATCCTTTTTCAATTTATACAGCAAAACATATATGAATGTATTTTCCGTGATTATTCAGCGAAAATTTTGAATACATAGCATTATTAACATAGGGACTGGGACATACGAGTATACAATATAATATTATTTTTAAAAGCAATTGGATTTGTTTAAATTTAAGCTATTGAATTGATTTATTAGTGGGGTATTTAGGATTCATCAATGTGCAAGGTCTGATAAAATTGTGAGATTTAGTTTTTACAATCATGTTAAAGGAGTTGCCCTTCAAATATTGTTTAAAGGGTAGGTATATTAAAGATACCAAGGTCCAAAGTACATACATGTTTTGTTTTGATTAATAAAAGATAAAAGTTCAAAAAATTGAAGGTTTTGTCTGAAAATGTAAATATACAGACCCAATATAATATTTGATATGTACAACCGCTACAGTTAGGCTTACATTTTTTAATTTTAAGTTCGTTAATAGAAAAGGTATAATAATAAACTGGAAATGCGGAAAATAAATGAAATCGAAGATTTCAATATAATTTTTTACTAAATTGCTTATAATTTTTACTTGCGATTATACATAGGTATACTATAAGGCAAGTTTTGGATTCGTGCAAAAAAATTTTTTAGATAACAATCAAACATGATATTACGATGATAGAGAACACCAAAAAAGTAGGTGGCACAATTCTGTCTGTCTGTCTGTAGTAGAAGTAGAAGTAGAAGTAAAGTAGAAGAAGAAGAATGAAATTAAGTAGAGGCTCATTTTGACCCGTGTAAGCTAATTTTTTGGTACTACATTGCAAATTTCGGTTTCGTAAAAAAAAAAAAACAAGATTTTGATCAAATAAGACATTACGATTGTTTTGTTTTTCGGCTGTTTTTAAATGCCTCCACACATATAGACTGAACGCCATGGTCGATTAATATGATTAATATGAGCAAAGGCTAGTACCAAAAAAGAAAATTTCGGGCCGAAACTGGAAAAAATTAACAAAATTGTAAAAAGAAATTGGCAGTAATTTTTGGTAAAAGTAATTGAAAATTACAAAAACTTCTTTTTAATTAAATTGAAAGTAGTTTTTTGTTTAACTATTGATATTTAACTCCATTCAAAAATAGATAATAGAACTATAGTGGAAACTATTGCATCTCTCGAACACCGTCGCAATGTTTCGTCCCTTTCGTTATTTCATCAGTATTTTAACGAACAGTGTTCTAATATAATAGCCAGTTGCATTCCTCCCTTTAATAGCCGTTCCACACTATCTCAATGAGTATTTATACATGTAAAATAAAATGCACGACTGGATCGCACGTACTTGCTCTTATGTTCAAGTTGTGTGGGACTTAAGAACTTAAAAAAATATTTAAGTAATTATAGAAAAAGTATAAAAAGCATATTTAAATCGTTCTTTTAATTGTATTAACAGTCTGATAAATAACTTAGAGCTCAAAAAAAAGTATGCCATTTGATTACTTGAAAAAATATGAATATATGCAAAAAAAAATTTAAAATCGTTGGAGCCGTTTTCTTAAAAATTAATTTTTTATATATAAAATTTTTGTAACATTTTTCAAAAAAAAAATTGGTATGCCAATTTTGAATATATATTAATATACATTTAAAACTGAAATTTCAAAATAATTCATCAACCCGTTTTTGAAATATTGAATTTTCAAAAAAAAATTTTGAATCTTTTTTTAAAAATCCAAAATTTATTTTTTCAAAAAATTTGGTATTATTTATATTTTAACAAAGCTTTTGTGTAAAAATTTTTATTGAAATCGGATGAGCGGTTAATGAGAAAACCAAAAATCAAAAAAACCGTTACATGGCAGGTACCGTTAATAAATGTTTTTGGTGATTTTTTTTCTTACTGAAAGATACATCATATCTACAATAATCCACTGATTTTTTTTATCAAAATCGTTGGAGCCGTTTTTGAGATAAATAAGCTTTTCCATTACGGTTGTATGGCAAGTACCGTTATTTCTTGAGCTAAAAAAAAATTTCAATTTCCCCTCTGGAGAGTTACAAAAAAACCTTAAGTTCAAAATTTGAAGAAAATCGCTTCAGTAGTTTAGGCTGTAGGTTGAGGTACATACAGACAGACAGACAGACAGACAGACAGACAGACAGACAGACAGACAGACAGACAGACAGACAGACAAAATTGTGCCACCCACTTTTTTGGTGTTCTCTATCATCGTAATGTCATGTTTGATTGTTATCTCGAAATTTTTTTTTTGCACGAATCCAAAACTTGCCCTGCTATAGTACCTATATATCGCAAGTAAAAAGTGTGAAGAAAGTCATGTATAATAGTGTGGAAGCAAAATATGAAATTTCATCACACACAACTTGACATCGCATCCTACACGATTTGACATGTGTGTTTATACCTGAAAATATTTAAGATCGGTTCTAAAACCATCACACATTCTATCCCACTTGGGCGTTTGAGGTTATGGTGAAACTGATTTGTTTTGATGCAAGTGTGGAAGCAAAATATGAAAATCATTTTCATCACACAAATTTGGCAGTCGTATGAAATTCTTTCCCACTTTATTCTGACATGTGTTAATACTTTGTGGGATAGTGTAGAGGCACTTTAAGCAGTTCCACCGTAATACTCGTACTTCTAGGAATGCACATCAGTTTACCCTGGAGCCCAATTTCGGACGTACTGTCAATTATAGAGATTCTTTTCTTAATCGCACTACACGAATGTGGAATGCTTTACCTGGCTCTGTATTTCCTTCTCATTTTGATATTCAAAGCTACAAAATCAATGTGCATCGGTATCTCCTCTTGAATCCTTTCCCATTTCTCTAATACTCGCACTGTGTCAAATCATTTTAAGGGTACTCAAAACACCTACAAAACCAAACAAAAATTTGTACTCTAAGTCCAATTGTAGCCGAGGAAATTGCATTTACGTTTTTCAACACACTTTTTTTCAAAATGGTAGAAAGCGCAACATTTCCGACCAGTCAACTTGCTCTCGCGCAAATCTAAGGAGTCATAGAGAGAACATAATTGTTCTCGATTTTGTTTGAGGAAAATCGTATTTAATCTTTAATCCATGTAACAAAAAAAAATTATATAACACCGCTTGTTTAACCACGTTATAAATGAAAGTATTTATTGAATATAAATTATATAAATATAATGAATAACAATTGATACTTAGCAAAGGTGGTAGTCAATGGTGTGGTGCGCTCTGTGGTCTCGATCCAAATGAACGAGGGTTATTTTTTCTTTTTTTCAGTAGCTAGCAGTGAAGACAATTATAAGAACAATGATTGTAGATTATCTATCCACGCATATTCGCACGAGTGCATTGTTGTTGTGAATTGTGGATGCTGTTGCAAATTGAGAGTATTACATGTAAACTCACCACATCATTGACCAACACAAGTGCAGCAAACATTTAAAGATTTAACAAATTTAAATTAAGAAAATTAATATTAAAGAATACTGCAAAGAATTAGAGTTTAGTTCATTATGAAGTTAAAGATAATCAAAATGATGTACACGGTAAAAAAAACGAAAAAGAATTTAAAGCAATCTTTAAACAAACTAAAAGTTTTAGGTAGTGAATTAGCAAAAACAAAAAATAGATTTATAATAATATATGTTGAGAGATTGGTTTCCAAACATACCGCCCCCCCTGGAACCAGTTTCAGGACTTCGGTAAAAAAGCCAATTTTGATATCGGTCGAGTAAAAGTTCCTGTTGCGGTTCGTACATTGACAACTCGAACCATTTCGTCTGTACCAGGATTGACTGATACGATTCGGCCTAAGACCCATTTTGTTGGTGGAAGATTCGGTTCCTTGATAACCACTAAGTCCCCAGGTTTGTAGTTTATGGTTTTCTTTTGCCACTTCGGTCGCTCCTGTAATGATGTCAGATACTCGGTGTGCCATCGTTTCCAAAAGCCTTGGACCATGCTCTGGATATGATTCCAATTCGAAAGGCGGTTGGTTGGAGTATCAATGTGGCTCGGTTCAGGAACAGCTGTGAGTGGTTCACCTATAAGGAAATGAGCGGGTGTTAATGGGTTTAAGTCAAAATCAGACAATGAACATAAAGGACGAGAATTAAGTATGGCTTCTACTTGGGTTAGTAAAGTATACAATTCCTCAAATGTTAAAATAGCACTCCCAACAACACGACGCAAATGCAGCTTAACTGACTTGACGCCAGCCTCCCATAGCCCACCAAAGTGTGGCGCAGATGGAGGGATAAAGTGCCAAGATATACCGTCCTTTGCAAGAGCGGCAGTAACTGCATCATTATGGGACTGTGCCATGACCAGTGTATGCATTTCACTAAGGATTCGCCGGGCTCCATGAAAGTTCGTCCCGTTGTCGCTATAGATGTTTGTGCACTTGCCGCGGCGAGAAACAAATCTCCTTAAAGCTGCGATGAAGGCGTCTGTAGTGAGGTCACTGACCAGCTCCAGATGTATGGCTTTCGTAGCCATGCAGACAAACAAGGCGATATAGGCTTTAGACATCTTAGCCTTACGACATCGGGATAATCGGATGGTGATAGGGCCCGCGTAGTCACATCCTGTATTGGTAAACGGGCGGCTAGGTCGGATGCGGTAGGATGGAAGATTCCCCATGATTTGTTGACTTGTTCCTTTCCGTTGCATTACACATGCTTTACACTTGTGGACAACCTTGCGGATAAGGTTGCGGCTGCCCATAATCCAAAATTGTTGTCGAACGAAGGCGAATGTTTCCGATACTCCTGCATGTAGATATCGCTCGTGAATATCTGTAATAATAAGTTTAGATATTGGAGTAGATTTTGGTAAAATGATAGGGTGTTTAATATTAAATGAAACGCTCGCGTTTTTGATGCGTCCACCGATGCGAAGTAGCCCATCACTGTCCAAAAAGGCGGAGTACTTCAACAGTTTTGACTTAGCAGGGAGTTGGTTTTTGGTTCGCAAATGGAGGATGTCATCTTCGAAGAATGTTTGTTGAACGAAAGTAAAGATGGCGGTTCTTGCCTTTTGAATTTCAGCAAAACTTAAACCATGAACAGATCGAGGTTTAGTTTTTGGTTGAAGATTATTTAGATATCTAAAAATGTATGCAACTACACGTTGCATGTGATTCCAACATGAAAACTTATCTATCAGGTCGTGAAAGACATGTCCATCAAACGACGTGACGAGTGCATGCCTTACGACTGATTTCTCCTCCTGTTTTACGGATTCAGCATCCAATGAAGTTGTAGAAAGGCTCGATTTTGGCCAGTAGTCTTCTGGATCGGATAGCCAGGATGGACCGGTCCACCAAAGAGTATGATCGAGCAGATTGGAAGGCAGTACGCCACGCGACGCACAATCAGCTGGGTTTGAGTCTGACGGGACATGTCGCCAAGCCGATCTAGGTAGACTTTCCAAGATAGTGGCAGTTCTATTGGCGACAAAAGTTGCCCACCGGCGTGGGGGTGACGAAAGCCAATGCAGAACGATTTCGGAATCACACCACGCAAATGTTCTATGAATGTTAATATTAAATGAAGATTTTATTAATTTTATCAATCGAGCAAGCAATACCGCACCACATAGTTCAAGGCGGGGAATAGAAACCGGTTTTAAGGGGGCTACCTTTGTTTTGGCAGCAACAATGACAACGTTCACTTTTCCATCCGCAGATCTCGAGAGGGCATAAACCACCGCGGCGTAGCATACCGATGAAGCGTCTGAAAAACCGTGAAGCTCGATAGTTTCGTTCGATGAGAATACATTACGTGGAATACAAATTTTTTCAAAACATGGTAGTTGCTCACGATAGTTTGACCATTTTTCCGAGAGATCAGAGGGAAGGGGATCGTCCCAACCCAAATTCAAGTTAGAAGACCAGAGATTCTGGAATAGGATTTTAAAAAGTATCACTGACGGAGCTAAGAGTCCTAGCGGGTCAAAAATACTAGCTACTTCGGATAGCAAGGTTCTTCTTGTGATCGAAGGACAAGGTTTAGAAGTTGTTAGGCGATAAGAGTACATATCAGAAGCAGGGTTCCAGTACATTCCTAATACCTTTATAAGTGACTGTGAACTTTCAGGATCTACGAAAGAGTACTCGCAGTCTTCAGGATTTTGTTTAGCTAGAAGAGCCCAACAGTTGGAGCTCCATTTACGAAGCTGAAGACGAGCCTCTGATAATAACGAAATAAGTTCCGATTGCAACTCGAGGAGGCCTTTAATCGAATTTCCGCCTGTCATAACGTCATCCACGTAAACGTCACTTAGTAAAATACGAGATGCATTTGGATAAACTGTTTTATAGTCTTCAGCAATTTGTTGTAGTACGCGTACCGATAAAAATGGAGCCGATGCAGTACCATAAGTCACTGTTCGTAATCGATAATGTTCAATCGGATCATTTTGATTTAGCCGCCACACAATGCGCTGATAATCACGATCCTTTTCGTTTACCCAGATTTGTCTAAACATTTTCACAATGTCGGCAGTAAAGACATAACGATGTTGTCGAAACCGTAGGCAGACACCAATTAAATCGCGCTGTATAGACGGACCGATTATCAACTGGCTATTCAAAGATTGTCCGTTAGAGTCTTTCACGGAGCCATCAAACACGACGCGAAGCTTCGTAGTTGAGCTTTCTGGCTTTAAAACGGCGTGGTGGGGTAAATAAAATTGACAAGATGCGTTTCTTTGAATTTCACTGCGAGGAATAAGTTCCATATGACCGAGATCAAGGTACTCTTGCATAAATTTTGAGTATTGCTGCTTTAATTCAGGATTAATTCGGAACCGACGCTCCATCGAATACAGCCGTTTAAACGCCGACTGTAGTGTACCTTCGAATTTAGGTGAATGATTTTTAAACGGAAGCGAAACCACGTACTTTCCGTCCGAAGCCCGACTAACCGTTTGTTGAAAGTGTTTTTCAGCTGGATCGTTAAAGGCATCGAAAGAATTATGAGAAGCGATATGTTCTAGCTCCCAAAATCGTTGGAGGAGAGCATCTATGTCGAGAGTGGAATGAAATGAAGATAATTCCAAATTACGAGTAGTTGAATCATAGAATTCTCCAGAAATAACCCAACCGAAAGATGTGTTTTGGGTGATAGGTTTACCATGTGGTCCAACAACTTGTTCCGATCTCAAGATAGACCAAACTTTATCAGCCCCAAGAATAACGTCAACTGCACTAGATATATTGAAGCAAGGGTCTGCTAGATCTAGGTTGGAAATATAATCCAAGTTCGATATATCAAACGATTTGGATGGTAGACTCGATGTCAATTTACCCATGACAAATGCATCGACCGTCAAAAGAGTGGAATCATAACGCGACATAAGTTTCAAAGATACAACTCCCTTAGTATGCCCGGCTTCCATTGAACCTAATCCTAAAACTGGGATTCGAGCATGTTCTCGTCGAAGTCCAAGTTTTTGAACACATGATTCAGATATGAACGATGATTGGGAACCTGTATCCAATAGAATACGAACATCAATAAGCAGATTTTGATTATTTTCTAGTTTAGCAAGAATTGTTGGTAAAACTGTATGTTTTCGAAGGCTAAACTCACGAGAATGATTACTGACCAAAGGTGTAACGGCATACGGATTAAGTGTCCCAGAGGACTGATTTTGAAGCGAAGCTAATGACGACGACGATGTCGATTGATTTGTTTGAGAAGGGTCGGATACCGGCGTAGAAATATTATTCGATTCATCCTGATGCACCAAGTAGTGATGCCGAGCTTTGCATACGCGACATCGAAAGGTCGATCGACATTTTTTCACGGAATGACCTGGCCGAAGGCAGTTAAAACAAATCACGTTTGTTTTGGTAAAGCTTCTGCGCGATGGAATGTCTAATTCAAGAAATTTTGAGCACTGGTGTAAAAGATGATTGGTTTTACATAAAGGACATTGCGAACTATTTTCAGAAGGTTTAGCTACCAACGCTCGAATCGAACTTGCTTGCTTTCCACGCGATGAGGATGAGGACAAACGATTTAGAGTCTGGCATGACTCTAGTGCATCGCACCGACGCTCAAGAAATTCGATAAACGCCGTTATTGTCATATCTTCCCGAGACCCGACTTCTTCTGCCCAAGCATGTTTTGTTTCACTATCTAGTTTATTAAGCAGAATGAAAATAAGCCACGGATCGCGATTGTTCTTAGATAATGCATTTAAGCCCCGAATCACCTCATCCGCACCATCCGTAATCTTTCGAAGTATTTGCGCATTTGGAGCGTTTATTGACGGTAGGGACAAAAATTTTTGAACAAAGGACTGAACAACTAAAGTTCCCCTATCAAAACGTTTTTCAAGTCTATCCCATGCTTCAGTGTAATTAGCATCTGAAACCTTTATGTGCTGGATTAGATCGGCGGCCGTTCCGCTTAAAAAAGATTTTAAATATTGAAACTTGTGAGTGGATGATAAATTTTCCTTTGTATCCACCGAACCCAGAAACAAATCACGAAAGGATGGCCAGTCCTTATAATCACCCGAAAATTTCGGAATCACGATTGGTGGCAGTTTTATTTTTTCAGGAGTTTTTGCCGAAGAATCTAACGATTTCAAAAAATCACTCTGTTCGTTTGCAATGCGTTCTAACACGGCATTGTCTGAATTTTTAGAACTCCTTTCGCGTATTGCCACAGTCAACCCCGCATGGGCTGCAAAATATTTGTCTTCATATAACCCGAAATCAGTATTGAACTCCTCGGCCTCACCTTCCTCCACAAGCTGAAGACATTCATAATGTAGGGTAGTGAATTCATGCCATGCTTCAATTACCCTATTTAATCTAATTTCTAACATCTCCAAGGATGTCAATTGTTCAATGGATGTTATAAATTCAACCGCACGAGTTAAAGTGGCCTTTGCAATACCACGCCTATGTTTTAACGCGTTCATATTTCACAAATATATAGAATGTTCGACGGTGAAATATAAAAAAAAAAAGAAACCAAAGCACAAGTAATTAACTAAACAAAACTAGCTTAAGCGAATTGTTCAATTGTTCAATTGGTTAAATGTATATACATATATGTTCATAAGTACATTTAATGTTCTGTTCATATATATGTATATCCAAACGATATTACCCACGAGGAACGCACGAGGTTTTCTAGCTGTGAACATATACAATATATATGTATGTAGCACGAAAAAGTCTACGAATTTGCACTTGAATGATTTTTATGCACAAGATTAATTTCACCGATTCAAATAATAAATTCGGCTAATGCGAAGGACCATATGTTCTCGATTTTGTTTGAGGAAAATCGTATTTAATCTTTAATCCATGTAACAAAAAAAAATTATATAACACCGCTTGTTTAACCACGTTATAAATGAAAGTATTTATTGAATATAAATTATATAAATATAATGAATAACAATTGATACTTAGCAAAGGTGGTAGTCAATGGTGTGGTGCGCTCTGTGGTCTCGATCCAAATGAACGAGGGTTATTTTTTCTTTTTTTCAGTAGCTAGCAGTGAAGACAATTATAAGAACAATGATTGTAGATTATCTATCCACGCATATTCGCACGAGTGCATTGTTGTTGTGAATTGTGGATGCTGTTGCAAATTGAGAGTATTACATGTAAACTCACCACATCATTGACCAACACAAGTGCAGCAAACATTTAAAGATTTAACAAATTTAAATTAAGAAAATTAATATTAAAGAATACTGCAAAGAATTAGAGTTTAGTTCATTATGAAGTTAAAGATAATCAAAATGATGTACACGGTAAAAAAAACGAAAAAGAATTTAAAGCAATCTTTAAACAAACTAAAAGTTTTAGGTAGTGAATTAGCAAAAACAAAAAATAGATTTATAATAATATATGTTGAGAGATTGGTTTCCAAACAATAATATTATACAAAAAGCAATACTAAAATAATTTTTTGAAAGCCATAGTAGCTCCTAGACTACAATTGATCACAATAATTTAAGCCGTTTAAAAAAAAAAAAAATAACAACAAAATCACTGAATTGGAGCTACTGGTTTCTTTTCTACCGATGTAACGTATGGCGCACACCATTTTTCAAAATGCTAACCCTGGTGCCTGCGAGATATAATTATTAGTGTCAAGTAAGCAAAGCAACTTATACCACGTAGTAAACTACCAATCAGTTCAATATAATTAATTTTAAATAATTTTAGAAGTTTACTTCATATGAGTTAGGGAAAAATAAATAAAAAACATGAAAAATAATGTTTAAGTTGTCACATTTATATATAAGAGGTTTTAAGAGATTTTCCGGTGTTCTTTGCTGATTTCACATGAATTTAAGGAAATAAAATAAAAAACATAATAAACATTGCACGAAAATTTCAAAATTGCCACGACTGTATCGCAAGGACACAGCATAAAAAGAAAAAAAAAATTGGATTGTTATCTTCGCGGTCAAATTGTCGCGAAAGAAAAAATCTGTAGGTTGCCGTCGGGACCTTAATATAGTCAGAACACAAGAAAAATTCAATTCCAAAACGAAGAAAGTAGTTTCGCACCTAAATAGCTTTAGTGTATATCTTGTCTGTATCTTATTTTATTTAAAACTAGCTGATGCCCGCGACTTCGTCCGCGAATAAATTTTGAAACCTTGAATTAATACCTTTTGGCTCACAGTAACACTAAAGATCACAATAAAACATTTCGTATACTGTTAGATAACGCATCTCTCTTATTTGTTCTTTAAACAATTCACAAAAATAATTATATGGGTCAATATTTCAAAATATTAATATTTCAGTCTCCTTCATTTTTGAACCGAAGTACAAAATTTTATTATAAGTTTGTTAATTGGATGGCTTGAAACAAACGGGTTCTAATATTCGCTCTAGAAAAAATAAAGTTAAGAAAAATATCATACCCGCTATCTTCATTTAAACAACCAAAATGTCATTCCCCTGACGTGTCCCCAGGCCTACTTACCACACTGTCTGAATTTTAGCAACGAAACTAAAAACGATACAAAAAATCTAATGATGCAGTCTTTTTAATAATATGTGCATCCTTACTAAAAAATAGTTAAATGATTTTTAATTGCTTTATTTTTTTAAATAGGAGCTATTAAGTAAGTGTCCCCCATAAATTGATCATTTCTATCCCACCAATGGAAATTAAAAAAAAATATATATAGGCTCAAAATAGAAAACTGATTTTTTTGTTGTTTAACGGTACAGAATTGCTCTTTATGAAAATTGAAGTAAGGGTTTCAGAAAAACTTTGTTGTCTTTTTTATTTCAAGTTAAGGCAGTGACTTTGTTTTTCGTCAAGCAAAATTGTCATTCCTCTAACGCGTGTTTTTTACTAAACCGTGTGGTATAAAAATTAAAAAGTTTTACTCGTGTGTGTCTTTTACAAGGGCCTACGTGAAAAATAATATAAAACATCTAATTTTCTAATAACCTCCATTTAATTCTCATAAAACACCCTTCGGAGTTATTCCCCTAACATCATTTTTTGTGTCATTCCCCTGACTTTCAAGTTTCATTATAATGATTGATTGCGTTTTGGTAACTCTAGAAGGATCAATAATATTACATTTAAACATATTTACAGTATTTTTAGTAGTTTTGAATTTTTTCACATTTTCTCGGTCAAACTATCATAAAAAATACGATTATTACTATAGAACGTTTAGTCTCGCAAAATTCTTGAATTATGAGAGCAAGTTCGTGCAACATAGTCGTGGATGCTATTTTTCATGTTAGTATTTATGCTCTTTTTTCTTTACACTCCTGAAACCATTCGCAAAATTAAATATCCATCTAATCAACGGAGTAAATATTGATTTTTGTCATTCCCCTGACACAAGTATCATTTCCCTGACTTAAAAAACCGTTAGATTTGATCAAATGTTAGGACTCCTTGTTTTAAAGTGGTTATTATAGAGTTATTTAGCGACATAATTGTTCGTCTACAAAAAAAGTTCTTTTGAGCGAGGGTCCACTTTGGAGTGAAAAATATTAATGTTTTGAAATATTGACCCATATACATAATAAATAGGTAGACTCATGTAACGTCGAAAGTTTACCAATAAATTGTGTAAAATGGTAAGTGTACGCAAAATTTTTCATGAACACCCTTTTAATCATGGTTAAATGCTGTGCAATTGAAAAAACTGTTCGTTATGTCAAATATGGTTTAGTTTGGGATGGCTAAGCTTACCAAACAAATTTGGTTAAATTTCTACTGAAAATTCTTTGGATAATTTTAACAAATTTCTGTAGATAATTTCTCATACATATGTAAGTTTACAATTCAGTTATCAAATATATGGTGTGCTTTATCAAATGATAAACTTATCCAGTATTATGTATCATTTCATGGAAACCCTTAATATTTCATTATAAACAATGTTTGAAGTTTTTGCGCCTTTTGCCAGAATACAAAGACTGTTAGGGTTTATACTACGCGTGAGGAAGCAACCCCCCCTCCCCCCTGAGCCTGAACGATCGAAGTATGTATAAAATGTGAATTTAAAAAAATGTAGGTAATCAAAAACGTTTGTTTCGTTCTACGTTTATAAAATGTTTTCTTCACGAAATGATTTAATATTTTTTGATGAAACAACCGATATAATATGTATCTCACCTCTTCCAACTGAGCCTTACTTTTAGACGTTTCTGATGTTAATATTCTTGAGGATTTTGTCTTTTTATTGGATGCGTTTTAGGAACTTCCGTATTATTAAACTGGCGAAGAATACGAAAAAGATGAAGATTGTAGAGAAACCATAGAAAACGACTTACTACAGTAACTACTGAAAAAAAATTGGATGGAACCTCTACACCTAAGAATAGTTATTTTCTTTGGTCGTTTTTGAAAACGTCAAGTCAACTTCAGTTTGATGCAACGTTCCGTTTGCACAAATATCTTTTGACTAGTCAGTCACTTTTCTTGCAAAAGCATTTGACGTTTACGAACACGTTCTCTGGATTCTCAATATTTTTGTCATCAGCTCGATTTTTTGTTCGCATAGTTGCACCGCAGATGATGTTTTCGAACATGTGTCTTTAGCAAACTGCATTATCGAACACGATGCTAATGCATAAAAATTGTGTTTGCCTTTTCGAACAGATGACTTTATAAATCTTTATAATCTTTGACGCAGTACGCAGATGACGTTTTCGAAAATGTCCTTTAACTGACAAGGCCATTGGCCAAATTATCTTTGTCCCAGCTCAAGAAGGAGGCTGAAACTATCACTCAAATGAGTGCTACGAAGATCCTGAGGGAATTCAAAGTCACATTAAGGACAACATGCTACAGCCACAAACCTCATAACTTTATTTCATGAAGTTCGAATCCAAAGAACCCGCTGTTCAAAACCTTGAGACGTTACGAAAGAGGTAATTGCTTTCTTCAAATTTTAAACTCATCCACTTACATCGCTTTGTATGACCATGAAGGTGTGCTCCAATTTTCTGCGTAGACCTCATCAAGATTGTGGAAACTCTAGAAACAATTTCTGATCCCAGCACAGCTGGCAAGGCTACACAAATCTTGGATCCGCACCTGTTTGCGGGAAATCAGTTTGCAATATGCAAGAGAATTTAAAGATTGGACCGAATATTAAATAAACAATTAAGCACTTTTATTTTTGTTTTGCATTTTAATTGCTTTTTTGGTTGTCAAAGGGGCACCTTAAGCGGGCCATTCACGTTGAGACTGTCACAAAGGCTGTCGATGGGACTGTTGCAACGACTGCCGAAAGTACGCACACACGTTGCGAACCAGTTTAACGAACGGTGTGTCAAAAATACTTTAAATTTGTTTTTATTTATTTCGTCTCCTAGAAACAAAATAAAAACATGCATATACATACATAGTTTGAAGATTATTCGTAGACTAAGTAGTTCGGTCGCAAGGACTGTCTCAATAACTGCCATTCACTAAACGACCATTCGGTCGTGTCGCAAGGTTCGTTGAAATTTTCAACGGACTTTCAACCTGTCGTTAGTCGCACGGTCCGATGTACAACAAGGACATTCACGGTAGAACCTGTCGTATACAACCATAGGCGCCCCCTTGCCCCCCCCCCTGACTCTGGACAATACCACACCACTAAGAAATTTTTCATTTTGTTCTTTGAATTTTTACAAATACTTTGCCTTCTCTCCATGATTTGCCCCCCCCCCCCTGGCTCTGGATCATGCCAAATGTATCTGAAAATATCCTTTGTTTCGATATTGTTATAACATATGGATATTTTCTTTACAGCTTCTTTATTGAGTTCATGGTTTGCCCCCTCCCCTGGCATTACCACGCAACTTGCATTTTGTACTTTGAATTTAATGTGTGTTTCTGTTTGGGAATAATTTCATTAGGAAACTTTTGAGAGGTTTTCTCGCGGAGATGTCTACCATTTTGCTAGCTATTCTCATAACTGTGTTCACATGTGATTTTCGATCTTGAGAGCAGCTTGCAGAATTATGCACTAGGAAAATAAATTATTACTTTTAATAGAACAAACACCTGTAAGCCATTCGTTTGGTATGTCCCCTTTTTCTACTTTTCTGAGCCACTTTTTCTGAGAAATGAAGTGATTCGATTGCTTTGACTTGACTCACGACTGTGAATTTTTGCATTCAGCATACAAAAGTATTAACTATAAAATTTTCAAGTTGGTTTTTACAAACTTGAACAATTTGCAGTAAATACTGGAAATAAAAAGTACTTACTAGGTTTTATGCATACAATTAAAAGTTTTTACTGACTAATTCATCGGAAACTAGTAAATACTTTTGCCTCCAGTAAATACTTGTTCAGTATTTACTTTGGTCTTATGCATATGACAAAAAGTTAATACTATACAAATTTACCAGTAAAAGCACTTACTACCGTTTATGCATATAGCCCAATGATGTATTTACATACAAATCTTGTAAAAGAACACAAAAAACTTATTTAATGAAGTAATTGATCGTTTTGGTAGAGAGCCAAGGCGTATGCAATTCCTTTTCTCTAAAGAATAATTTATGACACAAAAACGTAAGTATGTTTAATACGTAGATAATACGTAGATTTTTAATTGATCATCAGCCCAATCACGAATTCCATGGTAAACTATCACCGAATGTTTTCTTGATGGTAGTTTGTGTGAAGTCTTGCACTACGATGGATTCTGTCATAGTTTTTTTTTTTGGGATTCGAATCAAGTGTCCGATAATAATGACGTTCATGATGAGGCTGAATAATGAAGTTGAAGTAAATATTTAAATTTTGTTTACAAATAAAAAGTTGAGATTTTCTTATTTTAAAGAAAAAGTTTGATTCGGAATTCGAAATTTTTGTTTTGAATTTTCAAATCTTATTTATTTCTTATTCTTTTAATATGTAAAACAAAGTCGGGTAAGTTACACCATTTATAACTCAAGAACGGCTCGGAACCGTCTCGAATAGTAGAATAACTAATAAAATATCGGGAAATTCACAGAAAAAATTATATGCACTTTGGGTACCTGTTTTATATATGCAAAATAATAAATCAATTGAGTTTGAAAGCAAATGAATCAATAATTATCAAATTTTGATCTGAAAAACTAAAATAAAAAAATTATATAACAGTCTATTATCCGGAGTTAGTTTTATATATTAATAGAAAATAATTTAAAGCTGAACAATTTATAAACAGTACGTCCAAAGTTGTTTTGGATTTTGTCATTGGCTGAACGGATTTAAATAAGGATCTGAAAAGGTCCTTAAAATAAATATTTCTTCTTCAAGTATCCATTCACTGCGGCTGTGAAGCTATTTATTAAGAAAATACATGGTCCCCATCTGTCAAGCCATTAATTTTCAAAGTCTGTTGAAAAAAGGCTACGATGTCGATGCTTTATGAAAACTTCTAAAAAATCAGAAATTTTCACGTTTTGTATAGAAAGGTGATTTTATGGCCTTTTCGAATGGGTATAGAATGGCAGTTCTTGTTCTGAAAAGGAGAGAAAATTGTTCCGGATTTGATTTCAGAATCGTTCACACGTATCGAATCGGTCTTCCGGATTGCCAATCGAAAAGGCCATTAGGGAAATTCGTTGACATTTTCAAAACAGGGTGTTTCAAAAACATGTCAACATTTTGCAACTTCGTTGTTCCTTGAAAGATTTCAATGAAATTGAAACAGGTGATAGCTTATACAGAATTAAAAAAGAACAAATGAAGCGTTGAGAATGAGAAGGGGTCAAGTGACATTTTTCAATTTTTCGTTTTTTTCTAACCAATAATGATGTTAAGCGACAACTTAAATTTTGGTCTAATTCTTGTGTCTCTATTGCTATTACTTACAAAGTTAGCTTCAGACAAAGGGGTTAACTACACGATTGTTTTGTAGTTTTTTTATGCAAGAAGGGGTTAAAATCACTTAACACCCACTTAACCCCTTAATTCAATAGTAGCCGAAAGATAAAATACGAAGTAATATATTTTTTTTTTGCATAAAGGTGGTAAGTGCACACTTGTTATGTCTGTTCGTATACTTCCCAAAACTACGAATTTCTTCGAATTTAATTTTTTTTATATGAGTTTTGACAGAACTTTGGGCTGAATTCGTTGTTTTGGGAGCTACGCAAACAGACATGTTCACTTTATGCAATACAAGAATAATACCCACCTTTCACTTGACCCCTTTTTCCTAAAAAAATAAATTAAATTCATTTTCGCTTAAAGGGGTCAAGTGCTGAATTGTTTGTAAAACACCAACTTCTAATGAATTTAAATAAAATTGGGTGATTTACTAAAATTGTACATTTTTTTTTCTTTTTTTATGGCTTTTTTATAAGCTTCTCTCGATTTCAGAAAAAAAGTTATAAACGTAAAACTTTAAACGCTTATAACTCAAAACATCAAAAATGTCACTTAACCCCTTCTCATTCTCAACGCTTCAAATATTTTCAAAACAGGGTGCTTTAAAAAAAATGTCAACTTCGTTGTTCCTTGAGTGATTTCAGTAAAATGACAGGATAGCTGAGACAGAATTATAACAGAAACGAATATTTTCGAAACTGTCCTTTTTCCTTTTGTAAAATTACATTTTTATTTCTTATTTCAAAGGTTCGTGGATGGATCTTCAATAGCTTGTTAGTTTTATTGACTCCTTTTATTTCATTAAATATAAATAATTATAAATTATTTGAATATTGAATCTTAAGTCTTATTGGTTTGGCCTATGGCCGTCTACCAGACTGACATTTTCGAATATAAATACATTTAAATGGCAAAAAGTAGAAAAATTTAAGAAATATAAAACTGTATTAATTTAAAAATTAAAATTCTTCTTCTATAATACATCTTCTATATCGTAATGCAGTGACAGTAAAGTTATAAAGCGCATCCCATCCTTCTTCCCCATCCAGTATGCTCAGAAACTCCAATTCACAAAGGCTGAGTTTATTGAAGTACCTCATCCGGAATTCTCTTAAAACCGGGCATACTGCAATAAAGTGATATGTATCCTCGTGTTCTTTCATATTGCAGAAACTACATTGTAAGGGCAGATATGGACGATGTCATATAATATAGATCAAGCAATTCACCTCTCGTCTTAAAAATAATGTTTATTTTATCCACTGGGGTTGTATTCAGTAGATACCTACGTTTTGTTCTGCAGATTGAAACTCAAACGGCTATAGTAGCTCCTAAACTCTGACGAACTGGCTTCAACTGCAAATCTTTCATAGAGAGCACTTCCAAACTTTTCCAATATCGCATTGAACTTACTTTTTAATAGAGACGGCTGCTCGTTTGGTACTATGACTAAATCAATGCCACATGTTGCGGCAAGATTCTTCCACGCAACCATCATAGCTCCTCTTATTTGAACTGCCGCAGTTAAAACTATTTTTGATATAATTTATTCCTCCATATCCATAATTTTGATGATATAGTTTAAATGCATTTGAAGAGTATCAATAATCATTGGCGGTGCCCCTGTCTCCAGATAGATCATATAGTTAGGTGTACTCCTTGGCAGTCGAAAAATCCTTTTAATAGAATATCGTAGACATTTTTCCACGGCTTCAAAAGAATGATATCCCCAAACTTGAGCACCATAGAGAAGAACTGCTGCTGATGTGGAGCGGAATATCTTTTGCTTTGCGCTGTGCTGAATGTATTTGCTCTTTATACACCGTTCCCATACCGACGAGATCGCTTGTTTTGCCTCTGCTAATTTCCTAGGTGCTTATTCATGTTCAGATTCAACGTTATTAAAACTCCCAGGTATTTGTACTCCCGTACGATTTCAATTGTTCTCGTATAATAAATTCGGAACGAACTATATTTTATAGATCCCACATCCTAGCATTTTTGGTTCGATCGTGAAAATTAATTTTGTTTTAATCGAATCAAAAATAACATTCCCTTTTGATTTTTTCACGAGTGAACGAATGATATTTTTTTGTTCTATAAAAAACTTCAAAAAAAATGTCTGTGTGGTTAAAAAGGTACGGTCTACTATTAAATATAAAATAATTTTACGCTAGA
Organism: Dasysyrphus tricinctus; assembly: GCA_963921185.1. Taxonomy (NCBI): domain Eukaryota; kingdom Metazoa; phylum Arthropoda; class Insecta; order Diptera; family Syrphidae; genus Dasysyrphus; species Dasysyrphus tricinctus. Next base: position 70,140,824 of record OY992531.1, read on the forward strand.
TAAATATTAACAGTTAATTACACTGGTCAACAAGGTTTTTGTTACAGAAACCAAAATATACTTTTCCGTAGGTTTTTGGTGTGCTGAACTTGAATCTGAAGTCAGAAAAATTCTATCGGGCCACGTTTTTGATATATTCCCGTTATAAAATCGAAAAAAACGTTTTTTTGCTGTTTTCAAAGTTGTATTATAACGTGAGGAAAATTGTTTTAACAAAATTTTTAATGGTTCCTGAAAGGTTTAATTTTCTTCTTTAAAATCATTTTAAATCATCCCGATACCTCATTTCTTCTCGGAGAAATCTTCAGTTAATTGTTGGCCTTCCATTTATGACATAAATATTATGTAAAGGAGAATGGGCAAAAATTTATGGGAAATGGTCCATTTTTCAATGCGCATGTGTCATATATCGTTGAAAAGGTTATTCTGAGTACATAATTTCATTATATAGCCGTTAAGCTCTAAACCATGGGACTCGCGAGATATTCGGTTTCAAAGCACCGAAAGTACAATAATGCAACTCCATATTTTGACATTGTGTTGCTAATCAACATTAGCCGAATATCTCCTGAACCCCATGGCTTAGAGCTTAACGGCCGTATAATGAAATGATGTACTCAGAATAACCTTTTCAACGATATATGACACATGCGCATTTAAAAAATGGACCATTTCCCATAAATGTTTGCCCATTCTCCTTTACATTATATTTTTGTCATAAATGGAAGGCCTACAATTAACTGAAGATTTCTCCGAGAAGAAAAGAGGTATCGGGGTGATTTAAACTGATTTAAAAAAAAGAAAATTAGATCTTTCAGGAACCATTAAAAATTTTGTTGAAACAATTTTCCTCACGTTACAATACAACTTTAAAAACAGCAAAAAAAACGGTTTTTTTTTCGATTTTATAACGGGAATATCTCAAAAACGCGGCCCGATAGAATTTTTCTGACTTCAGATTCAAGTTCAACCTACGGGAAAGTATATTTTGGTTTCTGTAACAAAAAAATAATTTAATTTTGTTGACCAGTGTTATTGACTGAAACATTTAAAAGAAATTATTTATAAAAACTTCCAAAAAGCTCTATTTATATTGCATATTAAAATAAAAATTTTTTTTTTTTTGAATACCCATTTTTTCAAAATTGGTTTGGTGTTTGCCCCCCCCTGGACAAAATCCTGCGGGCGCCTTTGTATACAACTGAAATTTGTCGGATAGTCCTCACGACAGTTTTAACGTGAATGGCCCGCTTTACATGTAGATATAGCCGCCAGGTCCCAGCGGGAAATATCGTCCTCAATGAAATTTATTGCTGAAATAATCAATGAATTCACTTGCCAAATCATAAGAGAAACGACATGCAATGATTTAGTAGGTGAAGAGTAATGCAAAGTTTCCTCAGTTCGTAGCTTTGAATCCACTTACTGCTTTGTGTTTATGAAACGACCCTTTATTTCGGTGAATTTAAAAGGGAAAAGTATGTGATGAAAAAGTTGTGGAAAAGTAATGTACAAGATCATCAGTTCATTGTTTGAATCCACTCATCTGCTTTGTAAAGTGTTCATGGCGAGAACAAAAAAAAAAAAAAAAAAACAAATGTGAGTGAAACTCATGGTGAATTGTAATCGATGATTCCAACGATGAATAGTAATGCACAAAGTAGTTTATAATTTTTTGGCAACTATAAATTCTCATTTTGTTGGATACAGTTCACAGTGACTTTCTGTAAAAAAGTCCATGTAACACGAACTGAAGTCAATAGAAATTGCGTTTGCCGAAACGCCAAATATTTTTGATTTGAAATGGAAACAACATTTTGGTTTGTTTTCATTTTAAAATAAAGGGTGCATTACCGATGGGATTTAGTAAACAATACAAATGGGAGGATTTTATTGATGAAAAAGAAACTACCACTAACCTGGTGATTTCATAACTGAATTTTCATTCGATCTTTCATCGAAATTATTGAACTGATGAATAAGCTAAATACCCGTATGTAGTGAATTCACAGATTAAGCAATCACCATGTTTTTCATCACCTGGGTCGGTGAATAAACAACTTCCATTGAAGTAGTGAATTCGTTAGTGAATTTTCATCAGAAAAGTGGCATGTGCTTCCCGCCAATGACACGCCCATGTTAAATTCATCAAAGGAATAAGCTGAAAAGTGGCAGGTACAGCTTCCATTCCTCAAGGAAAAAGCAGGTTTTTCCTCAATGAATTTTTAAATTTTTCCCGCTGGGGTTGGTCGTATACACATACATATACATATGTACATATATACATACATACATACATGCATACATACATACAAATATGTACATACATATACCTACATAAGTTTCCAAATCAAAAAATGTGGACCGATGAAAAACTCTTGAATCTTATACTTCGCTCTTCGCCGCGATATCACTGCCATATTGGTAGCATACATTAATAGTTTGCATTGATGCAAATAGTACGCCAACAAAATTTATATTGGTAGAAAATATTTTTAAATATCAAACTTATTTTTGAAATTTAAAAATTCTTATAAAACATATTTGCCAATGAAGCAGAAGTGATTTATTTTTATATTCGTATTTGAGTGAATTTTACTTAATTTTATTGCATTTGAGTACCTTTCTGTTGTTTTAATGCATTTAAACACCGCCTATAATGAGCGCTGACCTAATAGAAATAATTTCAAAAAACCGCGTCTCAATACACCCAATAGATTTTGCGTGATGCGAGGACAACGCGAATATCGAGTTACGATTTTATTTTTATGATGATTAAAAAAAACTTAAGTTTACTTAAGTTTTCCTTTCAAAGGATTTAAAAATTAGTTCAAACTTTATTTATTTGCTTCTTTATAACACGGCTTTCAAATTCAGAATTCAAATATAAATTCGTTATTGCCATAACGAAACCTCTGCATAGACACTGCAATGATTCAGCATAGAGCCAAACAGCTGATTTTCCGTTGGTACAGCTAGAGATCGTTGACCTATAGAGGGATCTTCATAGTCATATCTGCTGGCTGTAGCTTCACCTCGCACTTCTCATATTCAAGGCTTTTTGCTTAGCCAACGTTGATTCCCCTTGTTGACCATCAACCGCAGCTCAACTGTTGATGCATACATGCACAAAAAAACATCGTATCGTGGGAGGTGCCAAAAGTAAAAACATCGAATATTATGTTTCGGAGTTGACGCCCACAAATTAGGAGTGAAAACAATAAAGATTTGTTTCATCTTTTATGGGCTCCCAATTTTGGCAATATTTTGGCGTGTTTATCGATGATAAAAAAAAGTGCAGTGTTTTGCCGTCGGCAATCGTATTTCTATGCCGTCGGTGTTTTTGATATTGTTTTAAAATGAAATGCCGGCAAATATCCTTATGATGCATTTTGCGTTGCAACAACGACTAATTAATGGAAAATTACACAGGCTTACAAGGTTTTCGACACGACAGTTGATCTAAGAGCAACTTTTCGTGCTGAACTAAAATCCGCTATCCGTTTTTCACTATCACCTCTGGTTTTTGAGATTTTACTGTTAGAAAGTACAAGAAAAAACCTTTTTTCGCCATTTTTGGGGTTATGTACATAACTATTAGGCCGGAGCGATTTCCAAAATTTTGGAAAATCAAAATTATACCCCCCGCAAAAGTTGCATATGGCCTTAAAACTAATTTTAAGATTTTTTCTAAATTTTTATTTCCACCGCTAGGGGTCGCGCAACGCAGAATAAAAAAATACGATTTCTTGTTTTTACTGTCCTTAATTAACGGAGCATTTTTATTTTAAATAACTTCCAATACCGGGGAACTTAATTTTGCGAAATTAAAGTTTTTTTATTCGGACTATCTATTACATTTTGCTTAGAAGGAGCAATAGTTTGAAATCAACCGTATTCGAATTAAAATATATGTTAAAAATCGTAGTAGGCCCTGCTTTTTGTGACATTTTTAAATTTGAGCCGATTTTCAAATTATTTTATTAGTGTCTCAATGTCTGTGTTTGGTTCTTAAACCTTTGTGTAGTGTATTATTCCCAGCCTTTTATTTTGTTTTTAATAAAATAAGTTATTTGAAAAAAAGGTAAGTAGAGTTTTTAAATGTGACATTGCTTACAAAAAATATAAAATTGGGGACAGTTCAATAAACATCAATTAATTTTTTTTTTCATAAATAAACCAAGGTGAAAATGGATACTCGTTCCCAAAAAAAAGTCTGTCAAATATTTGGAATAGGACGAACAATGTCGACGCGTTTGTTGCCGACCTAGAAGGATATTGCTCTTCATCTTACTTTCTTGGAAAACGAAGAAAGTTCATCGAAAAAACGGATATCACTTACAGCTGCAAGAGTTATGAAAATTTATGATGTAGCTTCAATTCCAACCGTTGGTAAGTTTTTTGTTGAGAAAGGCATTATTAAATTCAACGAGAGAAGAACTGCGCCTCTAAAGACGCCCAAGGGCAGAAGAGTACCCGGAGTCTTTGATAAATTGAAAAGTGACGGAGAAAAACTGTTTGACATAGCTGCCTGTAAATTTATTGTGAGTGGATTGTGTCGATGCTCTAAAGAAAAAAAAAGTGCCAGTGAAAGAACGTTCGTTTTTGGAAGACCAAAGGTCTCAAAGGAAAATGATGATCGGGATTATCGATGTTGCCGAAACCACCAGGATTCAAAAGTCTCTTAAAAGAAAATTTCCATGTCCTTCATCTTCAAGCACAACTGAAACACCAACCAACGTACAGACAGATACCATCAAAACAGAAAGCATCCCTTCAGATACCGATGAAGATATTGAAACTGAAGCCTTAGAAAGATTGACAAAAAAGACTGCCTCCACTGCTATTCTAGACCCAAATCCAAAATCTTTTTCTAATGCTACGAAGGTGGCAGACAGATTCAAAATATCGGACAGAGCTACTGCATTACTTGTTACAGCGGTCTTGCAAGATTATGGTTTAATAAATGATACAGAACAGTCAAACATCATCGATAGAAGTAAGATTCGAAGGGAGAGAACAAAATCAAGGTCTTAACAAACAGGCGTGGCCGAACTTGACTATTTTGGTCTTTATTTTGACGGCCTTGTCGTCCTTGTTACAAGAAATGCAAAAGGCTTTTCTACCGAAGAACATATAGTCTTGATAATAGAACCTGACTCGCGATACCTAGGGCATGTAACACCACCAAATGGGAAATCAGAGACCATCACGAATTCAATATTTGATTTTCTAAAAGAATCTGCAGTTTCAACAAACAATTTAAAAATTATTGGCTGCGATGGGACTAACGTTAACACCGGAATAAGAAACGGAATCATCCGAAAAATCGAAATGAAAATTAAACGACCTTTGCAATGGTGTATTTGCTTGCTCCACGCCAACGAGTTACCATAACGACACCTTTTCGAAAAATTCTATGGAAAAACGTCTGGTCCAAATGCATATCCTGGTGAAACTGGCAAGGATCTCAAGAGCTGCCAGAATCTAACGGTGGCTGATTACAAAGTAATTCAAGTGAACTTACCGGATATACCTTTAAATTGCTTGAGCTCAGACCAAAAATATCTATACGAAATTTGTATGGCCATCAGTAATGGTGTCAAAGAAGGATTAACTTTTTCAAGGAATCCTGGTGCAATGGTCCATTCTAGATGGTTGACGACAGCTAACCATATTTTAAGAGTTTATGTATCTAAACAAGATCCAGAAGAGCCATTACTACATATTGTTAAGTTTATTTGCCAAGTTTATGCAGTGAAGTGGTTTGAAATTAAGTCCAAGTCTTCATTTGTCTACGGTGCGAAACATTTTCACAAGGCCATTCAACTCTCAAGATATTTGCCGGAGGACCTGAAAAAGGTAGTAGACCCAGTTCTCGCTCGCAATAGATACTTCGGGCATTGCGAAAATATCTTGGTAGCCATGCTGCTGGATGAACGCCAAAACATTCGAGAACTTGCTGCTCGACGCATTCTAAAAGCAAGGGCAACAACTAATAATGTCGAAAATCCGAGAAAGTTTGAACTCCCAAATTTCAATTTTGAAGCTACTGAATATTTCGAACTTATTGATTGGTGGCAGATAGAAAAATATTGTTTAACCGAACCTCCACTGGTAATGGATTTTAACACGGAAGAGCTTTGGGATATTGTCAGCCAAAACGACAGTAACAAATCAAATTTGTTGACAAGTTTCCCATGCCACAGCCAAGCAGTAGAAAGGGCAGTGAAATTGGTCACGGAGGCTTCCCAAACAGTTTGTGGGTTCACCAACAGAGATGGAGTGATAAAAAACACATTCATTTCGCGAAAGGAACTTCCAAAACTAGTAAAAATACTTTAAGTGATAAATTTCAATGTGTTTTTCTTTATTTTTTAATATTTCCTGGTTCGTTTATTATGTTTTTCACTAGGGTTTTTTTTTACCTAAAATGACAAACTAAAGCAGGTTTATTAAGCAAAAAATAACTCCTTAACAAGTATAAAAGTTGAATCTATAGAGCATCCGCACCGGAATCGAACGATTGGGTAATTTTTTTTTTTTTTTTTTAATTTTCAATGCTGATGCGCGACCCCTAGCGGACATTTTAAAAATTAAAAAAAAATCTTAAAATTAATTTTAGGACCCAACGCAACTTTTGCGGGGGGTATTTTTTTCATTTTAACAGTTTTATTTTTTTCCATACAACCGCGCTCCGCTCTAATAACTATGCGAATAGATTTTTATTTTTTTTTTTTACTGTACAGATTTCGGAAAGTATTAATCTTAATCTTAAAATTCAGCTTTAATCGTCCCAATATCTCACAACTAATAATTAGTGACTAATTAATGCCAAATTTTTAAGCAATAAAATATTATTTTTTAACCGTTTTTACCACTTTTCGAAAAAAAAAAAACATAGAACAACAAATTCGAAATTTCCACAAATATAACGAATTATTAATGACAAAGTATATCAGTGACAGTTTCAGCATATTTTTTTTACCATATCTTTGTGTGGAAATCTATTAAAAGAAAAAGAAATAATTGGACGTCAGAAGTCTGTTCCACTGAAATTTTTCCTTACGATTTTTTTTTAGATTATTCCTTAGAATCATTTCAATTCGAAAAGGCCCTTTTTTCAAATTTCAATTTTTGCATTTCTGCTATTCCCATTACTGTGAAATGTGATTATCCCTTTATTAATATCCCAGAAACTAAAACCACATTTCCAACTTATGTATAGAATCTAACCAAAAGTCTGTGACAAATAGTAGATAGACTTAAATAGTTCATTAATGTCATAGCCAGAGGAGTTAGGTATAGTTAGGAGTAAGGTATAAGACATGTAAATAGGTTTCTGGGAATAATCTCTTGGGCTCCTCAATGGATCCTCTCGTGCATAATTTTTGTTTGAATGATAATCTATATTTCAACAAAACCAATTATTAAGTTCATTCACATAAAATTTTTTTCCGATTTTCCGATTAATCCCTTTGAAAATATCAAAGAATGAATTTTCTGTTTTCAACAAAACTTAATCTACACAAAAATAAAATATAAAGATCCTATCCTTGTTTCATTTTCAGATTCAAATTTTGTGCTGGGAAATGCTCAAGCAAATGCCAATCCAATCGTTTATTGTTCAGATGGCTTCGTGGAGCTAACAGGATATTCTCGGGCTCAGATAATGCAAAAAGGTAAAACTTTTCAGAGTCCAATTTAATGATATTTTTTTTCCCAGATACCTACCTACTTTTATTTCTATAATTTCCATCTCAAGCTTTGTCAATTATACTTCTAATTTATTTTCGTTTTTACATTTTTGGGTTAAACTTGACTACCATGGTAAACAAAAAAAATAACTTTTTTTTTATTTTTTTTTTGTAATAGCTGTATCCTTGCTGATGTTTTTTGTTGGTGTTTTTTTTTCAAAAACAATTTTTAACTTTTATTACAGGATGTTCATGTCATTTTCTATACGGGCCCGAAACGAAAGAGGAACATAAATTACAAATTGAGAAAAGTCTGAGCAATAAAATGGAACTAAAGTTGGAAGTAATTTTTTATAAGAAAGATGGTAAGCATACAGGGATGAAATATGGTTTGATCCCTAAAAGGCATAATTTTTGTCTATTGGTCCAAGTTCTAAAAGTGACCATGAAATATTTAAATTTATTTTAATTACAAATATAATGCCTTGGAGCTAGAAGACTATACCGAGACTTTACTGGTCCTGAAATAGCTTTTGTGATCCTTTTAAACCAATTATAATGTTGCCAAAGGTACCCCGCCATCATGGGCGCCCGCAGGATTTTTGATAGGGGAGGGGGGCAGAAGTAAAATGTACCTACCTTTGAAAATTGAGATTCTAAATTAGGCATTGTTGCAAAAAATATAATGGCATATAATAAACAGGCACCCGTTAGATATATACAAAATATTATTTCTTATCTAAACATTTTTTTTCTCTTTAAACGCTTGTAAAAAACGCAACGGTAACGTCCGCTCCCTCCCACTTCTTAGTACCTTCATATAATAAGCCGAAGTGAGTGCAGTGTGACGGACGCGTTCCGCTCGCTGCTCCTATAGGTCAGTGTATTTATATTAGTTTGATAACTCAGACTCCAAACGCTGCTACAGTATTCGATTTTTGTTGGCACAAGATATCAGTATAAAGTTTTTAAAATGTATGGGCTTCGAAATTCTTTTGAAAACCGACAAACAAATCCCAACATGCATTTGGCTTTATTAATAATTTGATCAATATGTTTGTTAAAGTCTAATTTTGGGTCCATTATAACGCCAAGATCACAAAAACTATCAACCCTTTCAAGTGGTTGACTACACAGGAAAAAGACATTAAGGAAGGGCACAAGTTTGCGTGAAAAAGACATATACACTTGCACTTTGCTACATTTAGTTCCATATCATTGACACTACACCAATGGAAAAGACTATTCAAATCCATTTGCAGCTGTTTATAGTCATCATTATTTTTGTAAGATAAGCGAAGCTTAGCGTCTTCGGCGAATAAAAGAAGATTAGAATATTTGATTGCACTATGTAAGTCATTTATAAACAGTATAAATAGAAAGGAACCTAAATAAAATCCTTGAGAAACGCCGGAATACACAATTATCTTTTTTGATGTTTTGTTTTTAAAATAGACAAACTGTAATCAGCAACATAAGTATGACTCCAACCAAACTATAAACCATTTAGGGAGCCCAATGGTCATTAGCTTTTTTAAAAGTAAACCATGATAAACGTGGTCTAAAGCTTTTGAAAAATCCTAGTATGCGACATCTGTTTGAAATCCATTTTGATTTTTTACAATGACATCCGAGCAAAACTCCATCAAGTTGGTTGCGGTAGATTAACCCTTCATAAATCCATGTTGATGTGGCAAAATAACGTTTTTGTATCTTTTTTCAATGGCTTCTAGAATAATTATTTTCGAACAATTTTGGTATAGGTACAAGATAACTTAGCAATGCCTCTATAGTTGGATATATTGCACTTGTTTCCGTTTTAAAATAGTGGCGAAATAAATGAGGACTTCCAAACGTTTTTAAGGGCTAATTAATAAGACAAAAACTTATAAAATAGACTTAAAAAATAAGACCTTGCACGAAATATTGGATTTATTCTTTTTCTCGCAAGAGAAGTTGTAGCCTTCTTGGTGCTTCCCTAGAAAATCTGTCTAGCACACTTTTTTTCAAATAATGCTCTTGCGGCTTGAGTAGATAACCGATCTCTATGTGGAAAAAGTATACAAAGGCCACTGAGTCGATCATTGCTCGCTCATTGCAGGGACATGATTCAAAAACATTCCTTTCTATTATGAAAGAAAAAATACAAGTAGGTAACATATTATGAAAGTAATAGATATTGTCGTTGTGGCACGCGACGCGTTTGTAGTCTTTGTTAAGGATATCTGTTTATCGACTAGAAGGAAATATTAAGCCGCGTCCACATTATGCCGAATTGTGTAGATCAACATCGTTGATCAACAGTGTTGAGTAAGTGTAGACGTGTTGATCGACAAAGCCATTCAACATTTGTTGACCCGAACGTAACCCGATTCAAATGGATAGCAATCGACAAAGTTGTTCAACAAATTTCATTTTATTAAAAACATTTGTAGGGTTTTAATTTCATGAACACAGTGTATTGGTTTTGTGCGTTATTAATCACATTTTTACTAGATGAAAAATGCAATATTTGTTGTGAAAAAGTATTTAATGTTAATAATATCATTTTAACTTTATTGTTCACAAGAAAAAAATAAAAAAAAAGTTGGGTACCTTCAGGATTCGAACCCTGAACCCTTCGGTTGGATCCCGACGCATCGATCAGAAAACTCCAAACCATACAAATGTTTGCTACGAAAGTTTTTCACGTTCACACTAGTATGTTGATCGAGAATGTTATCCAACAATGCTGTTCGGCATAGTGTGGACCGTCCTTAAAAGAGAACAAACTTTATGCGGAAGATTACTTCTTTATGTTTTCTGAAACATGTGCATGTGCTAAGGAAGGTAAAAATTACCTACGTCAACTTTTGCTAATAGGGGTATTCATGCAACTGCGTAAAAGACTAGATAAGTTTACGATTTGGTTAATTTTATCTTTTGGTTAATGAACTGTCAAATTTTGTATGGGAAATGGTTTACACAATTTGGTTAATTTTATCCAAGGATTTAGCTGCGGAAAATTAACCAAATATTTGGTTAAACTTATCCAAACGTCATTGTGACTTTTAGAGATTGAATTAGGCGTGTTTGTGACTTTAAGAATCAGGCATGTTTAGAAACATGATATAAATGATAATATCTCGGAGAACTAAAAAAGTTCTGAATGTGTTCTGTTATTATTGCATTGCAATTAGTTGGTGATAAAAGTTGTGAATTAAAACGTAGTTTACACAAAAAAAAATAATTAGAAGGTCCACATTTACTCAACGATTAAAGGCTCTGCCCAACCAACGCGAAATTATAGCGAAGCATTCACAAAGACAGTTTTTTGTTGTTTTTTAGTATTGAGATCATTCACTTTAATTTCGTGTTGGTTTGGGATAGCCTTTAGGAAAGCTACTTTTCGTAAATTATTAAGGTAGAACTAGAAATTCCCACCCAAACCAATGCGATTCTTTCGTTGACGACGACGAATGTGTTATTTTCATTTACAACAACGTGTTGTTATTAATGTTTTTGTTGTGGTCAACGAATGATTCGCACTGGTTTGGAAGATTCTGAATAGTCGGAAGCTGTTAGAAACAGATTTCATTAGCCAATGCAAAGTATCTTTCTAAACTCTCAAAATCAGAACTAAGCCATAATTCACTTTTTCTCTTTTTTTCGTTCCTACCTCAACAAATTTCTGTTTCACTTTCGTGAAGTGTACTCGGGGGCGCTCTATTCACTTCCGAAAGCAAAAGTTAACGAAAATGAAGAAAAGTACATTATGGGCGTGACATATGATTTGTTTGTATTCGCTGATTTTCGTCTGACCACTGTCGTGAGCTTGCGACTAATATATTTCTAACTTACAACGCGACTATTGTCATGAATATTAAGGTAGAACTATAATAATTGTTGATAGTTTACTGAAGTGGTCGGTTGAAAATGAGCGAATACTTGAAAACCATACCAAAAAGAATGGCATTGATGTATTTATTCCAATGCAAAACAAATATAATTGAATTAACAGGACTACTTACTACACGTATCTATTAAAACAAATATATATTTGTACAGGTAGACACACATGCAAATAAACAGACCATAATGCATTATCTGTAAAACCAAATCCTCGACCCAAGCCGAACGCACCCAAATATTTGACGTTTAACGAACAGCTGATTCAATTACACAGCATTTAACCAAATTAATAAAAAGGTCGTTCATGCAAACTTTTTCGTAAACTTATCATTTTACACAATTTGTAAACTTACGACGTTGCATGAATACCCTTAATAATTTCATGAGAGGCAGAAAAACATTTTTTGTTGGATATTCAATTATTGAGTGACAAAAATTGAATTGCATTAGTGGAAGGTTGGTAGGATTCCTACATATTTTTTATATCTTTTTCTGATTCTAAAAATTGAACCACCTCGTAGTCCTGAACATTTAAATTAAATTAATGTACAGAACAAAAGTAAAAACTTGAAATTCTAGGGGGGGCAAATGCCCCCTCTGCCCCCCCCCCCCTGCGGGCGCCCATGCTCGCCATATCAAAACTAAATATTTTTTTTAGTAATCTTTTTAGTTTATAATATTTCTGGTTTATTTAAAAAACTAAACTTCGTTTTTTTTATCTAATAATCCTCCCATAGAACCACTATGTCTGAACTAAACAAATTTAATAACTTCAAGGCTCTTAAGCTACTCAGACCGTCCGTGGTGGCTAAGGTTATTTAGAAGAAAAATTGAGGTTAGTGATGATGATAAGGGTTGGTAAGCTATACTCAATATTAGCATACAAAAGATATACCATCTCCATCATAGAAAGGTAGATAAGTCCTAATCGACTCGAACGATTAATGATCTGATCGAATACGTGACTTTGGAAGCAGTAGTGCAAAAAGATACAGAGGCATAAGGACATTCCTATTGATTTTTCTTGTTCTTAACTTGACTCAACTTTAGGATAGGGTTAATTTAATGGTCAGATTGATTTCTAGGAATAGACAAGACATATCCTTGCAAAAATAGATTGATACCCACATTGATTTGTATGCCTTGGCAGCCATCAGTCAATAACTATGTACCCGACAGAGTATAGCCTGTAGCGTAGATTTTGTTAAGTTGAAGACCGGATATACGAAAAACTTTTTGGTTTCATTTTCATGAAATTTTGATCAGAATATTTGTGAATAGATATATACATATATGCATGTATAAGAAGAGGTAATTTATTGTACGTTAATGTGTGTGAAAAGTAATTTGTATCATGGAATTGATGGAAGGCCAAAGGCACTTTTCTTAACTCAATCAAACATACATATTATTCAACCATTAGGCAAATTGGGTGGTGGCATTTGTTATGGAGAAAAACTTATACGAAGAAGTATCTGGATGTGTCAGGATTCAATCAAAAAATAGTTCAGAACCTACACAATGTTTTTATATTTTTATATATTTACCTTAAATGACCATCAACTGAAACCTATAAATCTATACAGGGTGTCCCGGACCTGAGTGGAAGTATTTTAGGGTGTGGTTCTTGAGGTTATTCTTAGAAAAAAAATGTATAAAGAGAAAGTTGTAGCTCCCCTCCCTGAGGCAGGGGTAGGCAGTTTTGTGAAAAATTGACTTTAAATGCAAAAAAAAACATTAAAAATCAACGAAAACACATCTTATAATATGCTTTAGTTTTTTTTAAAGCTAATACTTCATTCTTACATTTGGTTTCTAAATCAAGTTGTTAAAGCAAATAATTTTCGAGAAATTAAATTTCAAAGTCAAAATTTAAAAAAAAGTTGTGATTTTTTTTCTTAAGTCGATATTTTTCAAAATTGTACGTAATTAAGTGCTATTTTTGTGTTTAATTTTCAATGCCCTCATTATTTTTTAGTCCATTACCGAAAACCAAATGTAAAAATCTTTCTTAGTTCTTGAGAAATTAAGAAAAAACAAAAGGTACTTTTACCAAAAAAACCCAAAAAATTAATTTATTTATGAATTACACTGTTCAACAAAATTTAATTATTTTTTGTTACAACAACCAAAATATACTTTTCCGTAGGTTTTTAGTGAGTTGAACTTGAATCTGAAGTCAGAAAAATTCTATCGGGCCACGTTTTTGAGATATTCCCGTTACAAAATCGAAAAAACCGTTTTTTTGCTGTTTTCAAAGTTGTATTGTAACGTGAAGTAAATTGTTTCAACAAAATTTTTAATGGTTTCTGAAAGAACTAATTTTCTTCTTTTAAAATCAGTTTTAATCTTTCCGATACCTTTTTTCTTATCGGAGAAATCTTCAGTTAATTGTAGGCCATCCATTTATGACATAAATACAATGTAAGGAATGGGTAAAAACTTATGGAAAATGATTCATTTCCCAATACGAATGTGTCATATATCGTTGAAAAGGTTATTTTGACTTGATTTAGAAACCAAATGTAAGAATGGAGTATTAGCTTTCAAAAAAAAACTATAGCATATTACAAGATGTGTTTTCGTTGATTTTTAATGCCTTTTTTTGCATATAAAGTCAATTTTTCACAAAACTGCCCCCCCTGCCTCAGGGAGGGGAGATACAACTTTCCCCCCTATACAATTTTTTTCTTAGAATAGCCTCAAAAACTACACCCTAATATACTTCCACTCAGGTCCGGGACACCCTGTATATGTAAACCAAAGTACATTGAAGAATTATTATGGTTATGATAATTTTCGGAAGCTACTGGGAATTAATGGTTTTTATTAAAAGCTTAATTTACATTTAGCTGCAATTAATTTTTATCTGAATTTGTTCTTCACAAAAAAAAAAAAAACACAATAATTTTGTTCGTGTGAAATATATTTAGGTATGTATAATCCTCTGGATGCTTTATAAATGGTTAGATAAATATTTTTGTCTTAAAAATCATGACAAATACTCTAATAAAATGCAATATTGGGTCACACGTAATAAAAATTAAAGATGCAAACAATAATCAAGACCGTGATTTGTAATGTGTAATAACTAGGCCTATGATTTTGATGCACTTAAAAACGGAAAATATATGCGCTTAAAATATGCTCTTAAAAATAGGAAATATGCACTTAAAATATGCATCTAAATCCGAATTTTGAACCTTATATCTCTATTTCTTTTCAATAAATGAAAAAAATCTTGCTATACAGTCTTTATGGCAAAAAAGTCTTTTAAAATCTTAAAAGTAGGTAATTAAAAAAATTCTAAAAATATTGTGGGTTGCTATAGCCGGGATCTGTCAATAAGAAACAACACATCCATAAATAAATCACTGATTTGATGAAAATAAAGCTCTTAAGTTGAAACCCAGAATTGCAATTTTTCGATATCGATGTTGTTTAACTTAATGTTAATTATCTTTGAAAATAGTTATATCCCTGAAGTATGAATTTATTGTGAAAATATGTATGCAAAAATATTCAAAATATGCATTTACAGTAAAATATGCAAAAATATGCACTAAGGATGGAATGCCATTTTGAAGAAAAATTCATGACTCGTAAAGATAATTTGCTCTTTGCTCTTGCTTCTAAAGTTTATCAAAAAAAAAAAAAATATATGCATTTGCATGGAAATCCTAGCCCTAGTAATAACATTAGGCTGTTGAATGAAAAATATAATAGTTTCCCAAGGTTACTGGCGACTTATCTCCTTAGAGCCACTTGTTAATTTTATATTAAAGCTAAGTATTTTCTAAGGGCTTAGGCCTTAATTGACAATTTCATAAACAAACACTAAATTTTATCAGACATTTAAAATTTGTCGGTTTCAAAGATGTAGAAAAGGGATATTTTAGGGAAATTTTAAAGAGGGTCCACATTATGCCGATCAACATTGTTGGTTAACATTGTCGATCAATATGCTAGTGTGTACGTCAAAAACTTTCGTAGCAACAATTTGTGTGGATTGAATTTTTTTGATCGATGCGTCAGGATCCAACCGAAGGGTTCAGGGTTCGAATCCTGGGGGTACTCAACTTTTTTTTTTTTTTTTTTTTGGTGAACAATAAAGTTAAAACGATATTATTAACATTCAATACTTATTCACAACAAAAATATTGCATTTTTCATCAAATAATAATTAATTAATAACGCACAAAACAAGTTATGTTCATTAAATTACTTATTTACTTACTTACTTAAGGTGGCGCTACAGTCCGGGGTGGACCAGGGCCTCAACCAACAAGCTTCTTCCAGCCGGCTCGGTTTCTAGCTAGCTGTCTCCAGTTTCGCACGCCAAGTTGGTTGAGGTCCTCTTCCACTTGCGTGTGCCACCTTTTACGCTGTCCACCTCTACTGCGTTGTCCCACGGGGTTAAATTCAAAGACTTTCCGGGCCGGAGCATTGGTGTCCATTCGCTCTAGGTGACCCAGCCATTTTAGTCGTTGGCTTTTCACTTTTGTGGCTAGGTCGGTGTCGCTGTACAGCCCATACAGTTCGTGGTTGTATCTTCTCATCCATTCCCCATCTATGCAGACGGGACCAAAAATCACCCGGAGAATTTTCCTCTCGAAACAGCCTAACGCGTTCTCATCCACCGTTAGCAGTGTCCATGCCTCTGCTCCTCTGCACCATACATCAGGACCGAGATGATAAGCGTCTTATACGGGGACAGTTTAGTTGCTCGAGAGAGGGCTTTGCTTCTCAATTGCCTTCTAAGCCCGAAGAAACAGCGATTGGCAAGAATAATTCTTCGTTTGATCTCAGCACTGGTATCGTTCGCTGAGTTTATAGCGGATCCTAGGTAGACAAAGTCTCTGACCACCTTAAAATTATAGCTGTCTGTAGTGACGTTCTGTCCTAGACGTCGGTGTTGGGTGTCCTTTCTTGTTGACAGCATATACTTCGTTTTGCTTTCATTCACCTTTAAACCCATCTTCTTGGCTTCCTTCTCAATGCTTACAAAAGCACCACTGACATCACGCTTTGTTCGTCCTATTATGTCAATGTCATCAGCGTAAGCGAGTAATTGGACGGACTTTTGAAAGATTGTGCCTCTATAGTGTTGACGTGAGAGTTTTGCACTATTCTTTCAAGAACGATGTTGAAAAAGTCGCACAACAGCGCGTCGCCTTGCCTAAAACCTTTTTTGACATCAAAGGTGTCGGTGAGATCTTTGCCGACCTTGATGGAGCAACAATTTGCAGAAATGATTTTTCCATATCCTCAGCACCGACTGCGATTCCACCACGATGTTCCCCTGATCGTATTTGCAGGCTTCGGTTCGGGCCTTGTAACCTTGGGAGGTTCTTTTTACTTTTTGGTAAAACTTCCGAACTTCATTCCTGCAGTGGCATCTCTCTAACTCCTCGATCGCGCGCTTCTCATGCTCTTTCTTCTTCCTTCTAAGAAGCTTGTGTTCCTCTCTCCTCTTCTGCTCGTAGAGCTCGCGAGCAGCTCTGGTCCTTCTATGCAGCGCCGCTTTGTATGCCTGTTGTTTCGCTGCATGTACTTGCCGGCATTCTTCGTCGAACCAGGGGTTTCGCTGTGGTGGTCGTGCAAAGCCCAGCACGTCGGAGGCGGCATCTCTGATGGCTTCCTGGCAGTTTTTCCACTGGTTCTCGATGTTTGCAGTTGGCGGCAAAGGACTAGTTAATGTTCATTAAATTAAAACCCTAAAAATTTTTTTAATAAAATGTAATTTGTTGAACAACTTTGTCGATTGCTATTTATTTGAATCGGGTTGCGTTGGGGCAACAAATGTTGATTGGCATTGTCGATAAATACCTCTTCACTTACTCAACACTGTTGATCAACGATGTTGATCTACACCTTTCAACATAATGTGGACGCGGCCTTAGTATAACTGAGTTGGTCTCACATCCCTAAATGCAAAAAAAGAGGTTATTTCCCTCGCGCATGCGAAGTGTATGAGAAAAAGTGAAAAAGCATTATGGATGAGGGGACAATTATTTTGACAGCAAAATATCAGCTACTGTTGACTGATATGACTTAACAAAAAAAGACTTTCAAAATTTAATGAGACAAAAACGAGCTTTTAGTACAAGAGCATTTCTTAAATCTTCTTAAATTTAAAAGCATTTAGTGAACAAAAACATCATTTAAAGGTTATATATGGAGGGCTCAGACTCAGAGCTGTACCGAATCAAGTCATGTTTTTTTTTTTTATTTTGCAGATTTTTGTGGATATTTTTCAACTCAAGTTTTTCATTTTTAAATAAGAGGATTAAAATAATAATTTAATTTAAAGAATAAACTTTAGACTTTTCCTTTATACGAGTAAAACCTCTTAATATCTTTGAATTTACTTTTTCTGACTTGGTTCGGTACAGCTGTGAGCCCTCCATATGGCTTTTTAAATAGTTAAGTCTTTCGTGAAATTGGTCAGGAATACAATTTTTTTTTATTAATTACTTAATTTAATTTTGACGATCGAAATAATTTAACTCAAGATCTAAGCATTTCAAGCCTCAAAAGATGTTTCCAATTTTGTTTGGCACTAAGGCAGAGCAGAGTGTTTGTGCTCCCAGGTCCCAGTCATTGAAAATGTCAAATATGTCAAAGTCAAAGTTGTCAGTTCAACGCATGACGAAGTCATTGGGCCACAGCGTTTAGCTTCAGAGTAGAATGGATCGTTCTTAAAACGCTTAGCACCGCCGCCGTAGACGATCGAAGTAAAGCCCAAAACAGTTCCTCAGGATTTTTCTCTCGAATTCTTGCAGGCTATTCACATAGCCGTTTTGGAGACATGGTGAACCAAACTGGGAAGCTGTAACTGATGTATGGTATGATGGATGTTAGCCCAGTTCTCTTTTTGACATCACTTGAAAATTGGAATAGTTTGCGGATGGGGGCCTTGATTTCTCGGACAGCTTTCAATGGAGAGAATGTTGAGCCAAATGTGAGTCACCAGCGAAGATTAGGTTCTCGTATTCGCTTGAAATTTGTTTTCAGAGGTCATGACGTTAAAGAGAAGAGGTCCAAGTTTCATCCCTGACCAACTCCTACTCCAGCCCAGTGCAATCAGGGAGCGATATGTCATATAATTCAGTATTTATTATTTTATTTTTATTACATTTTTGTTCTTTTGTTTTCAAGTAAAAAAAAATCGTTCTCAAACTTTTTTTCTTTACTGAAAAGTTTTGACCTGAAAGAATGTTCACCGTAGGCATAGATATTCATAACCATTCGAAATGTACCATTTTGTTTTAGTTGGTTTTTGTTCACTTTTTTTGCTTATATTTTCTTGTAAATATTTTTAAAACATCCATATCGATAGAAAATCAAATTTTCTAAGAAAAATTTCAAATGTAAAGCTAAGTTATACAGTTCCTTGACTACCCAAAGAAACTAAATTTTATATTCACCACGATTTTTTTGTACAAAACAATTTCAGTGACATTCTTTTTCCGAAAAAAATTGCGTTTGGCATTTGTGTTTGCTTTTTCATAGATCAGTCTCATTGAGATTTTTTTTTCGGAACTTTAAACTGACGGCGAATAAAAAAAAATTGTACACCACGGAAATTTTTTCTTTGTGGAAAATATTTTTTTTCTCACCTGGAAGAATTTTGTACTCAAAAGAACTGTATACTTAGCTTAAACAACAAATATTTTGAAAAGTGGGCACTGTGACCATTTTCTCAGAAAAACAAGAAAACAAATTTAATATAATAAAAACCCTTGAACGTTATTTTTCCCTATTAAAATGTATATTCAGTCGCCAAAATACCTTTTTTAATTATCGAACCTCTAACTTTGAACATAACCTATGTACATACAGTAGACGCTCGAGTAAGTGAATCTCGATATAGTGAACTATCCACAATAGTGAACACACAAAACTTTATATGAAAACGTATTTTGTACAAAAATTTCGTGCAAGCATTTTACATAGCTTGAGAGCTCTGAAGAATTGTTTCTGTTTTTTTTTGTTTAAATCTGAGAGAAAGCCTTGTTTAATGCCTAATTAAAATTAAAAACATTCACATCGAACGAAATGTGTATTTTGGATCAAATTCGCCCAAAGAAAGCCTTAGAAAGCTCCAGCTCGAAAAAGTGAACAATCTCGAAACAGTGAACAGGCCTGGTTTTTATTACTTCACTATGTAGAGCATCTACTGTAATGTGACTCTACTTCTAATAAATTTGTATTTAGTTTTGGAATCGATTCCTGGGCCCTGTTTCATAATAGAGCTAATACTATTAGTTCAAAGTACATGTTTAAAGAACTACAAGATAAGTCCACTAATAATTTCTTTTTTCATAATGAGGGTGACCTTCCCAATACTATTAGTGATATTAACCAACTGAAAAGTACAAAAGTCCCTTTCTGATGCTTGATAATGACATGCAATTTTTCCACAGACTAATAGCAGTTGTTTGTACTTTATTATGAAACAGGGCCCTGGAATTATAACTAAACTCTCCTCCATTCTGGAATCGTCATTATGGGTGGATTCAACATCTGTGTACATGGTTTAACTCGGAAGTGTTTTTTGGTTGAGGATTTACTTTATCTTTCAGTTGTCAAAAAAATCTACATATATGCGACTATAGATATCGCACTTTTAAGCGTTTCACTATCAAAGTCAATATGGCGCCATACCGAAAATTGCAAAGATTTCAATTACTTTCACTATCGAAATCAAGATGTTGTCAAAACTCAAATTACCGTCACTTTAGTCACTGAGTTATCCTACCAAACTAGATGAGTTAATTCAAAGTTGAGATTGATTAAAAACACAATTTTGGAGCTAACTCAGGTTTAAACCCTTGACTCTCACCCTGAAGAAACTGGCCCCTAGGGTAGTGAAACCAATTTCTTTTTGCTAGAAATCTTGTAAATAAATTCATTAAGCTAAAAACTATTATAAATGCTTTTTCGAAAGATTTTACTGTCAAAAATTCAAAAGTGTTTCCCCTTACTTGAGGTTATTAATCGTAAAACAATTTTTCTCCGAAAAACTCGTTACATTTTAAAGAACTAATCTTTCCTTTCATAACGTATTTTGGATCTTTCCAATTCCAATCCCTTCTTTTAAGCATTCCTCCGTTGAAACATCGCTATAAAAGCCCATTAATTGACCCCTGAGCCAAATGTACCTACTGTTAAGTTCACAGAATCTTTCCTTAGTCGCACTACACGAATGTGCTTTACTCGGCTTGATTTTTCCCTCCCGTTGCGATAACCAGATATTCAAAACCATTGGCCCTTAAATCATCTCCAATTTTCCTAACGCTCGCACTGTGTTTAAACATTTTAAGGGTATTCATAGCCCCTTGAGTGCGAGGAAATTATAAGAAAAAGCAATTGTTTTGTTAGATTACGTATCATTTTGACCATACTTTATTCGAGAAAACGCGCATTATTATATTTAGCTTCCAGCTCCAAGTAAGGAGTTCTTCGAGTAATAAACAGATTTAGAAAAATTCCCATGGATTTTGAAGCAGAAAAGCTGGTCGATACTTTCAGATGCAATGCGGGCGTAACGAGTTTTGTAGAGAAAAATTAATTCATCAACAATTATAAATAAATAAATAAATTGGGTGGCGCAACAGCTCGTGAAGAACCAGGGCCTAGTGACTTACACAACTCACAACCATTCCTGTGTGCGTGTTTGTTGGCAGGAATGGAGGGGACCTACAGTTTTTTGCCGAGTCCGAACGGCTAAATGAGAAGCACTTTTTCATGACAAGTATACTCTTGGAGGATTTGTCAGTTCCTCGCAAGAGGCAGTACCTCGAATAAAACATTTCTGTTTTTAGGTGGCACGGCTGGGAATCGAACCCACACCTTCGGCATGACAGTCCTACGCACTAACCATCAAGCCACGAGGTACTACAATTATGCGTAGATAAAAACAGGGTTTTCTAACCTTTGGCTTAGAATAAATATTTTAATAGGTGATCTGGTTAAGAAGTTCTGAGTTCACATTTTTTCTTCAGAACATACAAAGTTTTTCAAAAATAGTTCTTGAAAAATACCTACTAATTTTATAATGAATTTGAATATCCTATTTCAAGGGTCTTTCATTTTGAAAGTATTTTTTCTTGCCTTATTATTTTTCTTCTTTTTGGGGGCCCTTGGAGCTTGAGGCCTGGTAAACTTGGCTCATTCACCTTTCTGTTAAAACACCGCTGGTATATTCAGTAATGTTTCTGTGACTCGGATCTCGTACAGTAGCACGTATCTCCCCTGAACGTCAAAGGCAATAGGAACTTAGCTAAAAAGTTCGTTTAAGATTTAATCCTGGGAATAAGTAGATACCTAATGATTTTCGGTTCCAGCAATAAAGTTTTTTTAAAACCCTTAAATCATCATTCCTTTCTAATTGTTGTCGCAACATAGATATACATAGGTACTAAAAATAAAAGCTTCCTCCTTCTTCATTAAATCAAAATGTTTTCCTTAAACCCTTGAATTTCTGTCATAAAATACACTTAAATCTACCTTTAATATGCAAAGACAGGCTTCCACAAGTTAATTCCACGAACGTGCCTTTCTGCGTGTTAATCCTCTCCAATTGGACAGAACGAAGACAAAACCTTCCATCCATTCTTCTGGGAGTTTTTCGTCTAATAAAGTTTATTATCCCGGTATAAAGTTGATTGGAAGCAAAAAAAAACCCCTTCAGGGATATTTGAAAAATAAATAAAATAATATCCCCTCGTTGACATTTTTTATTATTATGGTGCTTAGTCAAGGTATTTTCACTCCCATTCCACTGTTCAATACACAACGGTTTTATGGTCGTTTTATTATACACAGAATGGGTTTTCCTTATTATTACGTGGTAATGTATTAGTATATAGAGTACTTTATATACCTTTTTGAATTTATTGCTCTAAAAGAAGCGGGTATACATTTTAAATTTTATAACAAAACGTCAAATAATCGAAATTGAATAGAATTTATTTATGGATAGCTCATCGTGCGAGAGTCTGGTGTCTCGATGGATATCGTTTTTTTTTTTTCAATTTATAACCAACATAAAGTGGCTTTAAGGAGACATTTGCTTCATTGGCATAATATATATCCTTGTCTTAGAAGATGTCCGTAAGAAAATACATTCATGCATTTGTTTTTAAATATGTAACTCTAAAGATTTAAATTTCAGTCTTAACATTAATGACATTAATTATTATTACCTTTTCTGTAATGAGAACAGTTTTATTTCTTGTATAAATAACGACCCATTTGTCAACGAGGATAAGTTAACTAAATAAATTTACGACACGTGGTATTTTTATTCGATTTTTTTGTTAATACAATTCTTTTAATACAATTTTTTTCATTTCCTTCTGTTTTATATAGGATCGCCATTTTGGTGTCTTTTTGATATTGTGCCAATCAAAAATGAGAAGCGTGATGTTGTTCTCTTTCTGGCATCTCACAAGGACATAACGCACACAAAAATGCTGGAAATGAATTCAACGGATGAATGTGATAGCGGTAAGTTAAATGGGTAATTTTTTTGTGGCCTATTAAAGTCACCTTTGTGTATCTCTCAGTTTATATAAATATTTTGTGTGTGTTTTGTGTTGTAAATTTTTGTATGAGTCCATTTTTGGTATTTAATTTTTAATGAATCGTCTTCTTATGATGTCCTGTTTGTTTTTATATTGTGCGTGAATTATGTGTTTAAGTTTTTTTTAATACATAATTATAAATATGCATTAATAATAAATGGTGATTTATTATTTTTTTAAGAACGTAAAGTAATTAAAAATAAATAAAAACTATGTATGTTCATGCTATTGGAAAATATATTACCTTATTTACCTGCCACCATTTTACAGAAACTGAAGTATTTGTATGGGAAGGTAAAATTAAAGACCTAGGCAGTGATTCAATTATTGCTGCAGGCAAATTTATGAGTCAATTGCGTTAGAAGTCCGTTAAATTTTCAACGGGAATCAATTTTTTTAAATGGTTTTTTTGTTTTAAATCCTAAATTACTCTAAATTATGCATGAATATTATTCATTATATCAACATAGTTAAATCAGAAATCTGTATTGTTTAATGAAATATTCCCCAATCAAATATAATTAAAAGTGAAGTTTTTTTTTAAATTTTATATAAATCTTCATAAACTTTTAATCTGGGAACCGAACAAGCTTTATCTGGTCGCAATGGTTAGAAAATGCACTTTTCAGGTTGCATTTTCGGTAACCCTATACCTATAAAATATTAGCAATCAAATGAAGGTTAAGACTGTCCTCTTCTACACGACACAAATGGTCGGACAGACTTTTGATGGCTGTTGCCAGAAGAAAAAAAAAATAAATCTTGTTTATGTTCCATCTTGTTGTAATAAGGGGTTAAGGTCTTAACTATATAGGGGAGACTGGGTACGGTTGAAACAATTTTTCTTATAGCCTCCATAGCATCGCCATTTATAGGATAAGCCATCATGAAGTTATGTCAAATGAAAGTTCGTGATTCCATCTTAAGATGGGAAGTGTTTTTTTGAGTACCCCATGTGTTAGTTCAAGTGGTTTATCAATTTAAAAGAAAAAAATCAGTTTGTTTCAATCGTCCCCATATCAGAGGCGATTGAAACAGTGATTGGGGTCAATTGAAGAACGTGGAAATAATACAAAATCTTATACTACCTATATTATTAAATATTTAATTCTTTGTTATGCTAAATCTTTGCTTCATGCTATATTTGTATTTGGTTTTTCTCCGGGGTGTCGGTGTGGATCGTGGATTGTCTTGTTCTTCAACCTCTATTAGTAGTCAGTTTGAAAGTTACATTGACCTTGAATTTTGGGTACCTAGGACAAATTTTTGTCTTTAGATGTAAAAAAAACCCGATTTTCGGGATTGAAAGTCATCATTTTGCCGCCATTTCGAAAGAAATGAGGTGGAAAAGGGTTTCCACAATATGTTGAAAACCGTTTATCTCACACAAAAAAAGTTAATTTTTTTGTAGAAAATTAAATTCTCTACAATTTAGAAACATGATAGCTCCATTTTAAAATTTGCGTCTTTACGTCCACATTGAATCCAGCTACAGCCTAAACGGGTGAACCGATTTTCTTCTTTGAAACATATATTTTAAAATGTTATGCTTATTCATTATAGACCGAGAGCCCACAGCAGATTTTGGGTGTGAACGATAGCAAAAAAAGAAGTATAGGCGTCGAAAGCTTCATTAAAGACTATTAAAAAAATCAAAGTCTTGCAGCCCACAACTGGGGCCTTTGCGAGAAACAGTGCATCGAAAAAAAAATATGAATGCAACTTCGAGGAAAATCGTGGTAGCCGAAATTGGTTTTCACCCCTCCCTAGATAAGCTCCGGGGATCCCATATCACGGAATTTGAGCCCATTTGAGTGCTTAGTTCGCCCTGCCAGACTGTTGAAAAAAACCGTTTTTCACTTAGAATTTCGAATTTTTTAAACGGTCCGGTAGAGCGAACTATACACTCAAATGGTCTCAGATTCCATGATATGTGATCCGAGGAGCTTCTCAAGGGATGAGTCAAAACCAATTTTGGCTAACACGATTATCCTCGAAGTTGCATTCATATTTTTTTTTCGATGCACTGTTTCTCGCAAAGGCCCCAGTTGTGGGCTGCAAGACTTTGATTTTTTTAATAGTCTTTAATGGAGCTTTCAACGCCTATACTTCTTTTTTTGCTATCGTTCACACCCAAAATCTGCTGTGGGCTCTTAGTCTATTAGTATGTCAGATTGGAAAACAATCGGTGATCTTTTTTAGGCTCTACTAGCTAGATTTAAAGTGGACGTAAGGACGCAAATTTAAAAATGGATTTCCCATGTTTCTAGTCAATGAAAACAACACGTTGTTTATGTAGTTTCTTCATCGCGAACGAATGATGAGCATTTGTTTGGTAGAGCGTAGAGCCTTTATGGATCTACCTTAATAATATACAAAAAGTAGCTCTCCTTATCATTAAGATGTTGAGTAAATGTAGACGTCCTTATTATTTTTTCTTGTTGAAACTACATTCTTATTCACTACTTTTATCGCCATATAATCGCTATGCGTTAGATGAGAAATATGGGCAGAGTTTTTTTTTTAAGTTCTCTGAGATATCACATACATATATCATATTTCTGAACACGCCTATTTCTTAAAGTCACAATGACCTATGGATAAGCTTACTAAATTAAATTTTGTTAATTTCCCGCAGCAGAATCCTTGGATAAGATTAAACAAATGGGGGCGTATTCATAGAGAATTACTAAAGTCGTGATTTCTTGATCTATTACTTAAGACATATTGATTAAATAAACACAGCTCTTATTCATAGTCAATTTACCAGCTGTGTTTAGTAGAACCCCAGATTAAGGTTGTGTTCTACTACAATTATACTTCAAATGATGTCAGGTCAAAGAAAAAAAAAATACACTTATATTTCCAAAGTGTACATTTTGTGTGGTTCTCCCTCATATTGAATGTCGAAAAAAGTAAACAAAACAAAACTATTAAATAAAAATTCCAAAAAAGAAACTCGAGCAAATGCTCTTTAATATTCTTAGATGAACAACAAATAAAATATAAAACGCGAACGCCAACGCCAGGAAAACTGGTCGCAACCACAGAATTAACTAACTTTTTTCTTTTTCTATTCTTCTTTCTTTTTCTTGGTAGCACATTTTGCTATTTACTTAATGACTCAAACTCATCTAAAATATCCATATCTTCTTCAATTGCAGTATCAATCGATATTTTTCAGGACGATAAGTTTACGTAGCATTTATTTGATATAAATCACTTTTCAGCTTTTTAATTCACAAAAAAAAATCAAATTTGGCATTTGGCTGTGATAATAACTACTTAAACACAGCATTTCCTATATGTTTAAAGTTAGACCATAGGTTAAGCCCTAAGCTTAGGTTTAAATTTATTTATGAATGGCCTTAACTCTGGACTTGCTAAGTAACAACTTAGCAAGAGTTTAGCAAACATCTATGAATGTGCCCCATGGTGTAAACCATTTCCCATACAAAATTTGACAGTTCACTAACCAAATGATAAACTCAACCAAATCGTAAACTTATCTTTACTCTATCCAACAAAAATTGTCAGTACAGGGAAGATAGGACGTTTGCCTCTCAGTCTGGTATCATTGGCTTGCATACATCTGTCTCAAGCTAAAGCTGTCACAGGGTTTCCATACTTTGAATTATAAACTGCCTCAAATCGAAGAACAATGTGAATCTGGGTACCATGAATGCATTCCAAACATTATAAGAAAAAACTATTTATATTTTTTCACCACACCACACCATTTCAAATGAATATGATCAGGATCACGTAACGTTTTGTGAATGGTTCAAAACTTAGCGCAAATAACTTTTTTCTTCTTAAGAAGTCGTACAAATTTCAACTGCATTTTAAGAGCTTATTTAGAAATGCAAACAAATCTAAAAGGGACAAGCAAAACGACAACACTTTTGACGTCCAAAAAGTTAGCTCGCCAACATAGGCATTAATAATTAAAAATTGTATTAGAATTGTATGCTCTTTTTGTGCTATTTTTGTGTTGTTTTCGCGATTTTTGTGCTGTAATATATTTTGTTGCATGCAAAGTTGTGCTACCTTAAATTAAAGCTAGCACAACTTTGTCAACTACAAACCGATTTTAATAAGAGCGGTGTCATAATTTTGTGCTTTTCGTGTGTTATTTATCTGCATTTAAAAAATTGATTCTAAGGTCTATTTGTCTTTGTATGCAATTCTCTGTCACCTTAGATAAAAGGTAGCACAACTTTGTCAATTAATAACCGATTTCAATGATTTCATAATTTTGTGCTCTTTGTGTGTTATATATCTGCATTTAAAAAAATGATTTAAATGTTTATTTTTTTGCATGCAATGTTGTACCCCCTTAAGTTGAAACTTGTATACAAAAAAATAAACATTTAAATCATTTTTTTAATGCAGTGTATTACACACAAAGAGCACAAAATTATGAAACCGGAGCATAAAATTCTAATACAATTTTTAATTATTTATGCCTATGTTGGCGAGCTAACTTTTTGGACATACACTTTTGGATCTCAGCTTTATAAATTTTGTTCTCAAAAGATTTAAAAACCGAAAGTTCTTTCATAAAAGCCACTGAAAAAGCTCTGTTGTATTGTTGCGACTTGGCAAAGGCAACTCTGTTGGAATGTTAATTTTATTTCAAACAGCAAGGTAGAAGCGAAAGCGAGTATACGATCAGATATCAGAATGCTTTTGACATTGAAAGACAACGGTCATGTTGTAGCGTAGCGAATGTTTCAAAGAATTACAACAACAATTCATGTATGTTAATCAGTGGCTTAGTATCTTTTTCAGTGGCAGATTTGTTATTCTAGTTTTGTGATGGTATGCACAGGCACCACTGTTTTGAAAAAAGCTCTCCCATAAGCCCTGTACTGACAATTTTTGCTGGACATACTATAGTGTTATGAAGGTATACACTACACAGGCACACCTGTTTTGAAAAAAGCTCTCCCATAAGCCCTGTACTGACAATTTTTGCTGGACAGACTATAGTGTTGTGAAGGTATACACTACACAGGCACCACTGTTTTGAAAAAAGCTCGCTCATAAGCCCTGTACTGAAAATTTTCGTTGGAAAGACTTTAGTGTTTTACGTCATTGCATGAATACCGTTTATACAAACTAAGCGAGGACGCCGCCGCATACAAGAGCATCTGCATTATGCTTATTTATGTTCTTTTTACAAAAATAAAACTAATACAAGTCAATGAAACTTAACAGTATTTCTGTATCCAAAGTCAGATTATCAATTTTCGAATAATGTTGAGGTTCTTAATTTGAATCCGAGTACAAAATTGCACAATTACTTAAGGTTTTCAAGATATTCTAGTCTTAAGAAAAGCTTGAAACATAACAAAAAGGAAGTGCGAAATGCCAATGAACTTAAATCTAGAAACTTTTGAAGTAGGTAGATACTTTAAGTTAGCAATCTCCGTCTATTTTTGGTTTCCCAATGTTGTCCTTTCAACTGAATATAGAATTGTGGGCTTCTGAAAGTACTTAAGACAAATCCTTTGTTTTATCTCTAAATAACAATTTTTTCTCGGAAAAACAAAATTTGTTTTGTCTTCTTACCATCAACTCACTTTGATATTAAAATCGTGTGATACATTTAAGACAATACCAAACTCAAACATTGTTGTCTCCAACCCCAAAACATCACTTCACATCTTTGAACTACTTTCATGAACAAACATAATGGTTCTAAATATACATTATGCTGTATACAGGGTGTCCCGCACCTGAGTGGAAGTATCTTAGGGTGTGGTCCCTGGGTATATTCTAAGAAAAAAAGGAAAGTTGTATCTCCCCTCCCTGAGTTAGGGAGGGCAGTTTCTGAAAAATTGACTTGAAATGCCAAAAAAAACATTAAAAATCAACGAAAACACATCTAATAATGTGCTGTATTTTTTTGAAAGTTAATACTCCATTCTTGCATTTGGTTATTAAATCAAGTTGTTTAAGGGAATAGTTTTTGAGAAATTAAATTTCAAAGTCAAATTTTTTTTTTTAAATTGTAATTTTTTTTCTCTTAAGTCGATATTTTTCAAAATTTTACGTAATTTAGTGCTATTTTTGTGTTCAGTATTCCTCATTATTTTGTAATCCATTACCGAAAGCTAAATGTAAAAATCTTTCTTAGTTTTTGAGAAATTAAGAAAAAACGAAAGGTACTTTTACCAAAGAAGCCCGAAAAAAGGGTTAAATTATGGATAATTCATGAATAAATTAATTTTTTCGGGCTTTTTTGTGAAAAGTACCTTTTGTTTTTTCTTAATTTCTCAAAAACTAAGAAAGATTTTTACATTAAGTTTTCGGTAATGGATTACAAAATAATGAGGGCAATGAATATTGAACACAAAAATGATGTGTTTTCGTTGATTTTTAGTGATTTTTTTGGCATTTTAAGTCAATTTTTCAGAAACTGAGCCCCCCCCTTCCTCGGGGAGGGGGAGGGGAGATACAACTTTCCCCCCATACAATTTTGTTCTTAGAATATAGCCAGGTTCCACACACTAAGATACTTCCACTCAGGTGCGGGACACCCTGTATATACACGAGTACACTTTTGAAGAGTATTCCAGGAAGATAATAATAATAAAGAAGATCTTAACAATTTCATGCAACCAAAAGCTAATAAACATGATGGCACAGCCATAACAATTTGGCGGTGTACCTTAAATCCTCAAGATGGTGATGTCTGATGCCTATACGACCTACCTCTTTTAAAGCAGTGTTTCGCGAAAGCTTATAATAAAAAAATATGTTAAATTGCTCTTCTGGCGGTTTGTTTAATTTCAGTAAGAAGATCTTCCGCTTTGAATTATAAGATTGCTTCTTTTCGTACTTGACTACACTCAATGCCGAACAATTTAGGTATACCTTCCAACTGGGTTATAGGATATGGTATGGGCACCTATACTATCTGCAACAATCTTGAAAATTTGTTCTGAAAAAGAAGATGAGAGCAAAGCTTCTTAAATTACATCCAATTATGTACATACGCTGTGAAGTGAAAAAGTTCATTATGTAACGTTTTTATTGTTATACGCATATACGATGCTTTTAGTTAAGAGGATTTTCAGGAAAAAAATAAGGATATAAGGGGAAAATATTGTCATAAATTCTCTGTCTCTGTGGTAGAATATAATTATATTTAATTATAAGTTTAATAAAATGGTAAATGGTTTTTATATGTTTTTTTTTGTGGGTATGTTGCATCGATTTGGCACAACCGTTTAAATTTGACAATATTTCACTTTCTTAAAGCTTTAAAGCATTGTGTAAGTTCTTGCGAAAATCTATTTTTTTGATTTCTTTTACTATTAAAGGGATTTCACACCGTTCTTGAATTTTTGGCAAACGAAATTGCCTTCGAATTGCTCATCAGCTCAGATGCGGAAATTTTGTGGGAGCGCTACGATATCCAGCAAACCAAAATCTCGAATATAGAAATCTCGCATTTTTTTTTTTAATCTCGAATAACGAAATTTCGCAAATTAAAGATCTTGTTTTTCATAATCTCGCAATTACAAAATCTCGCTTTTTACAATCTCGCATTTACATCTAGAACCTAAAAATCTCGCAAATTTCAACCAAAATCTCGTAATTTAAAATCTCGCAAATCAAAATCTCGCAACTTCAAATTTCACAGCAACGAAACGCACACGGCTTTAAGAATTTTTTTTTTTTTTGAGAATATACCTACCTACCTACCCAAGAGCACATAAATGCATAATTTTTTTGTCCAACTAATAACTATACCCACCAATAAAAATATTTACATTTTGTATTACTGTTAATAACCTCTATAATCATTTTGGTTGTATTTTACGCGTTTATAATGGAACTAAAAGTATTTTCTAGTTCAAGGCCAAATACGATAAATGCAATTTGCGCATGACACTTTACAACTGGATATACCATCTCCATGTTCTCTCTCCTTCTTGTTCTTTTGACAACAATAATATTGAAAAATCAACAGTTCAAATTAATATATGACAATGTGGTCTAAAAGTACTCAGAAACTGGATTGTATATTTTGCAGTAGGTAGGATATCTCGCAAAATTGAATTGCATTGCAACAAATAGATTTTTTAAATCAAAATCTCGCAAAATCTCGCGCGAGAATTTAATTTGTGAGATTTTGATTTAAGAAATCTATTTGTTGCAATGCAATTCAATTTTGCGAGATTTTGATATGCGAAAATTTAGTTTGCGGGATTTCGATATTGTAAGATTATGAAAAGCGGTATTTTTTAATTGCGGGATTATGAAAAGCGAGATTTTGTAATTGCGAGATTTCGTTATGCGAGATTTCGAATGCGAGATTTCGTAGCCAACCCAAATTTTGTTTATTAACATACCAAATGATCCGCAAAAAACACCACAACTTACTCTTTTGAAAATCGAAAAGGCGGTCCTTTTCTAACATCACGATTCGCAAAATTGTTTTCTGGTCGTAAAACTTGCAAATAAGGGAATTTTTTCGTTCTTTTGGCATGTGGCAGAACAAACTGAATACCTACAAATCAGCAAATCAGGCTTCACGCTCAAGAAATACTTTTACCTTTTTAAGTCCAGTGAAATTAGCTTTTTATGTCACTAAATAATACTGCGTCGATGTTTTTTAGCTCTCTTTAGAGCACCTCCATAAAGTTCGAACAAACAAGCAAATGCTTTGCCCCGTCATTTTGAAAGATCCGATTTTCTCAGCTCATATTGGAGGGAATATTTTAAAACTTTCGACTATAAATATTTCTGACATTTCTTTCAACTAAAAAGTTACTGTCGAAAAATAAATAAAGATTTTTTTGAAGAACACTTAATTTCCTTAAGTTTTTGATATACATAAATGAACATATTTGATGTATACAAATGTCTAATGCGTTACAAATTTGCCAATACACAGCAAATAAATCATTAAGTCGCCTTTCACATGAAGAACAAGTTGCTGGAGATTTTGTTGACGTTTTCTTTTGATCTCCTTAAAAATCTCTTGTACCTTTCATAAGAGGAAACAAATCTCCAGGCAATTTTTGAAATTTCCTTTGAAAGTCTATTGGTTGAACACACCTAAACCTAGATGTGTAAGGAAATGTCAAAAAATCTCCTCAAATCCTCGACCGGGGAGATTCTGTTTGCCCCTCTTTCCTACTGCCCTTCTCACCCAGGAACTAAAAGTTGCTGGCAACTCAGTTTCCTCGTGTGAAAGGGCACTAAGGGAGATTACGATTCCTACAGCGCTACAAAATAATAACCGGTTCTTGTAGAGGGTCACAATTTGTAAGTATTTTTTTTTTTAAAGGGGGATTTATCTCAATCTTCTACCTCTACCGTTTAAGAAGGAGGGGCAGTTTTATAAAACAAAGGCAAACAAATCTTAAATTTGAGTTTCATTCAATAGTCCACAAAAATAAAAACAAAAAATAATTCACTTTCAATCTTTTGCTTTTTTTTCAAAGTTATATTTATCAATAGTTTTCTAACAAAAAAAAACACTTTTCAATTAAGACAAAGTTTTTGTAATTTTCAATTATTTTTTGAAAAAATTATTGATAAAATATAATTTGATTGATTTTTTGTATCTATAAGCTTTTTTCTAGCAAACAAACACTCCTCCTTACATGAGAGGAGATAGACCCCCTTCTGAAATAAAAACATGTACAATGTACATGTTTGCCAGTAGCAAGCCCCTCCAAGCTGAACGATAATTCATAGGTACCATTTCCAATAATATCAAAAAATATTTTGTATTATTTTTTCTCGTTCAAACTTCATTTTGTTTAGTTTTTGTCTTGTAGAGCTATACGAGTATAATAGGCGAGAGCTGCAGAAAGTTTAATTCAAATCGGACCGAATAGTAGCTTTCCGAAACCTCGATTTGACAATTCACCCATAATGTAACTACTTGAGTGGCTAAAATCGAAATTTAATATAATAATTCATTTTTATTCATTTTTAATTGTTTATTTTGCAACACTAAAAAGCAATATGAGCTACGTCGTATATAAACTCATTAAAAGAAAATTTAAGGTTTTACCTCTGTCATTCATCAAACAGAAAAAAAAGTTGGAAAACTTGCACCTAGCTTTAAATTCTTTTTAGTTTGAGTCCACCCAAGGGCGTACGCAAGGGAGGCAGGTAGGGGCACTTGAACCCCCCCCCCTCCTTACATATATATATATTTCATATACTCGACAACTTGTCTTCTTTTGAAAGCATTTTAAAACATGATTTCTGTACCAAAACTATTTTTTTTCCTGCGTACGCCCTTAATTCCACCATTTTGATTTTTTGCAGCAGGATGTCAGTCCACTCTAGTATGAGCGGTCGGCGAGCGCTCTTCTCTTTCGATGGCAAAAGTTAACGAAGACTAGACGAAAAGTAACTATTTGCAATTATGGGAGCGTTACCTATAAATTCTTGTGTGGTCTTCCGACTAATATGTACAATGTACATGGGTGATTCTATATGTGATGAATTTTCGGCGGCTCCGCTGATATTTTAAAATATTTTGAAATATTTCATCTGATATTTTTTATAACTTTAAATCTGATTGATATCTGTGTACATGGGCAGACAAAATTATTTAGATCTGATATACTTTCATTACTCAAAAAATTCTTCAAAGTGTATAATTCTCAGTCCTCTGACGTGTCCCATGCCCGTTTTCAAAGAGCAAAGTTCTTACGGTTATCTTATTTTAGTTCCAAAACCAAAATGAAGCCCTAATTAGTGACGTTAAATAACATACCTTTTTATGATATAAATAAATTTTTAGTAATATTATGTTTTCTTAAGAAAAAAGTGTCATTGAACTTTGTCCCAAGGACTTCCTATCAGTCCTCTGTCAGATTGAAACAGGCAAACATATCGTTAACTTTGAAAACTATTGAAGTTTCAGATGTGGAAGCGGGAAGTATTTTTAGTCTTGTGAAAATAAAATCATATCCATATCTTAGATCCGTAAGGCATTTGTGCGAGAGATGTTCGTTCAATTTCTCAGTACCCTGATGAGTATTTAAAGGAAAAATGTCTATGTAAGAAGGCATATTTTTGTACATTATTATGGGCTAGGCAAAACCCTAATTACATTTTTTATTTTATTTTTTCGTACAATGCGTTACTATGTTTTTGTCGCAAAAATTATGATAACACTCAGTCCACTTGCCTCTGTCCCCTTGCATTTTAATGACTGATTTTCTATCTGGAGGTCTCAGAAATGCTCAGTTAATGCTGCTTTTCTTTTAAAATAATTATAAAATAAAAAGCACGACTCGGTCACACAAACTTGCTCTTATTTTCAAGTTGCTTGGAAATTAATTGATAAGCTAAACGGGGTGTTTTGCATAAAACGCCTAAAAACGTTAGAGGGCGCTGGTTGGATCGAAACAAGAAAACATTATGTGGAAGGGGGTGTAGTTTCTCCGTTTAGACGTGGGGTACGATTTTCTGAAAAATGTACCTAAAGTAGGAAGAAATTAGAAAATTTTTCAGTTCCCTGGGAGACCTGTTTTCAAAAAATTGCCATAAAATCGTTATTTTTAATATTTTTGACTGACTGCTTTCAATTATTATGTGAAAAGACGTTCCAAAGTTCAACTGTAGTTAGTTTTTACGTTTATTTGCTTTCAAAAATGTTTTGCCGAAATTATCATCATTTTCTTCCACTTTTTGTAAAATCACCCTTATATCAACTTTTAGATATGGAAACATTTTGCAATCTGGATATGTTTCCAAATTGACAATTGAAGCATCGAGGTCAAAAACCAGATAAACTTTCACTTTTTGATAAAATCAAAGCACGGTAGTGC
Organism: Dasysyrphus tricinctus; assembly: GCA_963921185.1. NCBI lineage: Eukaryota > Metazoa > Arthropoda > Insecta > Diptera > Syrphidae > Dasysyrphus > Dasysyrphus tricinctus. The sequence goes on from OY992531.1 coordinate 70,175,825, forward strand.
CCAGCCAAGTTCGCGGCACTACACCCTTTTTACAGGAACAAACTCAGGCGATTTTCAACCCCCCTCTAACTTCAGTACCACTTGAGTCAGAAACTTCAAATTCGCAGTATTTGCTGAACTGATCAAACACAGGTGGCTTACCAAATTTCAACTCTTTAGCATTAGTAATTTCCGAGATATTAGACTACAAAAATCGCAAAACCCGTAACTCACTGACTCACTGACTGACTGACTCACTGACAGATCATCAAAATTATGGAGCACTTCCCGACATCGTAGAAACTTGAAATTTTGCACAAAGGTAGGCATTGTGGTGCATACAAAGGAAAAAATCGAAAATCTGCAGTTTTCTATTCAGGGGGCGTGGCATCCACCCACTTTCTTAAAAATTTTTATAAATTATATGGAGCACTTCTGATTGTTGTAGAACGATGAAAATTGGTAGGTCGGTAGGGCTTGAAGTACTTAAAAAGACAAAAATTGAAAAATTGGAAATTTCCATTTAGGGGGCGTGGCATCCACTCACTTTCGATTGTTGTAGAAAAATGAAAATTGGTAAAGCGGTGGGGTTTGACATGCATACAAAGATAAAAGTCAGAAATTTATAATTTTCACCTCAAGAGGCGTGGCATCTACCCACTTTTTAAAAATTGTAATCAAAAATATAATGCACTTCGGAATTCCGATTGTTGTAGAACGATGAAAATTGGTAGAACGGTATGATTGAAGAGCAAAATAAAGGAAAAAATAAAAATTGAGATTTTCCAATCAAGGTGCGTGGCATCCACCCACTTTCTCAGATTGGCTAATATTTTTATGAATTACTTTCGGCTGTCGTGAAATTATTAATATTTGTAGAGCGGCAGGGATTGATTTTCACCTGGCAAAATAAAATCTTTGCAAAAAGGAGTGAAATCACAACAAAAACATAAATGTTAAAAAAAGAGCCAAGTTCTATATATGTACAAGAAAGAGAAACCTGTGCGTAAAAAGCCAGCCAAAAAAAGTAATGAGATCTAAAATATATGCCAAGTTTAAAGTTCATGAAGTTTAATATCAAATATTTTATTTAAATGGGAGGTAAATTCACTTTAGTGAAGTGCAGGTACCTATTCATTTCCCACGCAAGGTGAGAAAGTAGTCCACATTTGTATGAGAACTGAGTACATATTTTGATTAATATAAATATAGGAAACTAATTTTCAACGATAAAAACTAAATTACACAAATGCAAAATGGCGCGATTATTGCTTAGTTTCAGTCTTTGCAAACTTAATTTCATAATGAAAACACACTCAAAATTATTGTTCACTACGAAATTCAGTTTACATGACTAAAAATAATCAATGCAAAATCACACAATTTTTTGTTAATTATTTTCAAAGTCTTGCAAACTGAATTTCGTGATGAAAACACACTAGAAAAATGTCACTACAAAATTCGGTTTGCATCACGTTTCAAAATTTTGACAATTTAGCTTTTTATATTTTGAAAAAAAAAAGGTGTATCTATTTTGTACTTACAAGATTGAACAATACGTAGTTACTTGACTTTTATTTTAGTTTGTTTAAGTTAGAAGTCGGAATTAATTCCACATTTAAAGAGAAGTAAGACCACTTAATTTTTGGGGAATTTAATTCCCACCTTCTATGCGAAATAAGCCACATTCGCTAAAGTGGATTAAGTTCCCGTTTAATAAGAATAATGTTCCTCAGTGCACTTAGTTCCATAGGCGCCCGGAGGGGGGGGGGGGGCAGTTGTCCCCCCTGGCTCTGGACAATACCACACAACTAAGGATTTTTTCATTTTTTCTCTGTGAAGTTTAACTTTACTCCATGATTTGCCCCCCCCCCCCCCCCTGGCTCTGGATCATACCAAATACCAAATGTGTCTGAAAATATCCTTAGTTTCGATATTGTTGGAAAATATGGATATTTTCTTTACAGCTTCTTAATTGAGTTCATGGTTTGCCCCCCCTTGGCATTACCACATTTTTGCATGCATGTTTTACTATTAATTTTAACAAATACCTATTTGTCTTTTTTTTTGTCAAGGTTTATGATTTGGTTTGGTTTTGTTTTTTTGCAATAGCTCGCTCGCATTTCATTTCACAGCAAAACATCCAACTTCAACTTTGTAGAGAGCTTTTATTTTACCCGCGAACTACGTTGCTGACGTTGTATCACAGCCGGATAAAGCGTGTAAAAATAAAATGTTGTCTGATACTATTCGGTCATATTTGATACTTTTTGTGGAGTACCATTTTTCTGGTGCGTGTGATTTTGTCGGTTTCTGAAGAAAGACATTCGCATGATGTTTCCCATGTTCCGATAATAAAACAAGAATATCAATATCCTCGGAAACGATTGTAACATAGTCATGCAGATAAGACTCCTTAATGGCTGTAGTGACAATAAGCAAATCAGCATCACCTTTGTCCTGAAAAACCGTGTAACCTGTGTCTAGCAGTTTATGTTTAAGGAGTTGGATAAACTTATTTCTGTTCTGCTCATTGGCTAGGAATGGCTCTTGGGCTGTGTTTGGAACTGTAGCAGCATTAAAGTTCAGAATGCAAAACCTTTGGTTTACACTTGGAGTGAGAATATATAGATAACTCAGTTTTCAACAACAAGTAACGTCGGTGCCCTGACCTTCCCGGCTGCCCCACGAGCCACGACCTTCTATGTCGTATGCAACTCCACGTATGATATACATATGTTAAATTTATATCATTACTATGGACAAAATTTTAAGTAACATCTTTTTTGTACGATTCATCAGATAAACATTTTACGAAAAAAAAAATATTATACTTATTTTTTCTCTTGACTCATAAAGTGAGAACTTATGAATTTGATGATTCACATAATTCGTGGCTGATGATATCGATTAAAGGCTCATTTTATAGGTCGTTATAAGAACTAAAAATTATTCTAAAAACATCATCCAAAAAATTCAAAGGTAACCGAAATAACTCAAGAGAAGTCATACCACCCCTAAACCACAACCCATAGAGGAACATTGGCCCGTTATAACTGAAAGATTAAACAACCTTGAGAAGTCATTGATAGCTAATTTTAAAGGCAATTTTATTCTCTACAAAGATGAAAGTGAACGTTATGCCGTAAAATGAAATACAAGCGAGCTATTGCATAAAACCAAAACCAATCTCTTTTTTAAGGCTTTTCCCTAACCTCAAAAATCCCAAAAACTCGTTTTTAGGATAAGAAGGTGTACCCAAACAGATTCCATAAAAAAATTGTCCATCGAAAAATGCGGTTTGCTTTCCTAATTTGACTGGGCTAAATTCGAAATTTTTGGTTTGAATTTTCAAATCTTATTTTTTTCTTATTTCGAGTCGAGTTAGTTACGCCATTTACAACTCAAGAACGGCTAGACCTATTTAATTGATATCTGATTTGTTGGAATCGTCTCGAATAGTATAGAATAACTAATAAAATATCGGAAAAATTCACGGAAAAAATTATATGCACTTAGGGCTCCTGTCTTATATATACAAAATATTAAATTAATTGTGTTTGAAAGTAAATGAATCAATAATTATCAAATTTTGATCTGAAAAACTAAAATAAAATAACTTTTAATATACATACAGTTTATTATCCGGAGGTCATTTTTACAGTATTTATAGAAAATCATTTAACGCTGAACAATTTGTAAACAGTACATTCAAAGTTGTTTTGGATTTCGTCATTGGATGAACGGATTTAAATAAGGATCTGAAAAGGTCCTTTAAATAAATCTTTCTTCATCAAGTATCCATTCACTGCGGCTGTGAAGCTATTTATTTAAAAAAAATGGTCCCCATCAGTCAAGCCATTCATTTTCAAAGTCTGTTGAAGAATGGCTACGATGTCGATGCTTTAAGAAAACTTCTTTTTTACAAAAATGTGATTTTATGGCCTTTTCGAATGGGGATAGAATGACAGTTCTTGTTCTGAAAAGGAGAGAAAATTGTTCCGGATTTGATTTCAGAATCGTTCACACGTATCGAATTGGTCTTCCGGATTGCCAATCAAAAAGGCCATTAGGGAAATTCGTTGACATTTGGATATTTAAAACGGTGTTTCAAAATATGGCACCATCATCACCACGACCTGTGGCAATTTTATTGAAATCACTCAATTCGATTTCATTGAAATCTATAAAGGTCAAAGGATTTCGTAACTTTTTTTTTGAAACCGTCCTCTTTCCTTTTGTAAAATTACATTTTTATTTCTTATTTCAAAGGTTCGTGAATGGATCTTCAATATATCTCGCATTATAAATTCAGAACGAAACATATTTTATAGATCCACATCCCAGCATTTAGGTTCGATCGTGAAAATGAATTTTGTTTTAATCGAATCAAAAATAACATTTCCTTTTGATTTTTTCACGAGTGAACGAATGATATTTTATTGTTCTATAAACCTTGCTTTTTATACAAAAACTTCCAAAAAAATGCCTGTGTGGTTAAATAAGTACGGTCTACTATTAAATATAAAATAATATTACGCTGGATAACTATTAACAGTACCTCTCATCATAGAACGTTATTTTGGATTTTTTTCATTATGGACTGATAGCCCAGTCAAATTAGTCAAAAAAAGGGCATCAAATCGCATTTTTCGATGGACAAAATTTTTTTTATGGAATCTGTTTGGCTACGTCTCCTGATCATAAAAACGAGTTTTTGGGATTTTTGAGGTTAGGGAAGACCCGCCATCTTGAAAAAGAGATTGGTTTTGTTTTTATGCAATAACTCGCTTGCATTTTATTTTACAACAAAACGTCCTAGTACAATCTTGTAGAAGATAAAATTACCTATAAAATAAGCTATCAACGACCTCTGTAGGTGGTTTCATTTTTGAGATATAACGGGCCAATGTTCCCCTATGGGTTGTGTTTTGGGGGTGGTATGACTTTTCTTGAGTTTTCTAGGTAACCGTTGATTTTTTTGGATGATGTTCTTAGAATCATTTTCAGTTCTTGTATCGACCTATAAAATGAGCCGTCGATCGATATCATCGGCCACGAATTGTGCGCGTTATCCAATTCATAGGATCACACTTTATGAGTAAGGAGAAAAACATAAATATATTTTTTTTCGAAAATGTTTATCCAGTGAATCGTACAAGAAAACTATGAAAACTATTACTTAAAATGTTGTCCATAGTAATGATAACAATTGAATATACATGGTACGTGGAGTTCCGCACCACACAGAGGGTTGTAAGGCAGCCGGGAAACTTAAGACACCTACATTTCTTGTTGTTGAAAACTGAGTTATCTTTTTTCAATCCAAATGTAAAAGGTATTGCATGCGGTTTCTTAGGTACTACGAAGAAAAACTTAATTGAATTTCAAATTTACTGATTGATTTAAAAAAATGATAAAAAAAGAGGTAAAGCGTATTTTATATTAAGTTTTCTCTGTTAAATTATTTGAAGGGGAGACAAATAATATTAAGGGGAATAATTTGAGATTTTTGAAGGTCCTGGTAGCATTTCATCATCGCATACATCAGCTTCAAAAATCGTTTCGTTTGGTGTCATTTCATCGTTATGAATCTGCAAGAGCAGGGTACTTTCATCTTCGCAATTATCTTCAGCAATTGTAATACATTTGGGGATGTTGCTGCAAGCTTCACCGCTGCAGTGTGCAGAGACGGTGGAACATTTTAAACCCGCTTTGCGACATCCACAAGCCGCTCCACATTTTGATGCGCAGGCACAAGAAATAACCTTCATTATTTCGGGAGGAGCTCGTTCCTTGGTGGTCATCACAGGAACATACATTTTTGTATTTTTTTTTTTCCAACCCCACTTTTCCGGATCCTGGTCGTTTACTAGCCACGTTTGTACCTGGTGATAAGTCCGAAATATATGCTGTCGTAGCGCATCTTTTGTGGGGGGAAGTGAACATAAATTGTTTTTCGTTTTTGCCACGGACTTCGTTAATTTTTTATAACGAAGTTCGTCAATTGAAGTTGTCTTTCCTCCACCATAGAGCGCCATGAAGAATTTTTCCCCTGCCACCATCTGACTGAACTGAACTGCCTGGAGTCCCACAACGAATACCACCCATTGCATGAAAAGTACCCCTTCCATCAATCGTGTTAGTGTTGAAGTCGCTGTTAACGAAGACAAACTGTGAAAATCCAGTCGAAGAAATGGATCGCTGCCGACGCAAAATACAAGAAGCCTCAAATTTCAGAATTTCGTTGTTTGTTGCAGAAAAGTCCAACGATGAAAGAACTTCGATCAAATTTTTTGATCCGAACTTTTTGAAAAGAAGAGCTTCCACGCCGACTTGCAATGGAGAAACAAACGACCTTGGACAAACTTGACTGATGATAGCGTGACAGATCCTTGTACATTTTCGTTCCCAGCTGTAAAAGGATCCTTTCTTATGTTCAGTAATGATACGCAACATGAAAGCTTTCAGATAACGAGGAACAGCATTGTCAACATTATTTTCAATTTTTGTATCTACATCTTGCTCAAAGTTTGTATTTTCAAAAGATTTTTCAAAAATTTCGCGGTTTCGCGCCCTTACTCGGCAAAAATGAAAAGTTAATTACCATATTTTTTCTGCAACCGATCTGTTACTGTGCGTGAATCTGGAATTTGAGGAGTTTGAAATTTTTTTCATAACATCAGAGAGTTTAAACTGGCATTATTCGTTATGTTCTGATAAGAGTATACGCACAGTACTTTGCATTCATCTATAGTGCGAAAACTTTATCTGAGCACTGGTGTTTTGATTTTTATAAATGAATACCAATCAATAAATTTGAAATCTTATTGAGTTTTTTTTTAGGTAACACCTGTGAAATCGCATGCAATACCTTCGGTTTACATTTGGATCGAGAAAAGATAACTCAGTTTTCAACAACAAGAAATGTAGGTGTCTTAAGTTTCCCGGCTGCTTTACAACTTTCTGTGTGGTGCGGATGCAACTCCACGTACCATGTATGTTAAGTTGTTATCATTACTATGGACAACATTTTAAGTAATAAGTAAAATATATTTATGTTTTTCTCCTTACTCATAAAGTGTGATCCTATGAATTGGATAACGCGCACAATTCGTGGCCGATGATATCGATCGACGGCTCATTTTATAGGTCGATACAAGAACTGAAAATGATTCTAAGAACATCATCCAAAAAAATCAACGGTTACCTAGAAAACTCAAGAAAAGTCATACCACCCCCAAAACACAACCCATAGGGGAACATTGGCCCGTTATATCTCAAAAATGAAACCACCTACAGAGGTCGTTGATAGCTTATTTTATAGGTAATTTTATCTTCTACAAGATTGTACTAGGACGTTTTGTTGTAAAATAAAATGCAAGCGAGTTATTGCATACAAACAAAACCAATCTCTTTTTCAAGATGGCGGGTCTTCCCTAACCTCAAAAATCCCAAAAACTCGTTTTTATGATCAGGAGACGTAGCCAAACAGATTCCATAAAAAAAATTTTGTCCATCGAAAAATGCGATTTGATTTCCTAATTTGACTGGGCTATGAAGGATTTAAATGAAATTATTTATAAAAACTTCAAAAAGCTCAAATTATACTGCATATTAAAATTAAAAAAAAAAAATTGAAAACCCATTTTTTTCGAAAATTCGATATCTCAAAACTGTTTTGGTGTCTGTCCCCCCCAGGACAAAATCCTGCGGGCGCCTATGGTTGACGATCTATACAGAAAACATTTACGAATATTATTATTTATTTCAGGTTATTGTTTAATTCAGATATATATAAATGTACATAATTACAAAAAGAAAAATAATTATTTTAGTCACAGCTTTTGCCTCACTGCGAACTGAATATCCCACTGTTAGTCTAATAGCTGGCAGCAATTTTTTGGGGTGAAAGTATTACCAAAATATGAGTTTGAGAATTTGCAGGTGCATGCATTTTAATATCAAATTCAAAAGTCTGGCAGTATTTTTTCGACATCCGTGTTGAGGACGGTGTGTTGAAAATAGCTGTTTCCAAATTTTGTGGCAGGGTTACAACATCACGAATTCATATTCAAAAAACAGGAAATGATTCTCTTTCATTTTCCCTAAGTCCATAGACTTTAATTTTGACAATCTGAAATAGAGCTTTAGATATAACCATTTTAGATGCACCATATCGTGAAATATTTGGAGATTTAAGAAATCAAAATAAAAGGCCGATAAGCTTTGCAGAGGCTCATATCTTGAGTTCTATTACTCAGGTCACAAAATTAAAATTTGTGGGCTTAGGAAAAATTGAACTGGTTGTACCCTTGGCACAAAAATTTGAAAAGCGCTATTTTAAACCCCTCGTCCCGAACACGGAGGCCAAAAAATCCTACCCTGACTTCTGCATTCGATATCAAGATGCATGAACCTAAATACTCACATATATGCTCATATTTTGGCTATGCGTTTACCTACAAAATTTTCTGCCAGCTCTTAGTCTATAATATGTGAGCATGGTGCTGTATGCTACATATGTGCATACATACATACATATGTTGTTTGTCATTCCGTTTGGCGTTAACATACAAATTCTGGCCATAGGAAAATCAAAACTTTGAGTAAGTGTCTCATCAGCATTTAAGGCAGCCTCCTTAATTCGGCATGAATAGATTTTTTTTTTAATCGAGCAACTTTCACTGCTTGGGCTTGCGATGGTGAGCTCCTTTTTAATTTAAACCGCGTTTCTGAAGCATATATATGTAGTACCTATAAGAAAACCTCAAAATAATAAAAACCAAACTATCACTGAAACGATATAAGAATTGATTTATTATTTTTTCAAACTTTTGTTGATTTATTTTTGTTTCACATAAAATTAAGTTGTTTTGGTACCAAATATTGTTGTGTTTTTTTTTTTACTCATATGGTAAAAAGAAGTATCCTATTGAAGCTTCCAGAGTCCCATCTATTTCTACATAAGTATATTAAAATTAATGATAATTGATTCAGTGGCTTAGGCGTGAAAGCGTAACAAACAAACAAACAAACTCACTTCCACATTTATATTATAAATATTCGTAGAATAAATGTATAACGTGGTTAATAAATAATAAAAAAGGTTTTCATTAATATGCTACATTAGTAGGTAATACCTCAACATAATTTCTTTGCAGCGGTGTTGAAGAACCGAAAATATTTCTGTTCTTTTACTTTTGATTCCTTATCACAATAACGACTTTAATATTAAAAATTGAAAAGAAGCAAGCATTCTATCCAATATAATAATTGCCTTTTAAGTGGATATACCTACGAGTATTTTAACTCCCAAATGTATAATAAAGTATATAGAAAGGTAAAACAAAACTTTTTATAGACATATTAAGGTACCCTTTGGATTAAACTACTCTATTCTGGAATTCCCTATTATAAATACAAAGCTATCATAATAATAATAGGTACCTGAATATTTCTTATTCCAACCATTTTTTTTTAATGAAGTAATAAACAATGAAAATCTCACAAACTTTTTCATTTTGCGGCATAATACCCGAGGTTATCCAAAACAAACCCAAATTTTGTAGGTATTAAGAAAAATTATGTAATTTAAGTGCAATTGAATGAAGGGACTTTTATGCTGCGGGATTTCTTACATTATGAATTTCCACCAACTTTTTGCTGCCTCAACTTAAATATTGAAAAAAAGAAAGAAAACAACGATCAAGCCACACATGTTGCGTCTTTTTTTCAAATAAAAATAAATGCTGTAATATTAGGTTAAATAACAAACGCTTAATTTAAATACTGCTTCACAACCCAAAGTATAACACAAATGTAATGTATTTTATTTTTTACATACAAATGGCACACACATAACAGAGTATATCCGGGCAATAAAGTAAAAAAAATATAAAAACTAAATAAACTCAACCTTTTTTTAAAGTTAAAAATGGGTGAAAAATTTCACTGAGAGATGGGTTGAAGATGAAGTAAAAAGTATAGTAAAGTTATACCTATGTACGTTACTAAGTTAGGAAGTAATAAAACATTCAATAAATTCCTAAAAAAAGGGATAGGTACCTAAATTCAATTTCCAGAGTTATGGTCGAATTAAAGCTGGTTTTTGCTGAATTTCATCTTCTTGTCGTAAACGTAACTCCTCTTCATTTATGCAAAAGGGTGTTCACAAAGTTTTTGTGTTAACTTGGTGATTATTTGGTTATTATTTCCAGTTATGAGAAAGGACATAAAATTGCCATCTGAACTGAAAAAAAGGGACGAGCCACGGGTATAGAAATATGTAGATGTGGGGAGAACAGCAGTGAACAAAAAATAACTTTTCCCCTTTAGGCAATTGTCGAATTTATGACTCCTTATTTTAGTTTGATGAAGAAAGTTTTGCCATAACATTCGATGAAGCCTATTTTTGGATACAATTTTAATTGGATTTCTTGGGGGGGGGGGGGGTAGATAAGCGAAAGTTGAGAAACCAATGTGGGTATGTTGGTAGGTAGAGGTATAAGGTTGTTTAAGATACATTTACATTCATTTTATCAATTGAATGCAATAATTCCAATATCAACACTGAGATAAAACATTTGTATAGGTAATCAGTTCATACCTACTCAAATTTATATATGTACTCATTTATGCAAACATAATCTATGTACTAAACACATATCATTATCTGTACAAACTACACACCGGCATTTATAAGCTGTGAAAACAGGCAACTTTACTACCCTTGATTTAAGCTCCAATCCTTCCAGGAACCTCTGCTGATACTTTTTACAACATGCTGTGGACAAAATAGTTCCTTCAAGCGAAACGTGTAATCAGCACATATTCGATTCTTTCAATACGAGTGGTGTCAGGCTGTGAAACAAATACATTTTTCTGTTAAGATATTGGGTTTGAGGTATATTAATGTAGCCATTACATATAAGTATCACTGTAGTTGGTCCATAGTAATGCAGCTGTGCAAAAAATAAACTTTCATTATCTCGGATCCTTCCAACAACTTTGAGCAGGCAACCTCTGGTGAAACTTAAGGGTTTTTACAACATGATGTGGACAAAACAGTTCCTCCAAGTGAAACGCGTACTGAGAACATACATACTTGATTCTATCAAAACAAGTGGCATCAAATAAAAACATATTTCTGTTTAGAAAGCGGTTTTTAAGTATTTATGTAGCCATTACATATATTACTGTAGCTGGTCCATAGTAATGTAGCTGTGAAAAAAATTCATCTTTTACTATATTTGATTTAAGGTCCCATCCTTCCAGGAACTGGTTGACGACGCAACCTCTGCTGAAACGTAAGATTTTTACAATATTATGTGGACAAAATAGTTTCTATAAATTAAACGCGTACTGAGCACATATATGTACATATAAATGATTCACTCAATACAATTGACATTAGTTTGTGTAAAAAATAATTTTTTTTTGTTAAGATAGTGGGTTTTAGGTTTTTATGTAGCCATTACATATATCACTGTAGCTGGTCCATAGTAATATAGCTGTGAAAAAAAGCAACGCTTACTATGTCCGACCTTTTCAGGAGTTTTGAGCATGCAACCTCTACAGAAACCTTAGGTTTTTACAACATGCTGAAAACTGTTCCATTAAGTGATTGTATTTTTGCAATAATATTGGATGTTGATGTATTTGAGGACACTTAAATCATTTTCACTAACTGAACTCATTTTAAGTTTAACTTGGCTTATTTGACATTGATAACTAAAAACTGTGGCTTAATTTATTTTTGACTATTTTTGGCATTTCACAAGAAAACTGATGGCAAATTTTTAACCACGTCAACCTTGCCAGACTGTGGTTTTGCACTTAACTAGTCCCACATTAAGTATACATGAAGTTGCAACCTTGAATCTTGTAGGTCTTTCAAAGTGGCAGCTAGCTTTCCGACTTATCTTGTATAATTATCCTGCAGAACTTAATTTAATTAATTAAAATTATGTTTATAAAATTAAATAAATACTAAATATAAATATCCATTAATCGTAATTTTTGATTGCATTTTAAATAGTTTTCATTGTGTTTTCATAAGAAATATAAATGTACGTGTATTTATTTGTTTGTACTTACTGCAAAATAATTAACAGCCATCACAATGTGTCTGATCCGCTTCCAACCTTTTAACTATGCCTATTTGTCCATTTCAAAGTGTTTGCTCTTACAGCCGCCTTATTAGGAGCCCGTTTTCGTTCAGCTTCTGATGCATCGATGCTTGGTGAAACAAATGGTGCTAATAGTTTGCAAGTGCCCGACGGTTGTAATATGGGACGAAGAAGATCAAGGGCTGTACTCTATCAATTATCGGGACATTATAAACCGGAAAAGGTGAAAACAAAGTTAAAACTTGGAAATGTATGTTGACAAATCTATTATAACCAAACTCAAAACAAAGAAGATAATATGAAATTCTGCTTTTTAGAATCTCCTGCATTCTACAGAGGCTCCGTTTCCAGAATACAAAACGCAGTCTTTGAAAAAGTCCAAATTCATTCTGCCACATTATGGTGTGTTTAAGGGATTTTGGGACTGGATTATTCTTGTGGCTACGTTCTATGTAGCTATTTTGGTACCATTTAATGCAGCTTTTGCTAAAGCTGACCGACAAACAATGGTATCCGATGTGATTGTTGAAGCTCTATTTATAGTTGGTAAGTTCTAAAACTTCTTTTAAACATCATTAGATAATTGTTTTTTAATTTTTTGTTTCTTAAAGATATTTTACTTAATTTTCGGACAACTTTTGTATCAAGCAAAGGTGAAGTTGTATCAGATTCAAAACTTATAGCTATCAATTATTTGCGTGGATGGTTTGTGGTTGACTTGCTCGCTGCGTTGCCATTTGATCATCTGTATGCCTCTGACCTGTATAATGGAGAGGTAAGTTATTTTGAAAGAAAAATATTTATTTATAGAATTTCAAGTGAATTCCAAAATAATTTTTGGTACAACAATTTAACAATATCTCAAAACACAAAATGAATCATTACAGGGAGCAAGACAATAACTGTTATTCTTTTTTTTAAAACGAAATTAAATGTCACCTGTTTGAAATAACAGACATCGAATAGGAAATTATATGCGTGATTAATTTGGAAGTGATGGTATGATTGGTCGATGGTCGCGATCTAAAATCCACAGCAACTAAAGACCATAATATTTCCATATCTTTCATATCTTTTCTTATTTGAAAACATAATTTTGAATAGGTTACCACCTGTACTTTTACTGGTTCGGTACTGGAAGTATTACGATGGGAGAAATTCATTATAGAAGATGTTCCATGTCTCGAATAGTTCTTAAAATTAAGGTTTTGTTATTCATCAAAAAATAAAATGCACGACTGTATCGCACGTACTTGGTCTTATGTTAAAGTTGCTTTTGGAACTTAAGAACTTTTAAAGTATGCAAGTAATTATAGAAAAAGAATGCACGATTAGGTCGCACGTATGTACTTGCTCTTTATGTTCATGACACATGCGGGATAGAAAAAATTGTGTATAAAAGAAAAACATGGAAATTATGACAGAAAAATTGAGAGAAGCATAAAGTACGGTATTAAAATTAGCTAAAATAACTCCTTTGACAGTTTGAGGTGGAAAAAATAATGCCATCTTAATTTTTGATTGAATATGATTGTATGGAAAAAAAAGTTTAAAAAAAAATATATTTTTAGGGGGAAGGCGGGAGACTTGAGCCACTTTTTGTAAAATTGTTGAGAAAAATTGTTTATTTATCTCAGCCGCATGAAAGATACACCTCTATAAAGCTGCACTTATCTTTTTTGAAACTAGTTAAATTGGCTTAAAATATATCCAATCGGTTTCAACCCAGAGCAAATTGTTTGGAGAAAGATTTTTGGCTCAAGTCTCCCGCCCCTACGGGAGACTTGAACACCCCTGGGGGAGACTTGAATATACCCAAATTGAACGTGTTAAAAATACAAAAAATGAGATTAACCGTCTATGATTTTTATTAAACTCAATTGTTACCATATTTAACGTATTATTTGCCAAGAAAAATGCTTTAAAAGTTTATACACGAAAATATTGATACGAAACTAAAAACAACCTTAAAAACCGTGTTAAACGAAAATAAATAGACAACTTAAATAAATTCCTCTTTTGGAAATACAATTAGAAGATTGTAAGATTTCTTAAACATAATTTGAGCATTGTTATCCTTGTATTTCCCCTTCTGCGGTAGTTCTTTTTACTTTTTTTTTGGTTTTGCTGCTCATTTTCGTATGTTCAAGTCTCCCTACAGTAAGTGGTTCAAGTCTCCCGTTCACACTTTTTGAGACAAAAGTGTTTATAAATTCTGTTACGTAAACTGTTGCATTATTGTGCACAATTATTCAAGGAAAAGATCATACTAAATTATTTAATTAACTACGAGACAAACAAAAGTTATGCAATGAAAAGAAACAAAATTATTTAACTTTTCATAGCTAAAAATCCATTTACTCGTCCAGGAACCAAAATCAAATGTTGATCCCGAATCCTTTTTATTAGCAAAGAGAAGATCATTTTCTGCTTCGGATATACAAACACTTCTAGAATTTAAGGGTAGTCTGAGTGAAATATTGCGAGTGGCTCATGTCTCCCGTATGGTCAAGTCTCCCGTTTCCCCCTAAGTATCAAATTCTTAAAACATTTTTAAGGACAAATTTTGGTATGCAAATCTAAAGAATATATTTATGTGTATATAAAAACAAAATTTGAAAAAAATTGTCAACCTGTTTTTGAGATATCGAATTTGCAAAAAAAAAAATTAACTTTTTTTTGAAAATTTTTATATGCAATATTATTAAATCTTATCTGAAATTTGTATATAAAAACAAATACTCTAAGTCCATTTATCTGATAACGAGAAAATTCAAAATAAAAATAAAATATTCTGACAGGTAGGTACTAATAATAGTTTCTAAGTGTATAATTTTATAATTTTTGGTAGTAGATCGTACTAATTTTAGTATATGGAAAAAGTTTAATCAAAATCGTAAGAGTCGTGCTTGAGAAAAAAAAAATATTTTACTTTGCGGGTTTTAACTTACGGTACCGTTATTTTTTTTACTAAAAAACTCTTAAATATGGAGTTTCAAAAAAATCGATCCTGTCGTTTCCAAAACATTTGATTTTCAAACAAAAATTTTGAAACATTTTTTTAAAAATCCAAAAAATATATTTTCAAAAATAAGTAGTACACAGTATCTACTATTTATATTTTTTGAAGGCTTCTGTATAAAAAAAATTTGAAGTCAGTCTCACCGTTTGAAGAAAATCGAAAATTAAAAAAAAATCAAAAAATGTGTGGGCAGAATCACCAAAAACCACTATGAAAAAAAGAAAATCGATTCAGCCGTTTAGGCTGTAGCCGAACAGGCAGACAAACAGACAGAACTGTGCCACCCACTTTTTGGTCTTCTCTATTATCGTAATGTCATGTTTGATTGTTATCTCTAAGTTTTTTCTTGCGCGAATCCAAAACTTGCCTTATAGTAACTATATCGCAAGTAAAAATATATGAAAGATATAAAATTAAAATTGTTCTTTAAATTTTGTAAGCAACTAGAAGAATAGCTTAGCGCTTAAAAACAAGTATGCCATTTTATTACTTGAAAAAATTGGAATACATATATGTACATATGTATGCAAAAAAAAACTAAAAATCGTTGGAGCGGTTTTCTTAAAAACAAATTTTTTATATATAAAATGTTAGTAACACTTAAAAAAAATATTTCGGATGAACGTTTTTAGAAAATATTAAAATATATCTAAAAACTTAGTTTATAAAAATTCATCAACCCCATTTCGAAATTTTAAATTTTCAAAAAAAAAATTATATTTTTTTAAAAATCCAAAACTTACTTTTTTCAAAATACTACAAACATTTTAAGGAAGCTTTTTCATAAAAATTTTGATTGAAATCCGTTAAGCCGTTATTGGGAAAATGGAAAATAAAAAAATCGTTATATTGCGCTAATAAAAGTTTTGGTAATTTTTTTTCTACCAAAATGTACACTATGCCTACGGTAACGCACTAATTTTTTTTATTCGTTGGAGCCATTTTTGAGATAGGTAAATAAGATTTTCCTTAACGGTTATATAGAAAGTACCGTTATTTTTGGAGCTAAAAATAAATTTCAATTTCCCCTCTGGAGAGTTACAAGAAAACTTTAAGTTCAAAATTTGAAGAAAATTGGATCATTGGTTAAGGCTGTAGATCCACATACAAATAGACAGAAAGACAGACAGAATTGTTCCACCCACTATTTTCGTGTTCTCTATCATCGCAATGTCATGTTTGATTGTTATCTCAATTTTTTTTTTTTTTGCACGAATCCAAAACTTGCCCTATAGTACCTACATATATCACAAGTAAATATATGCAATTGATGAAGGAAAGGGGTAGCAAGCACCCGTCTATGCCCTCGGTGCGTACACCCTTGATATCTATACAAAATTTGCTTGCAAACAGGATTTGAGCCAAAATCCTGGAATACAAATTTTCAATTTCGACGTTAAATCCTGAAACAAAATTTTGTGTGGAAACCATAACCAATGCTTAACCTTTAGATAGGACAAGCAAAACGGTTTAATGGTTCTCTCGTGCTGTTTATCGTCTGCTCACTGGCGGACTTATGTAGGGGTGGGGGGGTCGTCCGCCCCGGGCACCTTTTCTCAAAAATTTACGTCAATAAGTATCTATGTACCTACTAGTTTTGTTTTCAATTAGAGCTGTGTAAATCATTCATTTCAAATGATCGAATCGTTTAGGAATCGATAGCCAAAATGATTCGATCATTTCAATCAATCGATCTTTCTATCATTTTCATTTCCCTGAATTTATTTCCGATTCAATTTTCATTTCGATTTCGGTGGAACTAAATCTCAACGATTTTAACGAATTCAATTCAATACTGTATCGATTTTGATCGAATTCAATTTGATCTATATTTAAAAACAATACGATTTGGATTGATTGAAAAATCCGAAAAAATATGAAATTTTCACAGTTTTTACTGCTCTGGAAATATAAGATTTTATGTTAATTGGTTGACATTTGGATCGAAATTCACTTTTTATGTGAAAGTATAATATACATAGTTCGGTATAAACCGTCAAGACATCAAATGTCAAATTCCATTGACGGATGGCTACGATGTCGATGGGTTAAAAAACCTCTAAGAAATCTGAAATGTTTGAATAATTTGTACTACTCAAGAAAAAGGTGATTTTAGGACATTTGGTGACATTTAGATCAAAATATACCTTTTTTCAAAATATTGTTTATCTCCTATTTTCAAGCCATTTTTTAAAACATGAAATAAATAAAATAAAATAACAATAAATTCACTAAAACAACGATATTAACTGTTATTTTTAACGGGGTAAATATTTTTGGAAAAAAATTAAAATAATTTGTATTGTATACCTTTATGGTACTTAATATAATATGTATGTGCCAAGGTGCCAAGTTTAAAGATTTTCCATCCGTTTTCACACTTTTTGCATAATTTTGAATGAGAAATTTCTATATATCTTGTATGAGAAATTTCAAGTGCTTGCCGGCACGTGTTAACGTTAACCGACCTAAAAAAAAATTACACACATTGTCGCTCTTAGGTGGTGGGGGAAATCCATTTTTTTTTTACAATAAGTGCCACCCTAATACAAACATACATACATCAACAAAGGTGGATAAAATATTATGTTTTTGAAGCAAAAAGTACAATTTGCTAGACTTTATTTTTAACTTTCGATACATTGCGGAAACACAATTTTTCATCCCTGTTCTGCTGGTAGTTTGCCTAAAATTTTAAAATAAGAAAAACTATTTTTTATTTTATAAACATCAAAGTACTCGTTCTCTTATCTGATCACATAAGGGGCCCCATTTAGCATAGCCGCCCCGGGCCTCTAACAAGCTTAGTCCGCCACTGCGTCTGCTCCTTCTATTATTTACGAAATAGAAGGTATACCCACCTAAATCCTTGATTTACCTAGGAAGTAGAGGTATTGAAGCGTTGGGGACTCGGCGTTTTTCTTTTCGAATTATGTACTTATTAATGTATACAAATTAGGTATGAATGGATTGGTTATCTACAAGAGATTGATTGAAATAAATTGAACGAAAGGGTCGCACCTACATACTTACTAGGGTGTGTCATTTATTTCAACTCTGGAGTTTCCACATCTAATACCTTCCAAAAGTTGCTTTACATATTATTATTAAATTCTTCATTTGAAATTTTCGTTTAAGGTATTGGCTTTGGCTCGCTAAAAACGCTTGAAAAGAACACCAAAAACGTTTGTTTTAGGCTATTGATTATGTCCTAAAAACAGGGCAATAAGGAACTAAGACGTTCATGGGATATTATTGTAACAATCTTCAAAGGGGTCATTGAAGATGTGAAAAGCACGTAGAGCTATTAAATGAGAGGGTGCATTTTGGAGAGGGGGTTCAAAAGTACCCTTTTTGGTTTTTTGCATATAACTCGAAAACAGAGATAATTTTAAAACCTTTTTTGTAGAAAATAAAATTTTACATTGAAATTTAAAAAAAATCATTGCAAACAAAAATTTTTTGTTTTTTTTCTTACTTAGAAAATGTTAAGCTCGTCTGGCAAGGGCTTTCAACCGTAAAACTGGTCTGACACTATTTTTTTTCATATTTGAGAAGGTATACGCTAGCAAATACTCAAAACCCGGCTTTGTAAGAGCAAGTGTGTTGATTTTGGAAATTATTTTAAATTTTGAAAAAAATTAGATGGCAGCCCTAAAACTGCGAAAAATTTGAAACTTGACTTTTATTTTTGACTTAACTGGTCATGGCTCACTCGTTTGAGCGGATAAGTAAAAATTGATTTAAGCAAAAATTATTAATACCTATCTGTCGCACTTGAAAATTGTATAAAAAAAATTTTCAGTGATTTCGAATTTTTAATTCAAATTTGTATTGCCTAAAATTTTTCTCTTTTAATTGTTTGTGTCCATACTTTATGCAAAATTATTTAAATTAGTTAAATCAGCTCAGATTAACTAAATATAACCATATCCAAGCAATAGACAGAAAAAGTACTAAAAACACAGTTTTCGAAATTAAACCTTGTTGTTTAGCGAGCCAAAACACCATCTAAAATTTGTTCATATATTCTTATTCCTACCATTCTAGTGCAACTTTTGGCAGGTAGTATTAGATTTTAAATCTGATCAGTATTTTTTTCGCCATAGCAAAGTGACACACCCTAATACTTACTTGCTAAGTTCAACCATCTTAAAATTTCTATGATTTGAAAAATACAAATTTGTTTACTGCCTTTTCCTAAGAAGGAGGACGCATCTCAATTTTAGTAGTTTTGAGATATGTATACTGTTCTCGTTTTTCCCGCCTTTGTATGTACCAAAATCTAAATATTTCTTTCAAAGTTTGATTGAACATGTGTTTTCCCTTATAAAACTTCTTTTGTCTTTGGGGCCGTGTGTCGGCCGTGTTAACGGTAAAATATAAAGCGCTAAAATTTTAAAGCAATTATGTTATAATTATTTGAAAGAAATTAGGGGAGTGGGTCATTCAAATTAATATAATGACGTTTTTAATGGCCAATCACAGGTAAAAGATGTAGGGCGAGTACGAAAGTGTTTCTTGTTCTGCTGATGTAGGGGGAAAACGGGAGACTTGACCATACGGGAGACATGAGCCACTCGCAATATTTCACTCAGGCTACCCTTAAATTCTAGGAGAGTTTATATATTCGAAGCAGAAAATGACCTATTTGCTAATAAAAAGGTTTCAGAATCAACATTTGATTTTGGTTCCTGGATGAGTAAAAGCATTTTTCGCTATGAAAAGTTAAACAATTTTTGTTTTCTTTTCATTGCATAACTTTTGTTTGTCTCGTAGTTAATTAAATAATTCAGTATGCTCTTATTCCTTGAATAATTGTTTTTGTAAATACCCGTGCAAAATATTGCAACAGCTTACGTAACAGAATTTATAATCTCGGAGAACGGGAGACTTGAACCACTTATTGTAGGGAGACTTGATCATACAAAAAAAAAAAAAAAATACCAATACACCATTCCTGTGTGCGTGTTTGTTGGCAGGAATGGAGGGGACCTACAGTTTTTGCCGAGTCCGAACGGCTAAATGAGAAGCACTTTTTCATGACGAATATACTCTTGGAGGATTTGTCAGTTCCTCGCAAGAGGCAGTACCTCGAATAAAACATTTCTGTTTTTAGGTGGCACGGCTGGGAATCGAACCCACACCTTCGGCATGACAGTCCTACGCACTAACCATCAAGCTACGAGGTACTACCATCATACAAAAATGAGGAGCAAAACCAAAAAAAAATCAAAAAACTGCCGCAGAAGGGGAAATACTAGGATAAAAATGCTCAATTTATGTTTAAGAAATCTTACAATCTTCTTACTTTATTTCCCAAGGAGGGTTTTATTTAAGTTTTGTATTTATTTTCGTTTGTTACGGTCTTTAAGGTTGTTTTTAATTTTGTTTCAATATTTTCGTGTTTAAATTTTTAAAACATTTTTCTTAGCAAATAACACGTTAAATATAGTAACAGTTGAGTTTTATGACAATCATAGACGGTGATCTCATTTTTTGTATTGTTAACTCGTTCAATTTGGGTATTTGGGTATGTTCAAGTCTCCCCCAGAGGGTGTTCAAGTCTCCCGTAGGCCATAGGGGGCGGGAGACTTGAGCCGAAAATCTTTCTGCAAACAATTTGCTCTGGGTTGAAACCGATTGCTTATATTTAAAGCCAATTTAACTTGTTTCAAAATAGATAAGTGAAGCCTTATAGAGATGTATCTTTCATGCGGCTGAGGTAAATAGACAAGTTTTTATAAACAATTTCACAAAAAGTGGCTCAAGTCTCCCGCCTTCCCCCTAGCTTATTGCTACCTTCCATTCAGATACGAAAGTACTGTAAACCAATTTTGAATTAAGACGTAGTGATCCATAAAAGAACATTATGGATCATTAGAGTTTAGGTATGAGAATCATAGTATTCTGAAAGTATCCCACTAAATATTCTACTCCGAGTCCCAGTCCGCCTCTGTGGCAGTTTATTATAAATCAGATTTGAGTGTTTTGAATGTTAAAATTATTGATTTGTGTGCAAGTGTGGATGCAAAATATGAAAATAATTTTCCTACTCAAATTTAACAAACGCATGGATTTTCATCACACCTTATGGGACAAGCTTGGTAAGCTAAAAATATTGTTGGTAGAGCATTTTGTGTTAGCAATATTATATTTTAATATTCCTTTAAAGGACCAGCAACAGACTAAAATTGATTTTGAGGGCATATTCTACCAAATTCTAAGGCAAAAAAAAAATGCATTGCATAAAACTTTCTTTACAAAGTTCTTTTTAGCCCACAATTTGGCTTTAATTATTCCAAGTTTTTCTCAAACAATTTTCTTTTCCTTAAATGAGATAATAATGTTTGCATTGAAGTTCTTACGCCAACCAAATAAATTTATCTCAGGAATTTTAATTAAAAGTGAATATAAGTTATCGCTGAAGTCCTGTGCTTCTCTGTTTTGTCTAGTGGCAGCCACCTAAAAAACTATGTGGTTTCTGGTTTTTCATTTAAAAGGAAGCATTTATTTGTAAGGAATTTTATTTTATCTTTTATTTATGTTTGTCTTTTATTTTACTTGAAACATACCAAAAATATTCTATTATTTTATTAAGTAAAATTAATTGAAGGCTTACATATATTTTCAACAAATAACTTTTCTTGAGAGTGTTTTGTTTTCTTTAACACAATATCTACCTCCAATTAAAAAAATAACATAAGAAAAATAGTGAAAAAAAAACAAAATGTAACAGACTGCTTGTCCTATTATAAACTATCGCCATTATATCTTGGAGGAAAGGCAACCTTACATCAACTAACCTTAAGGATATCTTCAGGGAATTCCAGGAAAATATTAATACTAAGATGAAAATCGACACAAAACAAAGACAAATACGCAATTTCCTCATCAAGCAAGATAAACTTTTATATAATAAGTGTATCTTGTGTCGAAGTTAAATTAATTATTATAATTCGAATAGACTGTACACATAATGTGTGTCCACTGTTTGGTTAATTAAAAAAAGTTGGATTATTTACGAACGAGAGGTTGTTATTAAACTAAATTTTCTAATTGGGCCAGGGTGATATAATAGATAAGTACTAAATGTGTGTATGTATGTTTTTCAGTTATAGTTTTTTTTTTTTTTAAAGAGAATCTAAATATAAATTTCGAATAATGTAAGATAGTAATAAGACAGGTTTAGGTACTCTTTTTAACACGAGCAGGTAAGACTCGTTTTAAAAGTAATTTTTCACACTAAATAAAAATCCGTCGTCCATTTTCTGACTTCAGCTCTGGGTTTTTGAAATTTACCCGTTATAATTTTTAAATAAGGACGTGAAATTTTTGAGGGGAAATATTCAAAGCTGCAAGTATTTTAAACGAAATATTGAATGATTCCTGAAAGAACTAATTTGCTTTTTCAAAATTCAACTTAAATTTTTCCAATATCTGTTTAAGTCTTCGATACATCCTCAGGTTTTAGCTTTCACATGTCCCTTAAAAATTTGATAAGACTAGTATAATGCGGTTAAATATGTTAAACGGCTTCATTTCAAAGTGAGATTTCTCAGAGAATACTAAATATATTGGAACGAGAAAAAACAAGTATTTTTAGGAACCGTTGAAAATTTTGTTGAACAAAAATTATATAAGTTGGTGGTTACATTACCTTAAAAATAGTGAAAAAAAACTGTGAAGACTAACATCTAACTATGTAAGAATATCTCGCTGAATAACAGAATAATGAAAAAAATTTAACCAAGTTTTTAATTGAAGAAATTAGGGCTATTAGGAATCATTACTAACTAGATACCTATGTATACCCACCTCTCATTTTTACATAACCTCAAAAATAGCGAAAAACGAATATATTTTAATTTTCTAAAGCAAATATCTCCAAAACCCTAACTGAGTTAGTGAAAAATGGATGAAGGATTTGAGCTTAGTTCCCAAAAGTATGCCTAGGAAGATTGTTCACTTGATGTTTCAAAAAGTTAACTGATATTTGTAAACATGTGTAATTCTTATTTTTTGTTTTGTTTTGTAGTCCCCACATTACTCTGAAGTTCGTACGCTTTAGATTCATTCAGACAGTGATCAAATTAAGCTGCCCAGTGATAATAATACGTTTTGCATTAAGTCATTTAAAATTGAAATTGTTTGAACATGACTACTCTTAAACAACATAGTCCAGTCAACGAAGACTCAAAATAGTAATAAAATAAATGCAATAATTCATGCTCTCTCGGTTATTATTTAATGTGGTAGGGGTGACTCCCAGGTATAACATACTAAAAGTCTCCAGCCCAGGGCCACGAGCTATAGCCAGGAGGGGGGGTTAAAGGTCCCCTTTTGTACTATTTCGGGAATATTTTGAAAACTAAGCGCTTAAGCGGAAGAGTGTTCACTACAAAATGAAAGAATAATAAATTTCCTACAAAAAAGGTCTTATTCATATTTCCGGTAGGAGCAAGGTTAAAAAAGATACGGGGAGTAGAAAATAAAAAAAAATTGAAAGACAATGTTGTCATCTTCCAACATCAATGGTTTTTGATCAATTACCCAAGAAATTACCGAAAAAGTATGTATATATTGATTCATTGTCATTTCAGTGACGTCATGAAAGCAATAACTGTTCTGGTTAATGCATAAAATCCCGATACGACCGGTTGACAATGGGCCTATTTATATTTATATTTATATTTATATTTATATTTATATTTATATTTATATTTATATTTATATTTATATTTATATTTATATTTATATTTATATTTATATTTATATTTATATTTATATTTATATTTATATTTATATTTATATTTATATTTATATTTATATTTATATTTATATTTATATTTATATTTATATTTATATTTATATTTATATTTATATTTATATTTATATTTATATTTATATTTATATTTATATTTATATTTATATTTATATTTATATTTATATTTATATTTATATTTATATTTATATTTATATTTATATTTATATTTATATTTATATTTATATTTATATTTATATTTATATTTATATTTATATTTATATTTATATTTATATTTATATTTATATTTATATTTATATTTATATTTATATTTATATTTATATTTATATTTATATTTATATTTATATTTATATTTATATTTATATTTATATTTATATTTATATTTATATTTATATTTATATTTATATTTATATTTATATTTATATTTATATTTATATTTATATTTATATTTATATTTATATTTATATTTATATTTATATTTATATTTATATTTATATTTATATTTATATTTATATTTATATTTATATTTATATTTATATTTATATTTATATTTATATTTATATTTATATTTATATTTATATTTATATTTATATTTATATTTATATTTATATTTATATTTATATTTATATTTATATTTATATTTAGGTAGTAGGTACCGAGTCATAATGACATTTTAAGAAATGCTTAAGCTGATGAGCTCACGAGATATGGAAAAATACCATCCATTTAACCTGAAAAGCTGAATAAACTACTTTTAGCCGGCATTTTTCGAAAAGAGATCCTGGATATCCATACAAAAATCTAGTTTTTAAACTCCTAAATGACTTTTCTACTAAATGACTGGACTATTTGTGAATACTTTTTACAATAAAATTAAATTGAAATAAATATTTTAATATTGGATATATTTTATCTAGATCAAGAATTTGGTTATGGAAATAATAATGATTTTAACTTCTTGAGTTTTTCGCTTGATAAGCTGATATGAGTCATAAGAACTTTCGGAGTTGGAGCAAAAAATTCGAAGAAGCGGCCATGATATTTGAAAATTGATGTTTGCCTTTTATTCAGACATCTTTAGATTTTAAAAATATTAGAAAATATTAATTTGAAAATTTTGCAAAACATTAGACTGTTTTTGAAAATCAATTGGTTTTGACAGGACTTCGACAGGGGATATTCGGATATCGGATTTTGTTCAAATGGTTAAGCTGAAATATCGTTTTGTTAAATTTTTAAAGCAAGCAAAAAAACAAAACTTTGAAAAAAAAAATGGAAAATGTGCCATTTTGCGAACTTTCTTTTGTGGAAGGAGCTATACTACATCAGATAGTTCTCATAAAAAAATACAAGATGTCATGTTTAGTTTTTTTTTTAAATGGACTTGAGCCATTTTTCCCTTGGACCCTCCAGTTTGTTCGGGTACTCGGAAATAACAAAGCTATTTTCGAAATCACGCAGTCATTTATATTTCTTAAACTTCTAAGCTATACTATACATGTTTCAAAGAACCTATCCATACATTTCAAATTTCCTCTTAATATGTTATGTCGAATTCCTTACAACAATTTCAAATCGATTTTTTTTGTTGGTTGTAAGGAACACACAAAAAATCAAATTTTTCGTGTGGGATTGTGTGTGTGTCATTTGACAGTAGCTTTGAGGCAAAAAAGTAAACAAACTATGCGCATACAAATTTGTTACAAATATTCCAAAGTGCATTCAGTTTTTCGCGTCATTTTGTTAGATTAAAAACATATACATTTCCAGGAAAAGTTGCAAAAATAAACAGAAAATAGTTATGTGGCCATTAAAGTAAAAAAAACAACCCAAATTCATCCAAGAAACACATCATTCGAGAAACACATCGGCGAGCGCGCGATATATATCTTTAATTGACTTTGGGCACTTTGAACCGAAGTTAGTTGATATTTTTATAACTTCTAACTGACCATTCACTATTTTTTGATGAATTAAAATTAGTTTTAATGATTTATTTGCTTTTAATCTATTTAAATGACCGACGAACACTTTAGAACATTTGTTAAACCCGCCGCAAAGTACTTTCAACTCCAGAGAAATGTCAAATCTTGTTAGTGTGTGTGAAAACGATTTGAAATCTTGCTGAAAATGCAAGATTTGTTTTGACAGAATAAAATCGATTTTGTTTAGAAAAAAATCGATTCTGTTTAGAAAAAAATCGATTATTTGGTTGTAAGGAATTCGACATTAGATTTAGGAGGACCACCATTTTGGGTGCTGCACTGTGACGTTTTTTTTTTAAGATCTAGACAATTTGATAAATCAATATTCCTGTTTAGTTACAGAAAGAACTTGTTGTCATACATTTATTTTAACGGCTTTATGTTTTATTTTATTTGGTTGACAAAAATAAATGACCACCTACATATTTTTGTAAGCACCTTATAAAAAAATCATAATAAAATTCATAAAAATAAATGAGAATATATCCCCACTGGTATTGGTGTCAATCTTACAGCAAAAGCCTCTGGTGAATAACACGTTTAAGTTGACTGTAGGTATTAGAAAATCATAAAAATCTACCCTACTTGCTTGCTTGTTGTTTGAAATTATGCTTAAAGTTTCTAAAAGATTTTCGTTCACATCACAACAAAAAAAAACGTATCCCTTAAAATGTCAAAAGAGGAACCCAGAAGGAATTATAATTTATTCTTCCGTCTTTTGGATTTTTTTTTTTGTATACCAAGGATTTCTGTCGTCAAGCGCTTTCAAAAACTTTATTCTGAAAAGTTAAAGTATTTTGTAAGTCTCAGAGTCCTGCCAGCGAACGGCAAAATATCATTTATTATCATTACTGCTTAATAAAGATTTAATTGCGGTAAAATTAAATGTTGATTGCAATCATACCAACCAACCAACAATAATATTTTATGAGAGAGTCGGTAGTAGTGGGCTGACTTTGTTTTGATTAACACTTTCGCAAGTCGACGAAGATATACCGTCCTAGTCAGATTTATTAGCGCGATAAGTCGATTAGAGGTATAATGAAGAAATGATGATGTCTTATGACTTGACTATCTATTTGTAGCGTTTTAGTGATTTTAAACATTATTCATTTCCAGACACAAATTTGCAATTAAAATGTATAATTGCATTCGTCTGCGAATAATGAAGGTAATCATCGAAACTTATATTAATTTGTTTTGTGTATAGTAGTTGGGGTGGTGGGCGTTTCAAACAAGTAGGTAGTGATTTATATGGATTATAATAACAACTCCAACTTCTGTTTAATTTATGTTCGCATAATCCATATTTGCCCATCAGTATTAAAGTTATACCTCTCAGAACCCATCAAACTTAATGATTTATTTTGAAAATGTTCGGATTGGTGGGGGTGTACCTATTTAACTTTTAAGGACTTGTTTTATTTTATATAATATATATGTATCTTATTATTATTAAACTTATAGATAAACTTGTGTATACATTATTCAACAAACATTATGGGAATAAGATTTGGTTCAATTTTTATTATTGTTTTTTAAAGAGCTGTATTCTGCGGCAAGTAGCCGTTTTGAATAAAAAGTGTTTTGCAATTTCAAGTTTCTTGTTTTCAGATTTGTTTGCAAATAATTTTTTTTAAGGAACCTACCGTTATTGCACAAGCATAAGAAATGATTTTTTTTTTATTTTTCGAAGTCGGTCATTTTCTTTGAATTTGTTTTTTGAGTTAGTGAAATGTATAAGATTATTTGAGGAGCTTAGGAACAAAAGGTGACATTTTTCAGTTTTACATATTTTTTTTTAGAAAATTGAGAAAAACAAAATTATGGTAGGTATACCTTTCCAATTTGTTTTGTTTCCTTAAATGCGTTTTGAGCTTGTCACCTTTTGATACAAAACCAAAATATCACAATTTAAAATGTCACCTTTTTAAACTCAATATGTTAAAAATGTCACCTTTTGATGCAAAACCAAGTAAATAATTTATAGAATTGAATGATAAATGTCACGTTTTGTCCGAAAGTGCTTTTACAAGTTGAAATTTCATTGAGCCCGATAAAGAAACAAAAAGTACCAAAAGTAAAAACTTTACCTTTTGTTCCTAAGCTCCTTACTTGCTTATTCAGATAAAACTTATTAACTTCTTGCGAAAAATTGATAATATGTATATTAAGGCTGTCCTTATTTTAAAAAGTTTTGAGCACCCTTTTTTTGTTCATTGACATCTTAAAACACTACCCTATTTTTTTTTTTTTTTTTTCAAATCGCGTTAACACGTCCCGCATTGAGCTTAAAGTTTGTGATGTACCTTTTTATCTAAGGCTGAGGTAGCTCACCGGTTTTCCGGGGTTCTTACTAAAGAAGTACGAAACTTTAGTTTAAGTCAATTCTTTATTTAGATCTCGCTTTAATATCTAACAATCAGTATAATGTATTTGTACACCAATAATTTCTGGTACTGTTTAGCTTTCCGACTCGTTCGCTTCCTTGGTATGTTACGACGGGCTACCGTACTAGCTTCGTCTTTATCCACGGTGATTGGTGCTGTTTAACGACGTGTTGATAGATGAGGCTGTTCCTTAGCGTTTATCCTGGTCGGGGTTCAGAGAGATGAATGGACAAACTGGTTCGGCAATTCACGGTCGAATTTGGGAGGTCACAGGCAAATCTGGTAATCACAGTCGAAACTGGCAAATCACGGACGAATCCGGCAAATCACAGAAGAATCTGGCAAATCACAGTCGAAACTGGCAATCACAGTCGAAACTGGCAAATCACAGACGAATCTGGCAAATCACGGACGAATCCGGCAAATCACAGACGAATCTGGCAAATCACAGTCGAAACTGGCAAATCACGGACGAATCCGGCAAATCACAGACGAATCTGGCAAATCACAGTCGAAACTGGCAAATCACGGACGAATCCGGCAAATCACAGACGAATCTGGCAAATCCCAGTCGAAACTGGCAAATCACGGACGAATCCGGCAAATCACAGACGAATCTGGCAAATCACAGTCGAAACTGGCAAATCACGGACGAATCCGGCAAATCACAGAAGAATCTGGCAAATCACAGTCGAAACTGGCAAATCACGGACGAATCCGGCAAATCACAGACAAATCTGGCAAAATACTGTCGAAACTGGCAAATCACGGACGAATCCGGCAAATCACAGACGAATCTGGCAAATCACAGTCGAAACTGGCAAATCACGGACGAATCCGGCAAATCACAGTCGAAACTGGCAAATATTTACTACTAAAGTCTCCTTACCTCTGGTGGGGGAAGTCTTTTGTATCCTTCTTAACTCCACGACGACGGTGGCTTCGATACTGATCTATGCAGCTTGTATGGCGGTCTCTTATAGCAACTCCGGGCAAAACCATGCGTGAGCTGTAAAGCTGCGAAGTATAATTTCTTATAAGTTGTCGCTCATTTTGCTACGTCATCACCTCTTAGCTAATATAATTTTTGTCTATGTAGGCCTAGAGAGGTGAAGTGCGGGGGATGGACTTTGTCCTATTTATATGTAAAATTACTAGCTTTGCCATAGGTGGACTGTAGTAGGCTGGTTGGCTGAGCTGTCTTGCCTAATTCACCATGCAGCTTCTGGGCCATCATTGTTGATAGTGACGTGGAGGCGGCAAGAGGATGATCACACTCGCATTTAATTGTCGGTTTAAACTCACCATCGATGTTCTTGATCGTAACCCATTTGCTGCTTTCAGTGGAGTACTTCTTTCTTCGTACATATTTTAAAATATGATTTCACCACTCCTAGTTCTTGTTGTTGGTGCACTTAGGTTAGCGTGGGGAATTTATGTTTCAGTGCTGGTAATCTATTTGGTAATCTTCGCTTATCAGTTGTTGATTGCAGCTCACGGAGTCCACATGCTATGGATGTGGTCGGATGGGTAAGTATTTTTATACTTCAGGTGCATAGCTAGGTGGGGGCATTAATATTATTAAATATAAGGGGTAGGTACAAAATAGCTTTTGTTATGGGAGTTGGGGTATAGGGAATGGAATGGTTGGTATGAAAGGGACAGGTGCGCAGGTAAGGGGGGTGGAATTGTAATGCTTCATTACAAGTTGATGCTCCTGTGAGAGTTAGGGTCTATTTAAATCCTCTTTAAGCCCAAAAATAACTGTAGGTACTTGCTATACATTCATTATAAAAAAAACTTATGTATCTTAAAAACTACTCAAACGATTTCAATTGAGATTCTAAAAAAAATTTTACAATTACTTGAATATTTTTAAAAGTTCTTAATTTCCAAGCGAATTGAACTTTTTGAGCAAGAACGTGCGACCCAGTCATGCCTTTTATTTTATTTTTTTAAGCAAGAGTAGGTTACAGATTTGAAAGTTTTGTCGATCGGCTTCACAACCTTTCTTAAGGAAACATACAAAAAAATAAATACCTTTGAGTCGGAAACCATTTTCCAAAAAATGGTTCTTAATAATACTTCTCAAAGAACCATTTTTTTATTTTCGAGTTTCTTCAAAACGGTATGACTGATTTTAGTAAAATTTTTTAAAATATTAATACATGTTATTTTGTACCAAAATTATTAAAAAAAATATTTCTGGGATTTTTGAAAAATTATTCAAAATTTTTTTTTGAAAATCAAATATGTATTTCGATATCAATATGATCGATGTTTAGAAACTCGATACTTAAGAGTTTTAAAACACTCTGCTCGTATAAAATATTTTAAGAAAAAAATGTACTTTTATGCAAAAATAACGGTATCTTCCATACAAACGTTAAAAAACCGTTTAGATATTTTCTAACTTTTTTCTTTGCTCATACATAAAAACTTTGAAAATTTCATCTATATAAAGAGGGTCTTTTTTGACGTGTGGTTTTCATGAAGAAATAAAACGCATATAATTAATAAATTTAATTTAATGTTATGACCAAGACTTTAGCTTTATTATAAAGATAAGGTTTTGCCATTATGTTTTAAAAATGATTTCGGGCAAGTGACCGACGCGGCTGGCTCGAATAAATTCCAGAGGAGAGGCTCAATTTTCGTCCACTTTTTGCAACAATTAAAGGTAGAACTATAATAGACGGAATGCCACTTAAGTGGTCGTACGAAACCGAGTGAATACAAGGAGTTCATATGTTGCGCCCATAATTGCGATTTGGTATTGTTCGTCTAGTCTTCGTTAAATTTTGGCGTCGGACGTGAAGAGCGCTCACCGACCGCTCTTTCGTAAGTGGGCGAATGCAAAAATCAAAATGGTGGAAGCAAACTAAAAAATATTGGCATGGTGCATAGTTTTCAACTTTTTTCTTCTGTTTGATGAATGTGAAGTAAAATGTTTAAGTTTTCTATAAATTAATTTTTATCACATGTGGTTTCGCAAAGTAAATAAATAAAAGGCTATCACTCTGTGCTGTGAATTTAGTACTTTTTTCGGAAAGCTACTTTTTGGTCGGTTTTGACATAAGCTTCCGAAAGCTTCCGCCAATTATAGTTCTACCTCAAGGCGATAAATCAACAATAACGCGTTGTTGATTGTTTCGTTGGTTGTACCTATGGCATGTATCACCGTCTTGTTGGAACCAATGCGGTAGTCAACATCAACATCCTCCAATTCAGACACGAAAAAGTCATTAATCATGGCTCTATAGCGTTCCCCATTGACTGTAACATTATGGCCGGCTTCATTGTTCACCATTATTTTAGTAATAAATTTTCACGATTTGCAAAAGTTGTTTAGGAGTTAGTCTATTTATTATGAAATGGCAAACTAAACTGAGCATAAATCAAGTGACAGCTGCCCGAAAACAACTACGTCACAAAACCACACGTCTAAGAAAACACACCTTAGAACCAATAAATAATAAAAGTAGGCGTGGCAGTAGGTGGGCTCTACTGAAACTATTTGCTTTTCTTATATTTTCTTTTTTTATAAAAAAAAAATGGGAAAATATTATTCAATATTCAAACCATTTAACTCAGGCAACTGGGGCTGAATTACGGATTCAGTGGCCGAGTGAATGAGTGACATCAGTGATCAGTGATTAAACGAGTAACCACTTCAAATTATGGTTAAGCAGATTGCACAAAACTTGAGCGGTAATGCCATACTCACACAATGCAGCCGTACGTATTACTCGAAAACTGATGCGGTAATTCAGCCCCTGAATTGGTAGGTCCCTAGGTACTAAGTTTTTGAAAGAAAAAAGTTTTTTTTCTTAATCTTGATGTAATATCTTTAAAAAGACGTTTCACTAAAATTTAAATTATGAAATTCAAAATTTAAGACTTCATATTTGTTTTAAGCGTCTTTGCCAAGACAATTTAACAAACATAAACAGAAACACAATCAAAAAATACAAATAAAATAATATAGGAAAGGTACGTCCATATAAGTTAATCTTTTTTGCAAACTGTCAATAGAACTTCAACATTTACTCAAAAATTTTGTTTTTTTGTTGTTGTAAGTTGGTTTTTAAACGAAGAGAAAATAAAATGCACGACTCGGTCGCACGTACTTGATCTTATGTTCAAGACACTGCAAGTTTAAGAAAAGTATATATGGGACAATATTTCAAAATATTAATATTTCAGTCTCCTTCATTTTTAAACCGAAGTACAAAATTTTATTATAAGTTTGTTAATTGGATGGCTTGAAACAAACGGGTTCTAATATTCGCTCTAGAAAAAATAAAGTTAAAAAAATATCTTACCCACTATCTCCATTTAAACACCCAAAATGTCATTCCCCTGACGTGTCCCCAGGTCTACTTATCACACTGCAATGAATTTTAGCAACGAAACGATACAAAAAATCTAATGATGCAGTCTTTTTAATAATATATGCATTAGGGTGTTTCATTTTATAAGGCACAAAATAAAATGTTAAATTTTACCTGACTTTGCTCATGCCCCGAGTCTCTCTGACAAAAAAGATATTTTTGCCAAATTTCAAGAAGATTGGAGAATATTTAGAGGTTGCGCATTTTGATCACTTTTTTAAAAGTAGGCAAAAAATAGGATTTTTACATTTTTTGCAGCTTTTAGAGAAAATGTGTTTTTTTTTATAAGAACACAAAAGTCTAGCTCCCATCACCCTTAACCGTGAAGTTGATCTTCAAAAAAAAAAAAATTGGTTGCGTCAGTTAGGGCAGGGGTAAGGGGATAGGTGAACCCCATGCAGTCAATTCCGGTAATTTAATCAAAAGAGATCCCTACCAATAGAGGACAAGCAATTTCTTTTGGCCAAAATTGGATTATATGGATGTAATATGTGACATATTGTTTAGAAAGGACAGCACTGCGTATTACACAGTTATGTTACAAAAGACATTTTACATAGTAAACGATAACTGTAAGATAGGGTTATCTCTCGAGGAGGTGACGTGAATTGGCCACCAAGATCGTGAGATTTGCCCCCATTAAACTTTTCGTGGGGTTTTCTGATGTCGCAGGTCTATGCTCATGAGCCGCAATCAACTGATGCCCTCAAAGTCAAAATAATTTAGGCCATCGTTCAAATTCAGCCCGAACTATGCAACAAAGGCATTCCAATTTCAACGTCTCGGATCCTTGCCACCGTGCGCAGCCGTGGCAGATATTTTGAACAATGTCATATTCCATATTATATATTTACTATAGCATACTTATAGTCCCTTCAAAAAATAATAAGAATTTCGTTAATACCACACACACAGCTTGTTTTATTCCATTTCAAAGTCGACCTGCCCTCTCTAATTGGTAAACCGTGTAGGCATAACGCTCGAAGTTTGAAGGTACAGTTCGAAGAGAAATTATTTTAAAACAATTGAAGGTAGGGATGTCACAAATTAACAAAATGTAGTTTAGATTGTACTTGTAGACACACACAACCTTCACAAGATGAAACAAGTGGATGAGAAGCCCTTTAATACAAAGGACTTCAATATTAGAAAACTCAATAGTTTCAGATAAAAGTGATCAAAATGCGCAACCTCTAAATATTATCCAATCTTCTTGAAATTTGGCATACATATCTTTGACATCACTTAGACTCGGGGCGTGAGCAAAGTCAGCCAAAAATCACACCTTTGGAATAATGAAACACCCTAATATGCATCCTTACCAGAAAATAGTTAAATGATTTTTAGTTGCTTTATTTTTTCAAATAGGAGCTATTAAGTAAGTGTCCCCCATAAATTCATCATTTCTATACCACCAATGGAAATTAAAAAAAAATATATATAGGCTCAAAATAGAAAACTGATTTTTTTTGTTGTTTAGCGGTACAGAATTGCTCTTTATGAAAATTGAAGTAAGGGTTTCAAAAAAACTTTGTTGTCATTATTATTTCAAGTTAAGGCAATGATTTTGTTTTTCGTCAAGCGAAATTGTCATTCCTCTAACGCTTGTTTTTTACTAAACCGTGTGGTTTAAAAATTAAAAAGTTTTACTCGTCTGTGTCTTTTTGAAGGGCCTACGTGAAAAATAATATAAAACATCTAATTCATTTCCCTAACATCATTTTTTGTGTCATTCCCCTGACTTTCAAGTTTTCATTATAATGATTGATTGCGTTTTGGTAACTCTAGAAGAATCAACAATATTACATTTAAACATATTTACAGTATTTTTAGTAGTTTTGAATTTTTTGACATATTCTCGATTAAAATATCATAAAAAAATACGATTATTACTATAAAATGTTTAGTCTTGCAAAAGCCTTGAATCATGAGAGCAAGTTCGTGCAACATAGTCGTGGATGCTATTTTTCATGTTAGTATTTATGCTCTTTTTTCTTTACACTCCTGAAACCATTCGCAAAATTAAATATCCATCTAATCAACGTAGTAAATATACATTTTTGTCATTCCCCTGATACATGTATCATTTCCCTGACTTAAAGAACCGTTAGACTTGATCAAATGTTATGACTCCTTGTTTTAAAGTGGTTATTAAAGAGTTATTAAGAGACATAATTGTTCGTCTACCAAAATAGGTTCTTTTGAGCGAGGGTCTACTTTGGAGTGAAAAATATTAATGTTTTGAAATATTGACCCACATACAAACATGGAAACAATTATGAGTGAAAAATGTAGAGAAGCATGAAATACGACATTTAAATTAGCTAAAACAACTCTTTAGACAGTTTGAGGTGAAAAAAAGTATGCCATCTTAATTCATGATGGAATATGATTGTATAGGAAAAAAAATTTTAAAATCGTTGGAGCGGTTTTCTTTTAAATTATTTTTTTATATATAAAATTCTTAAAATATTTTTAAGAACAAATTTTGGTATGCAGATTTAAACTACATATATATTTATGTGTATACAAAAACAAAATTTGAAAAAAAATTGTCAACCCGTTTTTGAGATATCGAATTTTCAAAAAAAATTTTTAAACTTTTTTTAAAAATCCAAAAACTTTTTTTTTTGAAATTTTGATTTATTTAATCTTATCTGAAATTTGTAAGTAAAAAAATTATTTAAATCCGTTAAGCTGATAACGAGAAAACTCAAAATAAAAAATTACGTTCTATGACAGGTACTACTAATAGGTGCTATGTGTAAAATTTTATAATTTTTGATGATAGATCGTACTAATTTTAGTATATGAAAAAAAGTTTAATCAAAATCGTAGGAGTCGTTTTCAAGCAAACAAATATTTTCCTTTGCGGTTTTTTCACTTTTGTATGGAAGGTACCGTTATTTTTTCATAAATGTAAATTTTTTTCTAAAAATATTTTAGAGAGTACTTAAAGAGTCTTAAATATCGAGTTTCAAAAAAATCTATGTTGCCGTTTTCAAAATATTTGATTTTCAAAAAAAAAAAAAAAAAAAAATATTTTTTAAAAATCCAAAAAATATGATTTTTTAAATGATGGTACATAAAACTGTTTATATTTTTCGGAAGCTTCTGTATAAAAAAAATAATTGAAATCGGTCATACTATTTTGAAGAAAATCAAAAATTAAAAAAACGGTTCCTTGGGAGGTACCATTAATAACCATTTTTGAAAAACGGTTTTCCACCCAAAGAAAGCCTTTACTAAAATAAATTTATAGAATTTTTTTTAAGAAAAGTTGTCGAGCCGTTTTTGAGAAAAATACGATTATGTAAATTTGCCAAAAAAAATGTATGGCAGGTACCGTTATTTTTGGTTCTAACAAAAAATGAAAAAAACTTGTCGGCAAAATCACCAAAAACCACTATGTTCCAAGTTTCAAGAAAATCGATCGAGCCGTTTAGGCTGTAGACGAACAGACAGACAGACAGAAAGACAGAAAGACAGAAAGACAGACAGACAGACAGAATTGTGCCACCCACTTTTTTGGTGTTCTCTATCATCGTAATATCATGTTTGATTGTTATCTCAAAAAATTTTTTTTCACGAATCCAAAACTTGCCTTATAACGGGTGATTTTTTAGCTGGTTTGGTTTTGGCAACACTGGTTTTGACAGCTGACGTGTGTTTAGTACCTTGTGTCACTGTCAAACAGCTTCAGTTTGGTTTGCAATTTAACCATGGATCGTCTTACAAATGAACAACGCTTGCAAATTATTGAATTTTACTATCAAAATTCGTGCTCGGTTCGAAATGTTCATCGCGCGCTGCTTCCATTTTATGGTCGGCATTCTCGACCTTCTGAGCAGTCTATTCGGAAGATTGTGACCAAATTTCGCACCAAATTTACTTTGTTGGACATTAAACCACCAACACGTTTACGTACTGTGCGTAGTGAAGAAAATATTGCGGCCGTATCAGCTAGTGTGACAGAAGACCGCGAAATGTCGATTCGGCGCCGTTCCCAGCAGTTAGGCCTTTGTTACAGCACTACGTGGAAAATTTTGCGGAAGGATTTGGGCGTAAGGCCTTTTAAGATACAGCTGGTGCAAGAACTAAAGCCAGCCGACCTACCACAACGCCACACAGCACGCGAAACAATGGCGCAATTGCGAGGCGAGTTTGGTGAACAGTTAATTTCACGTTTCGGGCCGGTCAATTGGCCGCCTAGATCGTGCGATTTGACACCATTAGATTATTTTTTGTGGGGGTATGTCAAGGCTAATGTCTATAGGGACAAGCCCGCTTCGATTGACGCACTGGAAGCCAACATCCATGCATTAATTCGTGAGATACCGGCCGATATGTGTGAAAGAGTATGCCAAAATTGGACTCAGCGGATGGGCTATCTGAGACGCAGCCGCGGTCAACATTTGCATGAAATTATCTTTAAACATTAAATTGCAAGTTAGTTCCTTTAATCGCAAGTAAAAACGAGTTATAAATCTCGTAATAATTTAACATCGGTATTATTAAGGACCACTAAAATTAATATGAAAACACTACTGCCCATGTTGGTCGCTCCAAGAGGCCTGAAAATAAAATATTTTCTTAAAGATTTCACTTATCTTGTGAAAGCTTTGTTAAAAAAAAATATTTGAATCCGTTCAGTAAATAATGAGCAAGTCCAAATTCAAAAACATTCTTCCAGAGAGGTACTTTTTCATTTGTTTTTTATATAATAAATATCGATACCTTCCCGTAAGAATGTATTAAGCGATATTTTCAAAATTTTAAATTAAATTTTTAAAATAGTTATTTATTTGTGTATTTTGTTGTAGTAAACAGATTTTTAGAGGCATAGATATTGAGTTGAAAGTCCTGTATCTTTTTATTTTTTTAAATATCTATGTAAATAAACAAATAACTGGTTCAGATGTTTTTTTCGATGCCTTAAAATTTTTTGAAATGTCGCTTAATACATTCTTATGGGAAGGAATCGATATTAAATCGTTATTCTAATAATCATAGTTCAACCATATGCTGAGATGGAGAAAGTGCAACGCTATTTTCTTAAAAAAGTGATAGGTCTTCCACAGACATCTCCGAATTATATGCTTACCTTGGAGTGCAAAATGGAACCTCTTTATGCATACACCATGAAATGCCACATGATGTACATTAAAAAAGGTCTTAACATTATATCCAGAAAACAGGCTTCCTAAAGCTTTAGCTAAAATTGTTATCCGCAAAAATATTTATTGGCATAGGACCTGGATGGAATTTGAAAATGTAGAAAGGATGCATCTTGAAAATCCTATAAGGACAAACTTTGAAGTCATAGCCCGAAATGTGTGCTAACAAATAACGAACCGAGACTTGGAAACAGCTCAACAAAGAGCGATAAGCTCAACGTCCCATGGTCTCTACAATAATTTAAATTAGGAAGAAGGAAGTAAATACAATAATGAATTCCAAAAACTTTTCGATATAAGGTGGATCTTCAAAGCCAGAGGAGGTCTAATATTTTTGAATGGGACATTCTCACTATCTGAAAGGACTAGCCGCTGTACGATGTGCAATTTAGGAGAAAACAAAACCTTCCAACACTTCTTCGGTACTTGTCCAGTTTTAAAAGAAATACGGTTTCAATGCTTCGGAATGAGGATTCTAAGCACAGAAAATATGGTCTCAATTTTGGATGGTGAAGGATGGATTCCGGTGTTGAAATACTTACCCCTAGCTGTTAAATACCGAGCAAATCTTATAAGAGAGTACAACGGATAGTATAAAATAGAAAAGATATGATTGATATGTACAAAATACGAGGAAAAAAATATGAAAAAAAAAATAATATCTAGATACATAACATGAACAACACTGAACTAGAATTAAAGAAAAGTTTATTAGATCGCAACAGACGACGAAAGTCATAGCTGCTACTTATTGTTGAAAGCTTTTATTCTAATATTTATATATGTAATATATATTATGTAAGTCTAATCTCTGTTAAAATGAAAAATGAAATAAACAATTTACTACTACTACTACTACTACTACTACTACTACTACTACTACTACTACTACTACTACTACTACTACTACTACTACTACTACTACTACTACTAATACTACTACTACTACTACTAATCATAGTTCATGGAACTTTTTTCAAGGAAATCGCATGGCGTTAAAGGTTAAAGAACAGATAGTAAAATATAAATATTATATTAGGTATAATGTCTTGTCTGTGATTTAATGTAATCCTAAATAATTAAGAAGATTTACATAGACAGAACTGTTTATATGCACATAATTCTTTTTAATTAAAGTCATTTATTCAATACCTACCTATCTACATATCGCTGATGATTATCCTCTTAATAATAATTTACTGTTTTATTTTAGGAATCACACATTCATCTTGTGAAGTTAACAAGACTCCTGCGACTAGCTCGCCTTTTACAAAAATTGGACAGATACTCACAATACACGGCATTGGTGTTGACACTCTTGATGTTGTGCTTCTCGTTGGTAGCTCATTGGCTCGCGTGCATATGGTATGTCATCGCTGAAAAGGAGAACATGATTAATGACAATGGATGGGATATCGGTGAGTATACCTTTACCTAGCCTTTATGCGGGTACTGTGTTGTTAATGTCGCAGGATATTGAAATACGGCCCTGGAACGCAACAGCGTAAACTGATTCAAAATGGATATATTTTTGCCTTTGTAGGAATTTTGTTCGAAGGAAGGTCGTTGTAATCCATTATGCCTATACGCCTCCTCTACTAGGTATAGCACGGTTTTTTCATATATAAACATCGATTGTTAGCCTGAATCCGCCTACGAAGAAAAGTTTATTATCTATGAAATTTCTAAATCTCTGATAAAGCTTTAATTGGTTTTGTGGTTACAAAAAAAGCTTCCTTCTTGTATTATTTTATTTGTGTGTGTATCGATTTTAATGAATGGGTAGGAGTGATATTCCAACAAAGTAGGTGTTGTTACTTTTTCGTGTTAATTTATGAGAATTTAAATAAGATTAAAATGAGAGTAACGGCTTATTAATTCTTTTTAAAAGGTTTAATTTGTTAATTTATTTTAAGGAAGGTTTTAGCTTTAATTGATTATGATTTTATATTTTAATTTTGATTCATTCGAAAACAAACAAGAAGTGTGTGATTTAATCCGTACAAAATTGATGTAGGTTATTATTACAGGGTAATCGGTATAAGGTACCTACACCAAAAACCTATTAAGGCGAGTAGGTTGGGTTTTAAGACAAGCTATACTTTTTTGGAAAGCCAGAAGTCTCTTCTTTAATTTTCATTTTAAATTAAGTTGTGTTAGTGAATACATAGTTTTTGAAAAATTAATTTTCAAGCTTGAAATTTTGACAAAAAAAATTTCAAACTAGTTTTTTTTCAAAATTTTATATAATTAAGAATAATTTTTGTTTTCAAAATTCAATGCTCATACCTATTAATTTTCAATAAAAACAGAAAGCCGGATGCTAATATGTATCACTGTAATGTAAGCAGGTCAGTATGAAATTTCACAATTTGGGCCTATCCTTTTATTGAAATACAATATAAAAAAATGCAAAATTTGAAGCCTTACTGCAAGTTGATAGAATGCTTGGTTCTTGAATCTTTACCCGATGTGACTTGCAAATTACTTCATAGTGAAGTAAATTTTAAGAAATTTTAAACATAAAGGACTTCACAATTTGAATATAGTCTATCATTGAAATACAAAAAAAAAAATGCAAATTCGGAGCCTTACTGAAAGTTCTTAAAATACAGCTGAATTTGATAATTTAACACTTAAAGCTTTTTGTATAAAATCAGAGGTCAAAAATAAAACTCAACCTTTTGAAAAGTCTACAAATTTAGCTTGCCTGCCGAGATTTTTAAAAATGGTCACTTAATAACCATTTAACTTCAAAAGAACTTTTTTTTTCGGTTTATTTCAGTGGGAAACTTTTATTTTGATTTTTTTAGGTTTCGGTTAACCACTGACCACTTATCGCCGAGAGAAAAAAATAAATCTCGTTTGGAGATTTTTATTTTGTTTTGTTGATTAAAAAGCTTTACTTTTGTTTTTTCAAAGAATTGTTTGGTCATTCATTGTTTAATACTCTTCAAAATAAAAGTTTAGTGGAAGTGTTGATCGCAATTTACTCTTTTTGGGTTTTGAGCTGACACGCGTCTATGAGGGTTGTGGTCAAAATCTCGCACCTTAAAAATCGCGCAAGCCAAAATACAACGTCACCGACGATGACGGCCACGATCACGACAATGACGACTGCACGATGGTGATACTGATGATTTCTTGCCGATTGCGTTTACACGTAGTATTGTGTATTGTTGTCCCATGGCATACGCCTCGCCATGGCGTATGCCTATTTGAAAAGTAATTTTGAAAAAAAGAGTTTTGGTGAGACTCTAGTGAGACCAAAGCGAGATGATGAAAAACATTGTAAATGACAAAAATCACGTGTAAATATAACGGCGAGACCAAAGCAAGACCATAGAGAGAAATCCACGACACTGACAGCCATGTTAAAGGCCATGGAGAGACAAAAGTGCGACTTACACAATTACCATGAAGCATAAAACCATATTCGGAATTTTTAACCACGTTTTTAGCTTATTGTAACCTCATTGAAAAAAATAATTTTGAAAAAAAATGTTTGGCGAGACTATAGCGAGACCAAAGCGAGATGATGGAAAAACATTTAAATGCCAAAACCACGTGTAAATATCATGGTGAGACCGAACCGAGACCATAGCGAGAAAACCACAGATAGCCGTGTAAACGGACACGGGGAGACAAAAGCGAGATTAACACAATGACCACAATGGCACTGAAAGCTACATTTAGACGATATCTGCGGCATCATTATCGTTATACCTCTTCTTTTATAAATGTTGATGACGATTTGAGTCTACTGAGTTCTGAATTATCTGAAATATTTCAAATTACATAGATTTTATATCTACTTTTTCTTAGAGAAAAAATACCATTTTTGATTTATTTTCCATGGAAACAGTCTTAGGTTGATTGTTTCTCTTTATTTCTTAGAAAAAAGTCAACAGATAAGAAGTTAAATGATAAATCTCACCAAAAAACCAAAAAATACCAACCAACAAAAGATCCAAATTGCGCATACATATTTTCGGAGCAAAGATACTTTCAAAACATACTGAATCAAAATTAAGTAGAAGCTCAAGGCTTTAATATGGTACACTCAAAAATCCAAGACAGATATATAGCCATTGAATCCTTACCATCTAATCATTTTTTGCACTTTTTGCCTGAGCCGACTATCTAATGGCAAAATTAAAAATGCTTGCACCTGGTTCCAAATATTTTATTAATCGGCCCAGCCTTTAAGTTTGTGGATCTGGAAGCATTTAAAAACAGCTGGAAGACTAAATAGTGGACCTACCTTCTTTTTAATTATTCTCTATAATCGTAAATTATATTTGACCAAAAAAATCTTTAGTTTGAATATTTTTGCGAATTAGAAATTTGTCGTGTAGAACCAAAAAAGAAGCTTTCGGACCAATTAATAAATACCTAAATGAAAATAAATTTTGAATATAAATGACTTTTTGGATATGCCATATTAAAGTTTTGACCATCTTCTTTGTCTGAGCTTGTCTTGAGCCTATTCTTGCTCCAAGAAAAGTTATGCGCAATTTATTTTTTTAAATATTTTGTTGGTTGATTTTTCTAATATAATTTTTTTCTGTTAAAATTTTTGTTAATACAAACATTTTAAATTTTTTGTAAATACAAACATTTTAAACCATGTATTTCGACTTAGTTTCTTTCAGAAACTTACTTACTTTACTTTAGATGGCGCTAACAGTCCTGTTGCTGTGTAGACTGTTGACCATCAGGGGTGATTTCGAAAACTCGTCGGGCTAGTGCGTTGGCATGTCTGCTATTACACGATGAAACTAGATGCATGAGACTTCTTCGAATTCTTCTTTGTTTTTTCGTCCGCTGATTCAAGCGCTATTACACGTTGAAACCAGATTCATTAAACCAATTTGACAGTTCTCTTTATTTTTCGATTCTGAGTTGGACTGTAACAGGGTTGCCACTTTACTGCAACTGCAGTAGATCTGCTGCATTTTTATTCTCGCAGAATAAGGCTTGTTTCACACACATACGGTTTTCATTCGGTTCGGTCTGTATTCGGTTCGTTTTCGGTTTCAGTTTTTTATTTTCACACATATACGGTTCCTATAAGGTTTGTATTCAAATATCAATTTTTAATTCCAAAAATATCAACCGAACCGAATATGTGTGAAAACGCTACGATAAGTTTGTGTGCCCTTGAAACCGAATGAAACCGATTCGTGTCGAGGGAACGTTCGGTGCTATTCGGTTTCTATTAGATTTTTATTCCTGCCGTTTTCATCGGTTCAGGTCCGACCGAAAACGAACCGAATACAGACCGAACCGAATGAAACCGTATATGTTTGAAACAAGCCTTAAATCTACTGCCTTAATAAAATCTGCTGCGCTTGATTTTTCGAACAATAATTAGCAGGTACATAAAGTCAAAATCTGATGCATCATGTCTGTTCGTTTACTTTCCAAAACTACAAATTTTATTAAAATTTAATTTTTATATGAACTTTGACAGAACTTACGGGCTAGATGCGTAGAAGCTCGTAGTTTGGGAAGTACGCGAACAGGCATACAAAATAGTTGAGTTAATTTGTATTATTTTAATTTATATTTTCATTTTTATTTATTTATCAGTTTTGTTAAAATAATATATGTAATATTTCATTATTGAAAAAAAACGACTAAATATAAGTCTACTGCGAAAAAGTTTTTTTGCAAATTTAATGTGAAAAATTTTCAGAGAAGTGGTAACCCTGACTGTGCTCAAAAAATTATTTCTGTTTGTTGCATCGATGTTTACTCCTCGCAAAACGAAATCATATAAAGCAGAATAATAAAAAAAAACGGACAAGAGAAAAGAGAAACGTCAAATAGTTGCACCGAAAATTTTACCCACGCGACACAGGAAAATTTTTTGCCGTCTCATCTTTTCGATTCTTTTTTCTCTTTTGCACTTATGGTGTT
Organism: Dasysyrphus tricinctus; assembly: GCA_963921185.1. NCBI lineage: Eukaryota > Metazoa > Arthropoda > Insecta > Diptera > Syrphidae > Dasysyrphus > Dasysyrphus tricinctus. The sequence goes on from OY992531.1 coordinate 70,219,613, forward strand.
TGAAAAGTTGTACGCGTCTATTTCATCGTGTAATAGCAGACTAGCCATACGCTCTAGTGTTCCAGCCATCTCAGCCGTTGTATTTTCCGCTTTTTGACCAGGCCGACGTCGCTGTAAAGCCTCGTTGTTAAATCTTCTCCACCATAGGTTACTCCATCGATATAGACTGAACCGAAGATCACCCTAAGAATTTTCCTTCGCACACTCTCTCTCTTTTCCTCCGTAGAATTCAGCGTTCCTCCTTGATTTTTGCCCGTAGAGCTGCTCCCGGGCTGTTCTATCAGCAGCTCTGGTTCTAGTTTGCCGCATTGATTGGTAGGCTTCATTCTTTGGTGCATGCGCCAGCTGGCATTCTTCATCGAACCAGAAGGGTTTCGTTGTGGTCGCCTAGTGAAACCCAGCACATCAGTAGCGACACTTCTGATGGCTTGTTGGCAGTGTTTCCAACTGGTCCTCTGTAGTTGGTGCTGGTGGTAGAGTTGCTAAAAGGGTAAAAGAGACTTTGTCAGCAAACAAACAATAAATTACGCGATGTCCTCTAAAAGTACTTGAGAGTGCTAGGACGCCATATGGCCCTAGGCTCAATGATAGGAAAATCCCTATGCACACCTCCGCGTGGTAGAGGGCGGGTAACGCTAACGTGCAGGGGGACCGAATGGATGCCGGGATAAGCAGGACAACCCAGCTATGCTGGTCAGGGCACAAACTTGTCCTCGGGATGGTTAAAAGCCCCCTTAAGGCGGATGAACTGCAGGTGGTGGTCAACGGCATGATAGTCTGGTGGCGGAGGAGCTTTTTTTTGGTAAAAGGCCAACGGCCAGCAGCAGGTAGCGTCTGTAACCCTTACTGGGCGGCTACAAAAGGCGTCTGTTTTCCCATAGTGGGCGGCCTCGAGCAGTTATGTGTTTGACCATACAAAAGGCGGGTGTGCCTGTCAAATCTGAGCTTATGTATGTTATTAATCATATCTCGGAAAACACCATGGTGGAAGGATATATGCAAATACATGAATTATGACAACAAATGGAAATGAGTCCCCAAGAGGTAATCTTTTTATAGAAAATCCTTCTGTAGCTTCGGCTGCAGTAAACCGCACATCGGATTTGGGGGTGCGGCATCCTTCATGTACGAGCGTCAATCAAGACGCCATAATAATAAATGAATCGTTGACAAATAGAAGAAGTCTTTCAAGAAGCGCAAATGTTACTTTTGGCTACCGCATACGTACGAAAATCGGAGCATGGAACGTTCGATCCTTGTACAGCGATGGTAGATACGAGCAGGTTGAGCGTGAAATGCTTCGCCTAAAGATCAGTATCCTGGGCATAAGCGAAACTAAGTGGAGAGGAAGAGCTGAATACAGATCAGACACTGGACAGACGAGAATGCTGTATTCCGGCGAAGATGAAAGAGAGGGTGGCCAAAGACTGCATGGTGTCGGAATTATGTTGAACGAAGAAGCGTGGCGTAGTTTGATCTCATGGGCGCCCATTTCTGCGAGATTAATGACAGCAAGGTTTCGTTCAAAAATTCGTAACGTCACAATTATTCAGTGCTACGCCCCCACAAATGAAGCGACCGAGAAGACAAAACCGCGTTCTACACTCATCTTAACTCGGTGTACAGTAGTGTTCCGAGAGCCGACATCATAGTCGTTATGGGAGACCTTAATGCCCAAGTCGGTTCAGACAATTACGGACTGGAACGCGTGATGGGAAGAAATGGCGTGGGGTCACGGAATGAAAATGGTGACTTGCTTGTCGACTTTTGTAACGCGAATCGTCTTGTGATAGGTGGGACTGTATTTAAGCATAAGACGTGCAACAAAATTACCTGGGTGCATCCGGATGGTCAAACCGAAAACCAAATTGATCATATCATGATTCAGCAGCGATGGAGGAAGTCTATGTGTGATGTCCGAAGTATAAGAAATGCAGATGTGGGAAGCGACCACCATTTGGTTCTGATGAGTCTCAAACTACGAACCGCTGCCGTACAAAAACCAGCGCAGGATGCAGCAAGGAGCACAAAATTCATTACTAATGCTTTAAATGACCCCAACATATGTCGAAACTATGTCACCACCCTTAACGACAGAGCCTCGTCATTAAATGGAATCCAGAATTCAACAATTGATGAGATGTGGGGTGAAATTAAAAGTGTTTTTATGGAGGCTGGATCCGAAACTGTACCCAAGCGAACGAGACGTAGAGACTCTTGGATATCCCAAGACACCTGGGATAAGATCGAACTTCGCAAATCGTTGAAAATCCAAATAAATGCCGAAGCTGATGTTCAACGAAAGGCTGACTTGCGAAGAGAGTACCGCATTGCACATAAGATGGTCTACCGCTGTGTGAGACGTGACAAGAGGGTGAAGTTGGATGGACTCGCAGATAATGCGGAAAGCGCTGCCAGAAGAGGAGATATCCGGGAATTGTACCAAATAGCCAAAGATGTTATCGGGAAAAAAAGCAACACGAATCATCCTGTAATGGATGTGGATGGCACACTTTTGGTATCAATTGAGGATCAGCTTCGTAGATGGAAGGACCATTTTTGTGCCCTGCTAAATGAGGATTCAGTTGAGCAGAGTGCTGAAGTGCCCCAACTAAACGAGATGCGCAGGTCCTATAGGGGTATTGACATCGAACCCCCCGTCAGAATCGGAAATTCGTACATCAATAAATCTCCTCAAAAACAACAAGGCAGCTGGACTGGACGGAATACCAGCTGAATTCCTGAAAGCCGATCCCGTAGCAGCGGCTAGTATTTTACATCCGCTGATACAAAACATTTGGGAAAACGAAAGCTATCCAGGACTGGAAGGATGGTGTGATTGTTAAGTTGCCAAAGAAAGGTGACTTAAAGAATTGCAACAATTGGCGTGGTATCACCGTTTTGTCCGTTTTCCCAAAACTAATGGCAACAATCATACTCGAGCGAATAAAGGATAGAATCGAGTCTACACTCAAGAGGCATCAAGCTGGCTTCCGCAGTGGTCGATCGTGTGTCGACCATATCAACACCCTGCGTATCGTCCTCGAGCAGTCGATGGAATATCAATCACCGCTTTACCTCATGTTCGTGATTTTGAAAAGGCCTTTGATCGAGTTAACCGAGAATGTATATGGAGATCGTTGCTTGGTAGAGGAATTCCACCAAAAATTGTTGCCATTATTAAAGAGTCCTACAACAACGCGAGGTGTTTTGTTTTGCACAAAGGGCAGCTATCCGACTCCTTCGTAGTGCAACAGGGTGTGAGACAAGGGGATGTTCTATCGCCAATTCTCTTCCTGCTGGCGATGGACGACGTATTGACGGCCAGTGTTGGTACAGCTGAGCGACAGGGCATTCAATGGAGACCGTTCGAAAGGCTCAGTCATTTAGACTATGCCGATGACATATGTCTACTGGCAAATAACATCAGTGGGCTGAACGGGATGTGCCAAACACTGCAAGTGAAGGGAGAGTCGAGTGGTCTAAGAATTAACAGCAAAAAGACAAAAATAATGCTCACAGGCCGCTCCACACAGCAGCGTATTATTTTACAGGAGACGCCAGTTGAAGTAGTGGAACAATTTACTACCTTGGCAGTATTGTTTCTGCAAACGGTGGTACGGATCTGGACGTTAAAAGTAGAATAAATAAAGCTCGTGCTGCCTTCGGTACTCTGTCCCCAATTTGGAAATCCAGTCAAATCTCCTTACGCACTAAGTTGAGATTCTTCGAATCCAATGTCAAATCCGTGCTGTTATATGCTTGTGAAACCTGGAAAGTCACGTCTACCATTTCGAAGAAATTGCAGGCTTTTGGGAATCGCTGTCTTCGCCACATCCTAAAGATTCGCTGGCCACAAATAATATCAAATGAGGAATTGTGGCGCAGGACAAGTCAAGAGCGGCTGGACGTCGACATAAGAAAGCGTAAATGGCGTTGGATTGGTCACACACTGAGGAAACCAAACGATGAAATTGCAAAGCAGTCCTTTGAATGGAATACTCAGGGTGCACGGCGGGTTGGAAGACCAAGAACAACATGGAAATCAACTGTCTTAGCGGAAGCAGAATCCCAGAGAAAGACGTGGCCACAGCTTAAGTACCTTGCAGCAGACCGAGAAGGATGGAGACGTTTTGTTGACGCCCTATGCCCCAGCCGGGGTTACAGGACATGATGATGAACATAACCTCACAAATAACAAAAAAGGTTTTTTGTTTGTCATTTTGTAATGGGAATATCTCAAAAACCCTATATCTAATGGTGGAGAACGAATATCAAATCAGCGTCAAAAATTGCTATTACAATGACTTTTATTTCTTTTTTGTCCAAAATTGTGTTGCTTTTTTTAGTTTATGGATATTCTGAAAAAAAACCTACATATCGGGATTTTTTTCTATCCGATTTTGACTGCTAATGAGCCCATGATAATAGCAAATCGTCTAAAGAGATTTTTCAAAAAAAAAAAAAATAAGAAATAAAATTAAAGTGCTTCATTTCCCTCGACGCTCTCGTATATATCAACAGCCCTATCAATAAAACTGCTCAGATATCTCTAATTCACAAATTAACTAATCAATCAGAAGTTAGTTCACGAATTAAAATTTCATATCAATAAAAATATAAACTCCTAATCCACGTTAAGTTCAAAAACTTAACGAAAATCTACTACAATCAACAAGAACTCTGCTCTTTTCAAAGACTATTTATGGAACTGCACATACACTTTCTCACTAAATGTGAACTTTCGCACATACTCTCTCTCATTTGAGGCTGTATATAGCATGTGTGTCACAAGCGTCTGTTTCACAGTTGCAAAAAGGCTTACTATTGTACTGAATTCGGTACTTTTGGACTTTCCCGAGTACGCAAGTACCACTTTTCAATTTTCAGTACTATTTGTACTATTTGTACTATTTGTACTATTTACATATAATCAAACAAATATGTTCAGTCAGACTTCACCACATTTTCACAACAAGAAAAGTATTTGTGAACGCGCCCCAATAGCCCATTAAATCGTCATAACTTACTAGAAAACCACCTTCCCGTCGAGGAAATCTATTGCGGGACCGAAAGTGAAATTTTTACACTTCTAAAAATTTAACTGAAAGCGAAATTTATAGCTTTAAAAGTCATGCACGGATGTTCAATATAGCTTACCTCGAAAATGTGAAAAAAGATTTAGTTTTGAAGACATTTTTTTGAACTCGTTGCTACATTTTTCACAAACTTCAATTTTAGATGGCTAAGTAAATTCAATAGTTCAATTTGTTTAAGATTTTTTCCTGGCGAACAAAAAAAACATTGAACTCATTAATAAAGAAAATCGAGCTCTAGCTGACTGCCAATACTTAAAAAATTTAGAAATGCTTCTATTTCTGAGTTCTGGGCTGAAATTGGCCTTGTGAAGATTGAATGCAACGAGTTCATGTTTTCAAATATATATCGAATTGTCCAGGGTGCTTTTTCTATTCCTCATTCTTCCAAAAACGTCGACAAAATTTTTTCTTATCAAAATATTAATAAAACAAGGCTAAGAAACCGAATGCAGGTGGACACGTGTTCTGCACTAATAGAAACTAAAAACTTTATTAAAAATGAATGCTGTAACAGCTATATTATTCAAAAAAGTCTATTGAACAGACATTTACCGATTAACACAAGACTTATTTTAGAATAAAATTATATAAATGAAATGTATAGGTATATTTAATTATATATTTTTGTTTTAATAAAATATTTATTTTAATTGTTTGCGTTGATTTATAATTAAAAAAAGTTCAGTACTATTTGGTCTTTTTCAGTACAATTTTTTTTCAGTTTTCAGTACAATCGAAAAAAGTCAATTTTCATCACTGGTCTGTTTCCTTTTATCTCTAGTTTTTGGCAACAATGACAGAAGTATTTTAATTTAATTACTCGTTTAATGTACCTACTTTGGTGAGTTAGTTTAATGCCATGAATTTTATTTATTGCTATGATTTGACACTTAACTCCCTGATCAAAGATAGTTTTGTGTTTCATTTGCGTTTATGAATACCGGTGCTTACTTACTTACTTACTTACTTAAGGTGGCGCTACAGTCCGGGGTGGACCAGGGCCTCAACCAACAAGCTTCTTCCAGCCGGCTCGGTTTCAGCTAGCTGTCTCCAGTTTCGCACGCCAAGTTGGTTGAGGTCCTCTTCCACTTGCGTGCGCCACCTTTTACGCTGTCCACCTCTACTGCGTTGTCCCACGGGGTTGGATTCAAAGACTTTCCGGGCCGGAGCATTGGTGTCCATTCGCTCTAGATGACCCAGCCATCTCAGTCGTTGGCTTTTCACTTTTGTGGCTAGGTCGGTGTCGCTGTACACAGTTCGTTGTTGTATCTTCTTCTCCATTCCCCATCTATGCAGACGGACCAAAAATCACCCGGAGAATTTTCCTCTCAAAACAGCCTAACGCGTTCTCATCCACTGTTAGCAGTGTCCATGCCTCTGCACCATACATCAGGACCGGGATGATAAGCGTCTTATACAGGGACAGTTTAGTTGCTCGAGAGAGGGCTTTGCTTCTCAATTGCCTTCTTAGCCCAAAGAAACAGCGATTGGCAAGAGTAATTCTTCGTTTGATCTCAGCGCTGGTGTCGTTCGCTGAGTTTATAGCGGATCCTAGGTAGACAAAGTCTCTGACTACCTCAAAATTATAGCTGTCTATAGTGACGTTCTGTCCGAGACGTCGGTGTTGGGTGTCCTTTCTTGTGGACAGCATATATTTTGTTTTGCTTTCATTCACCGTTAAACCCATCTTCTTGGCTTCCTTCTCAATGCTCACAAAAGCACCACTGACATCACGCTTTGTTCGTCCGATTATGTCAATGTCGTCAGCGTAAGCGAGTAATTGGACGGACTTTTGAAAGATTGTGCCTCTGGTGTTGACGTGAGAGTTTTGCACTATTCTTTCAAGAACGATGTTGAAGAAGTCGCATGACAGCGCGTCGCCTTGCCTAAAACCTTTTTTGACATCAAAGGTGTCGGTGAGGTCTTTGCCGACCTTGATGGAGCAGCGTGCATTCTCCATCGTCATCCTGCACAAACGGACGAGTTTGGCAGGGATGCCAAAACTAGACATTGCTCTATATAGCTCGTCTCTATAGATGCTGTCATACGCGGCCTTGAAATCGATAAAAAGGTGGTGGGTATCGATATGGAACTCCTGGGTTTTCTCCAAGATCTGCCGTAGTGCGAATATTTGGTCGATGGTGGACTTCCCTGGCCTAAAGCCACACTGATATGGACCTATCAGGTTGTTGACGAATGGCTTCAGGCGTTCACAAAGTACGGCAGAGAAGATCTTGTAGGCGATATTAAGAAGACTGATGCCTCTGTAGTTGGTGCAGTCCAGAGGATCGCCTTTCTTGAGGATCGGGCAAACAATACTGAGGTTCCATTCATCGGGCATGCTTTCTTCCGACCATATTTTACAGATGAGCTGGTGCATACTCCTAACCAATTCATCGCCAGCCGCTTTGAATAGCTCAGCCGCAAGGCCATCAGCTCCAGCAGCTTTATTGGACTTAAGTTTAGATATGGCTATCCTCACTTCGTCAAGATCGGGTGGACGGAATTGTTGGCCTACGTCGTCCAGGTTGAATGGTGCAATTTGCATGGTAGCGGAATTCGGTTCGTCATCGCCGTTATACAATTTGCAGAAATGATTTTTCCATATCCTCAGCACCGACTGCGTTTCCACCACGATGTTCCCCTGATCGTCCTTGCAGGCTTCGGTTCGGGGTTTGTAACCTTGGGAGGTTCTTTTTACTTTTTGGTAAAACTTCCGAACTTCATTCCTGCAGTGGCATCCCTCTAATTCCTCGATCGCGCGCTTCTCATGCTCTTTCTTTTTCTTTCTGAGAAGCTTGTGTTCCTCTTTCCTCTTCTGCTCGTAGAGCTCGCGAGCAGCTCTGGTCCTTCTATGCAGCGCCGCTTTGTATGCCTGTTGTTTGGCTGCATGTACTTGCCGGCATTCCTCGTCGAACCAGGGGTTTCGCTGTGGTGGTCGTGCGAAGCCCAGCACGTCAGAGGCGGCATCTCTGATGGCTTCCTGGCAGTTTTTCCACTGGTTCTCGATGTTTGCAGTTGGCGGCAAAGGACTAGTTAAGAGGGCGCGAGAGACTCGATCGGAAAAGGACCTGGCGATTTCTTGCGACTGTAGCCGTCCGACGTTGAACTTCCTGACAGTATTTCCCTGTTTTGGCTTTGGTCTGGATATCCGTAGCATTACCTTTGCTACAACGAGGTAGTGGTCCGAGTCAACGTTGGCTCCTCGGAACGTTCGGACATCCTTGATACTGGAGGAGTGCCTTGCGTCGATCGCAATGTGGTCAATTTGGTTGGCGGTTGATTGACCAGGAATTCGCCATGTCCCCTTATGAATATCGAGATGCGGGAACTGCGTACTAGCTACCACAACGTTTCGCCCCGCAGCAAAGTCGATTAGCCTGAGTCCGTTATCGGAGGTGGTGTCGTGCAGGCTGTATCTTCCGATTGTGCCACCAAAGACGTCTTCTCTTCCTAGTTTGGCATTAAAATCACCCAAGACAATTTTAATGTCATAGCTAGGGCATTGCTCATATGTCTTTGTCCAGGAGCTCGTAGAACTCGTCCTTGGTGTCGTCATCTTTCTCCTCTGTGGGGGCATGCGCGCATATCAGGCTGATGTTGGCGAATTTAGCCTTGATGCGAATTGTCGTGAGGGCGCTCGTTCACATAATTGAAACTCAAGACCTCTTGCCTCAGTCTGCCTCTAACAACAAATCCACATCCAAAAAGACGCTGCCCTTGTGGTCGGTAACAGTCACCGTAGTATACATCGCAGTCTTTCAGTTTTCTTTTGCCCGGCCCGATCCCATCGCACTTCTTGGATGGCGGTGATGTCTGCTTTGTAGCAGTCTAGGGCCTCCGCTAAATGTTCGGCTGCACGTGGTCTATAGAGAGACAGAACATTCCACGTGCAGATCCGAAGTTCGTTGTCCTTATTTCGTTTGCTAGGTTCGTCAACAGTAAATCCGTCCGTATCCGAGGCTTGTTGATGCTTCGCAACTAAAATAGCTTTACGTGGCCGGGAAGTCACCCCGACGGCACGACCCCCAACCTGGAGGACCAGACCCTATATATATAACTCCAAGGGCGGGGAGCCGGATTAACTCGCTCCTTATAGGCCTGAGCTCCGAATATGTCGTAGTAGCCCGTATAAGGTGTTCACTAAGTAGTTCAGTCTAACTGGAACTGTAGACGCCACCGTTGATTCCATCTTGAGAATTCTTCCGCTGCCGCCTGGATGAAGGAGAAGTGCCTTAGTGGGAACACTCCTCCCCCCCTCTCTCGTTTGCTGCCCCCTAAAACCGTCCACAGGGATTGGAACCCCATCTTCAGTTAAAGGTACTAGGCACCCGATGTTCACCGCGGGGAGGTGAGAGTAGGAGTTGATAGACAGAGGTTCGCTTTGAAACAAAGCTTGTGGACGCTTGTGTCCTCTTGAATGCACATGTCTACCCTTCGAACATCATGAATACCGGTGCTAGTGTTTTGTAAATTAAACACTCACAGTTTTTTCTCAAAGTAAAATGAAAAATTGAAAGTAGCAAACAAAGACTCTTTAATACACAGCTTTGTCTTTTTTCTATAATTTTCTGTTTTTGCAAAATGTCGATATCTTATTTACCAATTATTATACATGCATTACCTATATACCTACCTATGAAAAAAATAAGCTCTTAAGGTTTAAGGGATTTATAAAATATCGTCTCTATTTTATACCAGGTTGGATGCACAGTCTTTCAGAACGTTTAAAAATTCCGATTTCCAACATTACAAATGCTGAAGCCTACTCAACAGCTCTCTACTTTACATTCACGAGTCTCACATCGGTTGGCTTCGGTAATGTTTCCGCCAACACAACAGCCGAAAAAGTCTTTACCATTCTGATGATGTTAATTGGAGGTAAGCATTAAGGGATTTATATACCTTTACAACAATATTATGTAGTATACTCATTCTTTTGAGAACGGTAAGTATTAGTATGATGGAGGGGAGTCGAAATAATGGCGAGTCTTGTTCAGGATTTCAACAACAACTACTATACAAGTGCTACACACAGACTCTTTCATCTTTTCGTTGTTTTGTTTTCTCCTCTATAACAGCTCTAATGCATGCCGTTGTCTTTGGTAATGTGACCGCAATTATACAAAGGATGTACTCTAGACGTTCGCTATACGAGAGCAAATGGAGAGATCTAAAGGACTTCATTGCCCTGCATCAGGTACGTATGGGCAATTGCATTAGAATTATGAACTCGCACAACCTTAAACGGGAATATACCAACTCGCCTGCACTGGTAAGTCGCTTTTAAAAATAGTTACACGTCACAAGGATACACACTATTTAGTATATACCGTTATACCCCCATAATGCTACTATATCCAACGTACCGCCACGCTATGCCATCGCCACCACAATCAATTTTATACACAGAAAGCGTTTTATGAAGCGCATCATTTTAATTTTCCGCTTCAAACGATGAGACACGAGTGCAGCACGAATGAGTGTGATAGAGTTGACCTGGTTTAGCATATATACTCGAACACATCTAGAGAGTTTAGAAGAGAAATATATGTACCTTCGGAGGACTCCCACTCCACATTTCCAGATACACAAGCCAACCCGCCATCATCATCTCCGCCCCGCATAGAGTACCCACTTCCATTATTGCATATGGGGCTCAAAAAATGTATAAATTACATCAGAGGCTACATATTTTGTATCATTCAAGTAGTGGTGCTGGTGGCTTTGTTTAATCGGGATTCAGGATGACACGTATATGTCGTTCTTTCCATAGGAGGTATAGATAGCTAGTAGCTACACATATACATATAATAGTTATAATGTATCCTTTTTCTAAGTACTTGTCCCAGATATGAGGCGAGCTGGGTGTGAAAATTGTCGCCTGATGTGGCAACTTCTTGCATGGGTGACCAAAAAGATACATTTGTTTTACATTAAGATATTTTTCCTTTTCCTTTCCTTTTTTCATATTTTATGAATATTCTATGTTGTAGATACAAGATACATGTGGTATCCGTATCCGTACATTATTATTTGAGGAGAAAAATGAAATTACATTTATTAAATTTGCTTCAAAAGTTTTTTTTTTATGACAAAAAAAAAGGTATTGCAAGAGTCTTAATGCGATTCAAGGAATTTTCTTTTCATTTTCTTTTATTATTTTTTTTTTATGAAAAAAACGAAGGAAAGGGAAAAAGTATTTCTTCCACTTGAAAACTTACACGATTTATGCTAAGCTGATATTTCGTATTTTTTCTTTCTTCTTTGTTATCATCTATTCAACTGAAATTATATTTTTGGTTGCCTTTTTTTTGTATGAAAAAGATGCCGAAAGAACTGAAACAACGGATAGAGGACTATTTCCAAACAAGCTGGTCCCTCAACCATGGAATTGATATTTATGAGGTAAGTGGTTTAATTTTTGTTTTTAAAATTAGTATTTCTTTTAAATTTGTATAACATAAAGGACAAGTCATACCGTATCCTATCCTTTTTTTTGAGGAAAGGATAATCCATTTACGGGGGGTATAATTTACTACGTGTTTGTTTAGAATGCGTAAAAACAAAGTGTTACAGTGGAATTAATTCAGGTTGATGGTAATTTGCATTTCGTTTTCTGTTAGGTATTATAAATTCGGGTTAGGGATTATGAATTAGAATTGGAATCAGCTAAAGGGAAACATTATTTTTCAGATAAGCCTTCATTTATCCCAACCCTTTCTCAAAATTAAAAACGAATATTGAATAAAACAAATTTTGTATAATAATGAAATAATTTCCCCAACGAGTCCAATATCAGCTCTTCTTTCTGCGTATTGTCCAACACTCGTCGTCGGCTGTAATGCAGGACTGGCAGTGTCAAAGCTCGGAAGACCCTTAGGTGCAGGGAGTTTTAAACCCCTTTGGTTCATTGAACCAAAGAAGTATAGCACCGGTTTCCTATAGGGTAATTCTTGGTCTCCACTAAGGTAAGTTCAGTATATTTATGCGGTGTTGGCTCCTTTGGGAATTTAATATTTCATTACGGATCACATTTTGGTTGTCATTTCGTTTAATTCATCATCAAAACAATTGCAGAGTTTGCACCAATTTTTGATTAAGAATGAACTCGTTTTTTGCTGTTTTCTAAATGGTAGGAAATAGAGAAAAATATTGTTTTTTGGTAATCGATAGATTTTTAGATAAAGAAGTCATAGATATGAAAAAAATAAGGCAAAAACATTAAAATCGGGACATGAACGTTTAGAAATTCAAACCGAGAAAAAAGAGTTAAAATATAGTTTCCCATAATAAGGATGATGTTTGATTTGCGCAAAAAGTGATAATATTGGACACATCATGCTGCCGGTATCCATATAATCCAAATCCAGCCCAGACCTTAAGCATATCATTGAACGGAATTCGCTGTTAACGGTTATTGCAATGCCAAGAACAAACTTATATATATAATACTTATATATATAAATAGCATAAACGAAATTTTGTGGTACCATTTTCTCGATAAATTTGAACACAACAAAAACGTTAATGTTAAAAAAGAGAGCCAAATTCTATGTGTACAAAAAACCTGTGCAAAAAAAGTCAGCCATAAAAAGGAATTAGATCTAATATCATTTCATATGAATATGAATATGAATATGAATATGAATATGAATATGAATATGAATATGAATATGAATATGAATATGAATATGAATATGAATATGAATATGAATATGAATATGAATATGAATATGAATATGAATATGAATATGAATATGAATATGAATATGAATATGAATATGAATATGAATATGAATATGAATATGAATATGAATATGAATATGAATATGAATATGAATATGAATATGAATATGAATATGAATATGAATATGAATATGAATATGAATATGAATATGAATATGAATATGAATATGAATATGAATATGAATATGAATATGAATATGAATATGAATATGAATATGAATATGAATATGAATATGAATATGAATATGAATATGAATATGAATATGAATATGAATATGAATATGAATATGAATATGAATATGAATATGAATATGAATATGAATATGAATATGAATATGAATATGAATATGAATATGAATATGAATATGAATATGAATATGAATATGAATATGAATATGAATATGAATATGAATATAAATATGAATATGAATATGAATATGAATATGAATATGAATATGAATATGAATATGAATATGTATATGAATATGAATAAAAAAAGCCAATAATGCATTCGTTAAAAAGTTATTTGATGGAGGCAAAATCGATGTTGGTACCAAATATAAATTATCGTCACATCATGCCACACCACCACTCATGTATTTTCTGCCAAAACATCATAAGCAAAATATGCCACTTCGTCCAATTTCAGCGGATTTGAACGGTGCAACAAGAAATCTTTCTGAATACGCGGTGGGAATCCTGAATAAGCTATCTAAGTCACCATATCATATCAAAAATTCATATGAATTCTGTGAATTCATTAACAGTGCGACATTTGAAGACGGTGAAGAGATGGTTTCTTTCGACGTGGTCTCGTTGTTTACGAACGCACCAGTCAACAAAATCATTGACATCTTGAATAAACGATGGGACGAAATCAAATGCCATACCTCTCTCGAGCAAAATGAGCTTATGGAAATGATTAAAATTTGTACGTCGAACAGCTATTTTTCATTCAACGGTCAATGTTACAAACAAAGCTATGGTACCCCGATGGGTGCCCCAATATCCCCGATTCTCGTGGAGCTGTTATTGGATGACATCCTTGACAAGATGCAAACAATAATGCAGGAGCACTCACAGAGAATACAAATTTTGAAAAAATATGTTGATGATATGTTCTTGCTGATACCCAGAAATTTGGTTGAAGAGATTTTGTTTTTATTCAACAGTGTTGACGACAGAATACAATTTACTGTCGAACGTGAATCATCAAATAGTATTACGTTCTTGGATATGACAGTGTTTCGCGATGAAAAAGACAAAATTTTTTTTACTAGATGGTAAACCTGTGTCATCGGGTCGTTTATTGAACTTCAAATCTATACATCCAATGAATCAGAAAATCAGTACAGCATATGGACTCATTGATCGTGTCAATCGTTTAAGTCACGAACGTTTCTCTATGGATAATGAGAAACTCTTAATTGAAATGCTGACTAAGAATGATTATCCAATGAGACTTGTCAATCGCTTAATCAACCGCTATAATATACGAAATATCTCTCATTCGCAAACATTGCCGGATAACAACATTATCAGTCGATATTCCATACAGTTCGTTCCAAATGTTTCACAATCAATCGCTAGATCCCTCACCAAAACCTGCGACAACTTGCGCATTGCCTTCAAAAATTCAAATAATGTCGGCCGACTTTATTCAAAATTGAAGGGCAAACAGCCTATTGGTGATTCTGTGAATGTTGTTTATCGTGTTCCATGTAAAAGCTGTAACAAGTGCTATATTGGCACTACCTCACAAAAAGTTAAAGAACGAATGAAACAACACGAATCGGACGTCACTAATAATCGGCCAACGAGGAGTGCATTGGCTAACCATGCTGTGACCTACAACCACAATTTTGATTTTCAAAAAGTAGAAATACTTGAACGTAAAAAATTCTACAGGAAACGCTTACTTTTAGAAGAAATTCATATTAAATCCAGCAAAAATTGTGTAAATTCCAAAAGCATAGAATCAAAAAATGTTAGTGATATTTATATGAATCTTTTTAGAAAACTTCCATAATAGTTCGTTATAAATTTCAATTGTATCCATATATTTGCATTATATAATTAATATACTAAATATTTTGGCCCTTCTGGCTCATCATCATATAAATAAGTAAATAAATATCTGAGCACCCTGTTTTCTATCTACTTGTCAAAGCTAGTCACTGTCACTAATAAGTTGTAGTTTGACATTTAAATTCATATTATTACTTACGACTTGCTAGTTGGGTTTGCTCAAGTTTCATAAATTTTATTAATTATTAATAATTGTTAACGTGTCCACAGTAGCTATTTACATAATTTTAAATAAAATATTGTTTATATGGCTGCTGTTGATAAAATATATAAAAAGACACAATTGATATTACCTGTAGAGTAAGTAAAGTTGATACGTATGTATGTTTATACTTATAATAAATTGTTCCTCCAGGCCCTGAAGAAGATTCCAACAAGAATCGAAACGTCGGCGATTATTGAATAAATATTAATTAGAAACAGAGACTGTTTTTGGCTTTTATTAAACAAAATACAGCAGTCGGTAGCTTCCTCCATGAATATGAATATGAATATGAATATGAATATGAATATGAATATGAATATGAATATGAATATGAATATGAATATGAATATGAATATGAATATGAATATGAATATGAATATGAATATGAATATGAATATGAATATGAATATGAATATGAATATGAATATGAATATGAATATGAATATGAATATGAATATGAATATGAATATGAATATGAATATGAATATATGAATATGAATATGAATATGAATATGAATATGAATATGAATATGAATATGAATATGAATATGAATATGAATATGAATATGAATATGAATATGAATATGAATATGAATATGAATATGAATATGAATATGAATATGAATATGAATATGAATATGAATATGAATATGAATATGAATATGAATATGAATATGAATATGAATATGAATATGAATATGAATATGAATATGAATATGAATATGAATATGAATATGAATATGAATATGAATATGAATATGAATATGAATATGAATATGAATATGAATATGAATATGAATATGAATATGATATGAATATGAATATGAATATGAATATGAATATGAATATGAATATGAATATGAATATGAATATGAATATGAATATGAATATGAATATGAATATGAATATGAATATGAATATGAATATGAATATGAATATGAATATGAATATGAATATGAATATGAATATGAATATGAATATGAATATGAATATGAATATGAATATGAATATGAATATGAATATGAATATGAATATGAATATGAATATGAATATGAATATGAATATGAATATGAATATGAATATGAATATGAATATGATATGAATATGAATATGAATATGAATATGAATATGAATATGAATATGAATATGAATATGAATATGAATATGAATATGAATATGAATATGAATATGAATATGAATATGAATATGAATATGAATATGAATATGAATATGAATATGAATATGAATATGAATATGAATATGAATATGAATATGAATATGAATATGAATATGAATAAAAAAGCCAATAATGCATTTGTTAAAAAGTAATTTGATGGAGGCAAAATCGATGTTGGTACCAAATATAAATTATCGTCACATCATGCCACACCACCACTCATGTATTTTCTGCCAAAACATCATAAGCAAAATATGCCACTTCGTCCAATTTCAGCGGATTTGAACGGTCCAACAAGAAATCTTTCTGAATACGCGGTGGGAATCCTGAATAAACTATCTAAGTCACCATATCATATCAAAAATTCATATGAATTCTGTGAATTCATTAACAATGCGACATTTGAAGACGGTGAAGAGATGGTTTCTTTCGACGTGGTCTCGTTGTTTACGAACGCACCAGTCAACAAAATCATTGACATCTTGAATAAACGATGGGACGAAATCAAATGCCATACCTCTCTCGAGCAAATGGAAATGATTAAAATTTGTACGTCGAACAGCTATTTTTCATTCAACGGTCAATGCTACAAACAAAGCTATGGTACCCCGATGGGTGCCCCAATATCCCCGATTCTCGTGGAGCTGTTATTTGATGACATCCTTGACAAGATGCAAACAATAATGCAGGAGCACTCACAGAGAATAAAAATGTTGAAAAAATATGTTGATGATATGTTCTTGCTGATACCCAGAAATTTGGTTGAAGAGATTTTGTTTTTATTCAACAGTGTTGACGACAGAATACAATTTACTGTCGAACGTGAATCATCAAATAGTATTACGTTCTTGGATATGACAGTGTTTCGCGATGAAAAAGACAAAAAAAATTTTACTAGATGGTATAGAAAACCTGTGTCATCGGGTCGTTTATTGAACTTCAAATCTATACATCCAATGAATCAGAAAATCAGTACAGCATATGGACTCATTGATCGTGTCAACCGTTTAAGTCACGAACGTTTCTCAAGGGATAATGAGAAACTCTTAATTGAAATGCTGACTAAGAATGATTATCCAATGAGACTTGTCAATCGCTTAATCAACCGCTATAATATACGAAATATCTCTCATTCGCAAACATTGCCGGATAACAACATTATCAGTCGATATTCCATACAGTTCGTTCCAAATGTTTCACAATCAATCGCTAGATCCCTCACCAAAACCTGCGACAACTTGCGCATTGCCTTCAAAAATTCAAATAATGTCGGCCGACTTTATTCAAAATTGAAGGGCAAACAGCCTATTGGTGATTCTGTGAATGTTGTTTATCGTGTTCCATGTAAAAGCTGTAACAAGTGCTATATTGGCACTACCTCACAAAAAGTTAAAGAACGAATGAAACAACACGAATCGGACGTCACTAATAATCGGTTAACGAGGAGTGCATTGGCTAACCATGCTGTGACCTACAACCACAATTTTGATTTTCAAAAAGTAGAAATACTTGAACGTGAAAAATTCTACAGGAAACGCTTACTTTTAGAAGAAATTCATATTAAATCCAGCAAAAATTGTGTAAATTCCAAAAGCATAGAATCAAAAAATGTTAGTGATATTTATATGAATCTTTTTAGAAAACTTCCATAATAGTTCGTTTTAAATTTCAATTGTATCCAGATATTTGCATTATATAATTAATATACTAAATATTTTGGCCCTTCTGGCTCATCATCATATAAATAAGTAAATAAATATCTGAGCACCCTGTTTTCTATCTACTTGTCAAAGCTAGTCACTGTCACTAATAAGTTGTAGTTTGACATTTAAATTCATATTATTACTTACGACTTGCTAGTTGGGTTTGCTCAAGTTTCATAAATTTTATTAATTATTAATAATTGTTAACGTGTCCACAGTAGCTATTTACATAATTTTAAATAAAATATTGTTTATATGGCTGCTGTTGATAAAATATATAAAAAGACACAATTGATATTACCTGTAGAGTAAGTAAAGTTGATACGTATGTATGTTATACTTATAATAAATTGTTCCTCCAGGCCCTGAAGAAGATTCCAACAAGAATCGAAACGTCGGCGATTATTGAATAAATATTAATTAGAAACAGAGACTGTTTTTGGCTTTTATTAAACAAAATACAGCAGTCGGTAGCTTCCTCCATGAATATGAATATGAATATGAATATGAATATGAATATGAATATGAATATGAATATGAATATGAATATGAATATGAATATGAATATGAATATGAATATGAATATGAATATGAATATGAATATGAATATGAATATGAATATGAATATGAATATGAATATGAATATGAATATGAATATGAATATGAATATGAATATGAATATGAATATGAATATGAATATGAATATGAATATGAATATGAATATGAATATGAATATGAATATGAATATGAATATGAATATGAATATGAATATGAATATGAATATGAATATGAATATGAATATGAATATGAATATGAATATGAATATGAATATGAATATGAATATGAATATGAATATGAATATGAATATGAATATGAATATGAATATGAATATGAATATGAATATGAATATGAATATGAATATGAATATGAATATGAATATGAATATGAATATGAATATGAATATGAATATGAATATGAATATGAATATGAATATGAATATGAATATGAATATGAATATGAATATGAATATGAATATGAATATGAATATGAATATGAATATGAATATGAATATGAATATGAATATGAATATGAATATGAATATGAATATGAATATGAATATGAATATGAATATGAATATGAATATGAATATGAATATGAATATGAATATGAATATGAATATGAATATGAATATGAATATGAATATGAATATGAATATGAATATGAATATGAATATGAATAT
The DNA here is from genome assembly GCA_963921185.1 of Dasysyrphus tricinctus. Lineage (NCBI taxonomy): Eukaryota > Metazoa > Arthropoda > Insecta > Diptera > Syrphidae > Dasysyrphus > Dasysyrphus tricinctus. The sequence continues at coordinate 70,238,874 of OY992531.1, forward strand.
GAATATGAATATGAATATGAATATGAATATGAATATGAATATGAATTATGAATATGAATATGAATATGAATATGAATATGAATATGAATATGAATATGAATATGAATATGAATATGAATATGAATATGAATATGAATATGAATATGAATATGAATATGAATATGAATATGAATATGAATATGAATATGAATATGAATATGAATATGAATATGAATATGAATATGAATATGAATATGAATATGAATATGAATATGAATATGAAGAATATGAATATGAATATGAATATGAATATGAATATGAAACGGATTACTTTACTATTGATTTTGTATGCGATTTTTTGTGCCAAATCTTTCCTATCCTCCTACTCTTTCTAACTAGTGCCGTGCAATTCAGGTTGCATTTAAAAGACCTTAGGTCTTACAGGCATATAGTTAAAATTATTATTATTATTATTATTATTATTATTATTATTATAAGCAAAGCCTTCTTGTAAAAGACCGGACACTTTCATCTTGTGAAATAAAAAACCACCAATTTAGCACTAGCATAAAATGGAATTGTATTAGTAAATCATGTAGATCAAATTTTCTTTTAAATTCGCACACCACCTTACACATCAAACCAATGTTTAGAAATTTTGATTGAAGATATTTACTACGTTCATTTAAAGAAGCATTCCTTCAGAAAATGAAAATTTCCACAGATCTGACCTTACACTTTGGCTTGAAAGTGTAAAAAAATTGCGGTCTAATAGTGACACGACAGTGCAAATTTTGCACAAAAATCCTTCCCTGGAAAAGGCTTAAGGCCCTCAACCACAAAAAAACCATCCCTGAAAAATTTGTTGATCCATTTTCAAGAAAAAACAAATATCTATTTCATGTGACGTCCCTACAGTTAGTTTTTCAGCTTAAAAAACTTCCAATTTTCTCTCTAAATATCTCCCTTAAGAACTTAACAAAAAAAAATCAAAAACAAAATTACAAGTATATCGCTTGTTTAGACCTAAGGACAGACAGAGCAAAATAAGTTCGGAACTAAGTTTTATATAGTTTTCATCAAATGTACTGCCCTATTTGATTGAGACTTGAAGTTTTCATTAACAAATTCTTGGAAGTAAAAATCAAAATAAGTTTGAAGTTGTTTGGGGAGTAAAGTTTGTAGGTACTTTTGTGAAGTTAAAAAGAAAAAAATCAATTTCTCGTTTATAGGAATTCATAAGAGTCATTAAGTCCTTAAGGTACTGATTCAAACATAGGATATTCAGATATCTATGCTTCTTTGTACATATTTGCAATTATTATTGACAAAATACTTCAGGATCTTTATTTATTGATAAATTACAATTTTTCATATGGACTTTTTCTGCTGTCTTCTTGTATACTTCATCATAAATATTATAAAAAAAATTTTCCTTACAGCGACAATACTCACCAAAATGAATTTATTCGAAAAATTTGAATTAAAAAGTTCGAATAAAATTCCCAACTTATTTCTCAGAAATATACCTACATGTGTACAGTTGTACAAACATAAATGCATAAATGTATGTACCCAGTGGGAAATTTTCCAAAATTCACCAAGGAATCCCCTGCTATTTCCTCAAGGAATTTGAGGTGAAATCATCGAGGAAATTAACATGGGGTTGTCATGGGTGTTCACCAAGTGATTTTCTTGGTGAATATTCAGTAGTGAAATCACTAAGAATGTTTAACTTGCTTATTCCATAATTAATTGCATTTGATGAAAAATACCGTGAATATACATCAGTGATATCACTAGGTACATGGAGTTGCTTTTGTCACCAGGCCATTATCTTTTTTTAAATGAAAAATGTCATGAATGTTCACCAAGGAAATCACTTTGTGAATGGAACCTACTTAATCATCTAGTGAAATCATCAACATCGGTAGTGTACTGTCTAATTTAGTATTAAAACGAACCAAAAAGAAGTTCTCATATTAAATAAAAAGATATATTTACGTTTTAACAAACACAATTTGAGTTATGTTCAGTTCATCTTACATTGATTTTCTTACGGGAAGTCAATGTGAACTTTATCTTACAAAATGAGAACCAAAAAATCACAAGCTCAGGACTCTGTCCATTACTATTCATCGTTGAAAACCTCGTGTTTCTCGAGGCATGATTTTTTGTAATGAAATTGTATACTGCATGGGAAGCATTGAATTCAGTTGAATTTTTGCACCAAGTAAAAGTAAAAGGGTGATGTCATGAAAATAATGAACTGGTGAAAAAGGCAACACATTTTTCTAATGAAATCATTACATACCTGTTTCTCGTAAAAAATATTTCATGAATTCATTGTGCTATTCACCGAAATTTTTCCTTGAGGACGAAATTTCCTACTGGGATGGCTATGTAATGTATGTATGTATGTAGAATACATACATTCAAAATCGTTTACATTTATGAAGCAAAATTGAACAATTTCTTTCTCTCTTATTATTTCATCAATAATTTTGTATACAATTTTATCCTTTTTACTTACAGACACTTCGTGAGTTTCCGGAAGAGCTCCGGGGAGATGTTTCCATGCACCTACATCGGGAAATACTTCAGTTGCCAATTTTTGAAGCAGCTTCGCAGGTAAATTGAACAAAAATGAAAACAGAAATTGTGTAGCTCTTTTATTTCTTTTTTTTTGTCTGTTCGCGGATACGAGTATTTTTACCATTCCTTCCGGTTGCAATCTCGTTGACACAAATGCTGTGAAGTACTGAAACGTGGTTGTTGACTGTTCTTGATTAGTAGATACATCGTGAACATACATACATAAAATATGAGACCATGTATTGGTGTGGATATTTCATAGTTTTTGAAGTTGATAAAATATAAAGGAGATGACAAACGTGCGTCGTTTGTATATAACCGACTTAATACTTCATCAATCATCATCGAGCACATTCTGGGGATACATTTCTTTTCGAACTTATAGGAATAGAAATAATTTAAGTTTAAGATTTGACAAGTCAAGGTGTGATTGTTTATTTCAAATTCAAGGTGTCAATGATTTTAATGTATAGGTTGGTATCTCAATGCTGATGACAAAGATCATAGGCTATCGATAACCGTTTCGTTAGTTGAAATAATTCTACTGCATGGATAAATGAAAAATTCAAAATATAAGGCAAAAGTAATTTCCGAATGTGCAGTTGCAAAAATTTTTCAACTGAAGTTGAATTTTATTGTGCTTTTACATTTATATTCTAGACTAGACAGATATACATAGGTATAATAAAAAACCATCAATTTGAAGCGAGCCAGATGTTTTGGAAAGAGCACTTAAAATATAAAACGATGACAGAAATGAGCAACAACTCAATTTTTTGACTTTAATGCCATCAATTTAACACACTCAAATTAAAATTATGAAAAATTGGCTAGTTTTTAGTTTTCACTAAAATGGCGATAATATTTCTTCCCATAGAGTATTGAGACAACCTTAATTTTTTTTATTAAAAAACTGTTGTCTTCCTCAGAAATATTTGCATAAATAAGCTGGCAAACCTTCAACTCTTTCAGTTAAACCAAAAATTTGTCCGATTTGTCAAATCGAAAGCAACATTTTAAAAACATTCAGCCAGTGGTCCTGGAAGACCATCGTCTACATTTATAATCTTTTTTAGTAGGCACCTTTTATAAACTTAAATTTTGAAAACATATGGAGAACAAAAATATGTAGATATTAAAACAAAATTGTAAACCATTTTTGAAATATCGAATTTTAAATGGATTATTGAAATGGTACTGTTAGATCGTACTAATCTCTACAGCTACACAGGAACTACCAAAATCAAAAGATCATTTCTTGAAAAAAATAAATTGATATTTTTATAAGTTTTATGGCAGGTACCTACCGTACAAAAAAATGTGTCAGGGAGCCAAAAACCCTGGGTACCAAGAAAATCAATTCATCCGTTTAGGCTGTAGGCCAATTTTGGATAAAACTCGTTTGTGTTGTTTTTGTTTTGGAGCAGCTGCTTAACGTGTTTAATTAAATCGGTCTAGTTTAGAGCCTTTGCTTGCAATATAGTTGATAGCTCGAAGGGTTGGAAATCAATGCCCACATCCTCTTGGATCAATGTGTACTGTGTGTAAATCTAAATATTGTAATATTTTGTTTTTTGTGGTGTTTAGGCCGCTGTGAAGACTGTATTTACTTAAATGCAAATTTTTGAAGAGGGATAGGATACTAATATACTATACTAACTTTGTAGATTATTATTTTTCAAAACTCTGAAAATATTCAACTCCCTTAGCAGTTTGAAAACTAAAATTGAATTTAAGGGAACTTTCGTCACCCTTTTAGTTTGCTCCTCCCCAATAATTCGTTTTCACGAAAATGTAGCTTAACGTTTTCCTATTCACTTTCATGGAAGACCTTAATTTTGAAGACCAGACAGTTAGAACTAAGGTAATAATTTTATAAAGCTCGGCGGCGACTATTCAAAAGCTGAAATTCGCTTCGTAGTCAAATTTCTAACTGTCAGGAGTTTTAATTACTAAAATGAAAAAATGATGTTGCTGCAAAAGTGGCAAGAGCTGCTAATCTTTTTCTTTTTTCTTCTGATTGAAAATTGAATAGTTTTATCCATGATAGAGAAATGGAAAAAATAGTAGCATAAGAAAAGCAATATGAGACGATGAAAATTGTTTGCTTCAAATCATGAATGAAGAAAATGCAAAGTGTCCCCTGACGAGAGGGTTTTCTGAATTTTAAGAATTAAACCAAACTGTTCATATAAAAAGATATTAACTTAAAGATGAGGAGACCTTTCAAGGCGCTGTGGGGCCCCTAAAAGTGCGGGCCGTGTGCGGTGGCACACACAGCACACACCTTCTGCCACTTCTGTATCTATTCTTAAAGCCAAACTCTAAATATAACCTTTCAAACATAAAAATATCTGTTTATAGGAATAGCTTAATTTTGAAAAATAACAAGCCAGTGATTTTGAAGCCTATACTAGAAATATATATTTCCAACCACAAAAACTATTAAATTGGGTACTGTATTTTTTACCCCATTCTAGCCCTGAAGTGAGTATGTATGTACCTATAGCTATTTATCCTTTACTTATACCTTTTTAAACACAAAAATAATTTTTTTAAATCTGATCCCTAAGAATGGATCTTAATTTTGAAAAATACTTAGTCTATCCTATAAATATAACTTAACAACACAAAAAAAATTCTAGTCGTATACTTTTTCGTTTTTACCCATTTGACCTTATGGGCTTAGTCTCAAATCATGCTAGGCATGTTTTAATCCATTCTCTTAGTGCATTTTTCAAAGCCAAAATTTTTCAACTCTTTTAGTTTAACCAAAAATGAAAAATAATAGTGAAATGATGGGATGGGGTGGCGTATGTAAAACATTTTCTTGTACATGAATCAAAATGGTACCAAAAAATAATAAATAAATTCGTATTACATTTAAAAATTTGTTTTTTGTTTGTGTTCAAATAAAGTGAATGTTTATTTTACCGTCTGCCGCCGATAGGGAAATAATAAGAAAAAAAAAGAATAAGCATTGTGTCAATATTACCTACTGTAAGACTCGGAAATATCGAAATTCTAGAATTCACCATTAAAATTTAGAATCTTTCAGCAGCATTGATAAAAGTCGAAAATATTTTGTTTTCATTGTTCATTCCGGACTTTTTTAACAAATTTCTTTGACAAAAAGTACCTAAAGTGATGGTCTGCCTAAAGGGATTTTTACTTCATTTTTGGGTCCTCTTTTTATTAAAACCGCCCTATTTCCGGTTGGTGAGCGTGTAAGTGCGTCCAAAGCTTTTCTACAGCGCTCTTCCAAAAGTTAAGGTACAAAGATAATCTGCTGAAATGATGCCACTCAAACTGCCATTCAGTAGCGGGCTGATTTGCCTATTGGTGCTTGCAGGCAATACGAACCCCTAGCTCAGCGGTGGTAATGGTTCTTGGACCTTTAGCTCACTACAAAAAAATTTTGTTTATATCAGACTGCATCCCGATGTTAGTGATGCTCGAGAAATTTGTTGATATGGCTTCTTCTACCCTCATTTACGGCCATTTCCTTCATCTCATTCTTCTCATCCCAAAAGACGAACTTACTCAAAATTCATTTTGAATGAGTTCATAAAACTTCATAGAAATTAAAGAGCATATTTTCACTTTAAATATAGGTACAGTAATATATTTCATGTTGAAATTAAAAGTTAAAATAGTATCTTAAGCAAATTAAAAAATTTATTTCGGTTATAAAAATTAAAGTTATACAATACATACTTAAAAAAAAAATGTTAATTCACCATTCGACAACCCTGCTGCTGCTGCTGATTAAAGAAAATCTATTTTTGTCCGATTAAATCGTCTTCGATTTATTCACTAACTTGGGATTTCAAATCCTCTTTTAACTTTCTATATTTCACTTTGATTTTAATTTAACACTTTTAGAAGAGTTGGTTTAATTTTGAGTATTGTTTTGTATTGTAACTGTAGGTCACTGGCTACTTCACAAACGGTCGTTGATGATACTCTTACGTATTTTATCAGGCAAACTGTTTTCAGGGTTTTTCTTTTTAAGTCTATGATTGGTTTGACGTATGTACATAAATGTATATTGCCTGACTTTTTACTTTTTCATACAAATTTCAGTTTTGTACAACTTTTTGTCAACTTTATTGCTTTACAAAGTGTCTGGTAATTCGTTAATAATATTTGAGGGCATGATTTTTTGGTATATATTTAAAGAAAAACAAAAGCCCTCCCCACCCCCTGAGGCAGATGGGAAATTTCTGGAAAATTGACTAAATGCAAAAAATATTAAAAATCATGCTATAGCTTTTTTGAAAGCTAATGCTTCATTCAAGTGAATGGTTTTTGGGAAATTAGGTTTCTAACTCAAAATATTTGAAAAAAAATTTGTGAAATTGTTTTTGTCAAGTTGATATTTTTCAAAATTTTGCGTAAATAAACGCTAATTTTGTGTTTGATAATAATTCATGGCTAAACTTTTTTTCGGGTTTTTTGGGAATAGTTACTTTCTTTTTTAATTT